>RPOG01000394.1:268606-355650 GCA_008086565.1 Thalassoma bifasciatum
TTGTTCTCAATCAGGGAAGTTCCTCAGGCCTCCACTGGCTTCTCCCCATTTGAGCTGCTGTATGGGAGGCAGCCTCGGGGCCTCCTCGACATCGCCAAAGAAGCCTGGGAGGAGCAACCGAGCCCACACCAAAGCCTGGTGGAACATGTCGAGACAATGCAGGCTCGGATGAAAGACATATGGCCCATGGTAAGGGAGCACATGGCGCAGGCCCAAGAAGCTCAGAGGCGGGTGTATAACAGAGGAGCCCAACCTCGGGAGTTCCAAGTGGGAGAGAAGGTGCTGGTCCTGGTTCCCACAACGGAGCACAAGTTCCTGGCGTCATGGCAAGGACCCTATGAGGTAACAGAGCGGGTGGGGCCTGTCAACTACAAGGTACGCCAGCCGGGGCGACGCAAAGCCTCTCAAATCTATCACGTTATGGATGATTTCTTCACCATAAGGGCACTACAACGGGAGATAACAAGACCGGTACCACACAGGGGAAGGGAAGGTCCATTTCTCCACCACCTCCATTGCAAACCTGGACCCGACAGTTTTGGGGTTGATGTCGTTCACTCTCTCGACCAGGTCGTTTTGAGTCTACACAAGAGTAGGGTCGGTCCTGCATGCTGGAAGGTTGAACATCAAATCCACAGTCTCGGACCGGTTTTCCATTTTCATGCCGGGATGTCTTATGGCCTTCGGTCTGCCCACCGATAGCTCGTCCTTCAGGTTTTCTACAACCGAGACCCCCAGTAACTCCTTAGGGTGTCACTCACCCGGTCGGGTCAGCAGGACCAGGGATTTGGTCTGTCGTGGTGGTCCAAAACATTACTAATTAGAAAGCTGAATGAAATTTCCAAGTTTGATGCTTACCCTATGCCCAGGGTGGATGAGCTCATTGACCGGCTGGGGGAGGCGCGGTACGTCAGCACTCTGGACCTGACAAAAGGGTACTGGCAGGTACCCCTGGCAGCCACCGCGAANACAGCAAGTGAGAGAGCTGGTCCAGCAAAACTCAGATGTGTTCTCATCCCAGCCAGGACGTACGACCTTGGTGGAACATCAAATCCACACAGAGCCTGGCCAAAAGGTAAAAGTACGGCCCTACAGAATACCGGAAGCCAGACGGGTGGCTATCGAGCAGGAAGTCCAAAAGATGTTGGCTCTGGGGGTCATTGAGGAATCCCACAGTGAGTGGGCCAGCCCAGTCGTCCTGGTCCCTAAACCAGACAGCACCACCAGGTTTTGTAATGATTTTAGAAAGCTGAATGAAATTTCCAAGTTTGATGCTTACCCTATGCCCAGGGTGGATGAGCTCATTGACCGGCTGGGGGAGGCGCGGTACGTCAGCACTCTGGACCTGACAAGAGGGTACTGGCAGGTACCCCTGGCAGCCACCGTGAAGGAGAAGACAGCCTTTGTGACCCCCACAGGCCTGTACCAATACACGGTGTTGCCCTTCGGTCTCCATGGAGCCCCAGCTACATTCCAAAGGCTGATGGACAGAGTGCTGAGGCCCCACCGCGAGTACGCTGCCGCTTACCTGGATGATGTGGTGGTTCACAGTGACTCTTGGGACAGCCACCTGACACGGCTGAGGGCAGTGGTGGACTCTCTATGCCAGGCAGGGCTCACAGCCAACCCCAAGAAATGCAAACTGGGTTTGGAAGAGGCGGAGTATCTGGGCTTCACGATTGGACGGGGAAATGTGAGACCACAAGAAGGCAAGATCCAGGTAATCCAAGACTGGCCACGACCTACCACTAAATCCCAGGTAAAGACATTCTTGGGCCTCACATCATACTACAGCCGCTTTATCCCAAACTTCTCTGCGCTAGCATCTCCCCTCACAGACCTGACCAGAGCCCCCCAGCCCGTGATGGTAAAGTGGACAGATAGAGAGGAGAGAGCCNACACCCCATCCTCTTTATAAGCCGGAAGCTCAGCCCTGGGGAGCAGCGGTATGCTACAGTAGAAAAGGAGGGACTGGCCATAAAATGGGCCCTGGAACGCCTCCGATATTACCTTCTAGGACGCCACTTCACCCTGGTGACTGACCACGCCCCCCTGGTCTGGATGGCGAACAAAAAGGACACAAATGCTAAAGTGGGAAGATGGTTCATGGCCTTACAAGAGTTTAACTTCTCTGTCGTCCACAGATCTGGAGCTAAGCATGGGAATGCAGACGCCCTGTCCCGAAGAGATAACCTGTGGACCATGGTCACCCCTTCGAGGCCAGGACTGGAGGGGGGGGGTGTGTAGGGGACTCAGGGGCAGGGTGGTAGAGGGAATCTACTTGCCTGCAAGGTGGCTGCTCAGGTAGGATCAGGTGCAGGTGTGAAAAGCCACACACCTGCACCTGATGAGGGCAGGCAGACCAGAGAGAAAAGGAGGGAGAGAGTTTTGAGTGGGGACAGAGAGTTTTTCAGAGAGGCAGACAGAGGAAGCAAGTTTTGAGTTCACAGTATGACTTTTTTGGGCCTTAATGAATAAAAGCCTCAATTTTGAGTTAAAACCGACTCCTTTTTGGTGATTTTCCCCCCTGGCTCCTCCTGTGTTGTATTGGTCCTGCTACATCATGTATAAAAATGCTTGCTTCCTCGTAGATCAATACATATCTGCCACATTTATCCTCTTGTGCAATCACATAAGCTGAGAGAGGCACAGGAGTTATTCATGCATGCAGACATAAATCTATTGGCTCCGGTGTCTCTGTGAATCACATCAATCTTTTCTGCTACCTGACGAAGAAAAAAAACAACAAATGTTGAACGATATTTCTCAGCTCGGCTGATGGAAAGGCTTTGAATGACACGATGCAATTTGAATTTACAAATATGCTAATTCTAAACGTGCCCGATTAATTATATTAGACTCATTATTTAGATGCAGCAGCACATGTGATTGAAGACGACTGATGACTGAAGCGAAACATAATTAAGGTTTGATAGAACAGATTCTTTTAGGGAACTAGCCATGCATTTGTTTTGGAGAAGCTTAATGATGGTGCAGGGGTTAGCACTGCTGTAAGGTTCCTGGTTCGATTCCTGGACCTTCCTGTTCTCTGGTCACAAATGGGTTTGAATGTCTACTAAAGGTAACCATCCTCACCTCTGATCTATTGTTTGTAATCAGTGTGTGTGTGTAAAAGCTCAGTGAGTTTCTGAGCTCCTGACAGACGCTTGCATCTTTCATCCAAAGCTGCACTGACATATCTGGATTCTGAGTCACAGAAGCAAAAGAAATGTCAAAGGATCAGCGTGAAAAGGTAATAGAAACTGTATAAAACAGGAAAAGGATATATAATATATTTAATTATATATTTCCAAGGAAATGAGGATGCCAATAAGCATTGTTCCAACTCTAATTAGTTCAGCTGCAACTGCCAGGTGAATATTTGTGGGATGCAAAGAAAAAGCTACAAAAAACTTACACTGAAATACAGGACTCTTTTAAAAAAAATGTGGTCATACTGTTTCAAGATGCACAACAAGGAGGCACTTGAAGAAGATGGGCTGCACGGTTGAGTTGCCAAAAGAAAACTATTTACATGGAAATGCCACAAAGTATCCTGCTTACAATACACCAAACAGCACAGAAACAAGATTTAAAACTTCCGAAATAAAGTCATTTGGAGTGATGAGACCAAAATTGGACTTTTTGGCCACAACTATAAACGTTACATTTGGAGAGGAGTCAACAAGGCCTATGATGAAAGTTACACCATTCCTACTGTGAAACACGGAGGTGGATCACTGATGTTTTGGGGATGTGTGAACTACAAAGGCTCAGGAAACTTGGTCCAAACTGATGGCGAGATGAATGCAGCATGTTATCAGAAAATACTGGAGGAAAATTTACACCCATCAGCCCAGAAGCTGCACATGAGACGTACTTGGACATTCACACATGACAATGAACCAAAACACAAGGTCAAATCAACCTGCCATTGGCTACAGCAGAGGAAAGTGAAGGTTCTGGAGTGGCCATCTCCTGACCTCAATATCATTGAGCCATCTCAAACCTTCAGTTCATGCAAGACAGCTCAAGAATTTACAGGAACTGGAGGCTTTTTGCCAAGAAGAATGGTCAGTTTTACCATTTGAGAAAATAAAGACCCTCATTCACATCTACCGCAAAAGACTTCAAGCTGTTATTGATGCTAAAGGGGGAAATACAAGGTATTAAGGACTGGGGTATATCAACCTTTGATCAGGGTCATTTTGGAAGTTTTTGTCATCATTATGATTTTAAAAGAGTAAACAGTTGTTTGTTAATAAATGGCTTCACCCAACCACTAACAATAAGTGAAAGAAACGTTTTTGCGGTATAATTCATATTCCCTGAAAAATGGCAGAGAAATCATAAATTCTGCCAGGTAAAGTGTGTAAACTTATGAGCACAACTGTATGTAGAGATTTGAAAATCTGCACGTGTTGTTCCAACATCCAGCATTGTTACTTTACGTCCATGTTTTTAATATAGGAAAGCAGGATACCACCTGTCATTTACAAACTCCTGAGGCAAAGAGGACCCTTTAAAATCCTCATTTGAGAAGCAGGTGTTCATACTTGGTCGGATCATGCGTCTCCAAATTCAGTTTTTTCCGTGCACCTCTTCTTTGCTGCTTCAGAGCAAAAATACGCACGCGAACATCTGATGGAGAGAGCAAAAAATCTGGAGCATCCATGCATTTCACATAAATCTGGAGATAATGCTCTAGCCTGTTTTTAGAAAGTGTGTGAGACTGCAGAGTCGACTGTCTGCTCGAGTATTCCAGACTGCAATCAAGATGACATTATGAATCTACGTAACTCTCCATCAAAGAGGAAGCTTTGTTAGCAGAGAAGTTCACTCTGGTTCACTCCACTTTGTGTTTCCTTCAGGCAATCTGATGGAGATGTTTACTCTGAAGTTAAATGATTTTTACAAACGAGAAAAACTCTCATTTTTACCAGCAGGACTGTAGGAGAGGACTCTGCATCATCTGCTGCTCACTTATCTCAGTCTGGGCAGTGGAAATTAGGAGAGTAGATGTCAGACATGCAGTCTGTGTGTTTCTTAAATTGGATCATATTCATGCTAAAAGCGTCTCCACATACAGTAAATAAGGCTGAATGTATGTCTCCTGACTGGAACCACACCGGCTAAAAGCTGTCTTAGTTTGTTGCTGTCGGCTCTCATCTGTGCGGCTCTCCGCCTCCCTGTGTGAGGGCTGCTGCGATTTGTGTGTGACTGCACACACACACACAAACACACACACACGCACATGGTCGTGCGCACAGAGTCTGGCATCTTTTTGTGCAGTTACAGTCTGCATGTTAGCGACTGTGCTTGTTGATTTCACTCTGCATCTTTCTCCATCTGCAGCTCTATCTGTGTGTGTGTGTGTGTGTGTGTGTGTGGGAGCGCTCTGCTCAGTCAGCTGTGCTCTCATCATATTACCAGGGGTTGTTGCGGCACAGCAAATAATTCATGGCCCAGCTAACCAAGCCAACAGACAAGCAGGGTTGGCTTGTACGGGAAGCGGGACAGAAAATGATCCCAGGTGTGTGTGTGTTTGTGTGTGTGTTTATTTATGCCTGTTTATGTGTTCGTATCTGAGATCTTAGGAAACATATTTACGACTGGGTGGAAGCGATAGATCTGCTGGTGAATTGAATGTGTCCTGATGCATATGTGATCAGATGTGCGTTTGTGCGGAACGAGAAATACGCAAGTTAACCAAAGACACACACACACACACACACACACACACACACACAGAACTACAATTAAAGATGTTTAGGTTTAGAATCTTTTTATTCTTGGTGTATACATTAGATTGCCATGAAACTGTCATAAACATGTCATGACATCTGTCATTAAGTTAAAGGAGCCTTCATGTAAGTTTCAGAGACTGTACATAGAATGGACAGCGTGGCTCCGCCTGTCACCCTTCTACAATTTTGAAGCCAAATAACCCCGTGACTAAAGCCGCCATTGTGCAGCCAGAGTCTCCAGAGTAGAGAATTTTCGGTGGAGCAGAGTCAAAAAGAGAAATTTATTTCTTCTTCTTTCAAAGGTTTAGTCTCCCTTTGGCTCTCTTTCCCGAAGTTTTTTATATCCCCAATACAAACTACTCACTAACGGCAGCTGTCAGCTATCGTAAAAAGAAGCTCATGACTCGGTTTTTAACGTCCAATAACTAATGAAAAACCAACTCCTCAGTAAAAAAAATACTTGAGCACAATGCAGCCAAATTACATCTTCATACCACCTTTGCGTAAGGATGAGAGAAACGTTTCTACCAGGTGTCGTAGTCTTTTAAAGTTTTCCCAGCTCATATCTGGAATACATGGGGAGGTGGGGCTTATGACCTATACTGCAGCCAGACACCAGGGGGGGCATCTGCTGGAGGCTTCAGTTTGAGCCGAACGTCATTACGTCCACTGATCATACAGTCTATGGTATGTTTATGCATGTTGTTATTTAGTGTCATTCGATGAATTATGGCACCTTTAATGCAAAGTTGACATTGTTTGAGGATGTCTTTGTCATGGCAACTTGACATTTACAAAAGACAACATAACCTGACACTGTCTTCGTGACTTTCAAATTAAGACAAACTGTGCTGAAAAAGCGGATGGCTTAACAGCAACAAGACACAAACTTAATGAGCGGAGCTAGACAAGTCAACAAGAGAGACTTGTCAGTGGGATGAGAATGAGAACCAGACCACAGATGTGTCCAGTGACTCCAGATTGTGTCCTACTAGTGCTCATCTACCAACTCCAACCTCACCAACCTGGCTGTTCGTTTTGTCGATCGACTCTCAGGTCTGAACAGATCACTGTAGAAAAACTGCTGCATGTGGGTTGGAACAGCTTAACCTGTGCTCTATCACACTCCTGTTTAGCTTTCTAAACAGTGCTCTGATCTCCTTTTTCTTTTACAGTCCAGCTCCAGCGTCCAACATTACTCCAACATAAATTCAAGAACTAATTTTCAACAGAGAAACCAGAGAGATGTCATATCTTACTGACCAAACTTTGACAGCCATCGCAGTGGCGTCATGGAGACTTGGCTGTAAACAAATTGATAAATAAGTGGGTCGAGTTGTCAGATACTGAGTAATGTAATTCACAGGGGCTTTAAAATTTGGGAACTATAATTCCCCCTGTTTAACTTCGGCAGTGATTCTTGATTTCTGTTTATCACCAGTTCCTCATTAATGTAACAGTCAAAGTTTAAACTGAGATCATTTATGTCGTTCTCTTCATGTTTGAACTCAGTAATAATGTCTTTAAGTGAAGTTTAAGTCCCATCAGCTCTTTGGTCTTAAAATTTAAATTTCATCCTGATTGGTAAAATGTAAAGCTTTAAGTTTCACAGATTTGAATCATGACCGTAATTGCATTGTTGAGATACAGTTTTCATAACAACTGTTATTTAAGGTGACACGTAGATGTTTCAGTAAATAAAAATATCTTTCCTAAACCCAAACACTTGACCAGAACATCCTGGATTAATATTAACTCTGAAAGTTTCCTGACACTGATTCTGCTTCCTTTTGATGATTGTGCCGCCCACACACTTTAAGATAAAAAAAAAGGGATTTTCAAATTGTGTAGAACAGCTTGATTCAAGCCCCTGTGCTCACTATAATTCATTACATCTTACCTGAAAGCATGCTTCCTCCTTTCCTTCTTTCATTTCCGTCTCTTTCTCTCTTACAACAAAAGCACGGCTGGTGAAAAAAAAAAACAGGACATAAAAGCAGCTCACTGCAGACGTCGCCGTCAAATGAGACTTCTCACTGAGACTTAAAATGTTCTTCACTCTGTTACAAGACAAAAGGCTGAGAGAAGATTAGAAAAGCTAAGCCTTTAATTCCCTCAGACTGGACATAATTTCAAGAAAACACTCATGAACTAAGAGGGTGTGTCCGCCTCCTTGGAGCAGTTTTTGGAGACCAGAGAATAGAGCTAATTCTGGAGTTGCTCAGCCTGCAGGAGGAATATATTATCAGCAGAAAGAGAGAGTATCAAGGGGTGAAAATCACTGTCTACTATCTATTTAACACAGCACACAGTCCACACTGAACCCTCTGTGTCCACCAGAGAAAAGTAGTTATCTTCTCAGAGTTTAACACATCATGCTCCCCTGATAACCATTCCTCTGATATCATCAAAATATAAACAGTAACTCCTTTGTCAAACTTAGATTCTTCACATTTCAGCTATTAGGTTCGTTTTATAGTTTCCTTCACCAACAAAATGTAATTTGTGAAAGAATCACTCATATGGTGATCACAACAACTTGGTCGTCCTACCTGTTTTGGGGTCATTACGTCACGGCCATACCCCAAATATTCACTCTCCTTTCCACCAGGTGAATCCAGAGTTCAAACATATCAAAAGTGTTGTTTCACCAAATTACTCCAAGTGGTGAAATTTATCCTGTAAAGTCCGTTGTTCGTCTTTCTGTCGTGTCCGTTCTCATCAATAACAGCAGCTTCACAGTCTTAGAGCATTTCCTACTCAATATGAACCTTGCAAAGCTGGGTGTTTATTTTCTTTAGACTTCTAGCTACAAGTCAGAAGTGTTCCCATCCCAATACATGTAGATTTGATGCCAGGAGAGCCTGATTCATACAGGAAGTGTACTCTGCTTGACTGGCCAGTCACATTAGCTGATGCCTCCTAACAGGCTCGTGTTTTGGTTATCTGGGCCTGTCACTCACATGTACAGTAACCAATGGTCATACACAAAGCAATTTGGATGGATTTTTATTTTTTTTTGCCACGCATAATCCTTCATGTTTATGTGCGTAATAGGTGAGGTACAACCTGCAAGTGGGATCTATAATTTCACTATTTTAGCAAACCTTTTCACAAATTTGACTACAAAGAGGAGGTGATGAGACACAAGAAAATGCACAAGAAATCACTGAAGTTTACTAAATAGTCTTAAGAAGCCGAAGTACCACTGTGGCAGCGGGAATAATGTGGCACCTGACTCCTGTTTCCACACAGCCTTAAAGGGAGAGCTGATTAGGTGATGAGCTGCAGGTGATCGGGAACAGGAGCAGGAGCCACAGGTGCACAAACGAGCCAGAAGGAGGGGCAACCAAGGACGCATTTGCTGTATTTGCTCACCTGAGACTAGAAACTCTCTTAACTCCTCAAGGTTTTACCCAGAAAGCTCAAATTTCATCCAGATATACAGTACAGGCCAAAAGTTTGGACACACCCTCTCATTCAATTTGTGTTCACTTAATTTTCATGACTACTTACCGGACTAGCCAACCTTCCTTTCTTAAAGTAATGATGGCCACTTGTTTTCTTTAGTTAGCTGATTTTTTCTTACCATAATATGAATTTTAACAGTTGTCCAATAGGGCTGTTGGCTGTGTATTAACCTGACTTCTGCACAACACATCTGATGGTCCCAACCCCATTGATAAAGCCAGAAATTCCACTAATTAACCCTGATAAGACACAGCTGTGAAGAGAAAACCATTTCAGGTGACGACCTCTTGAAAAATGCCAAGAGTGTACAAAGCAGTAATCAGAGCAAAGGGTGGTTATTTTGAAGAAACTAGAATATAAAACAGGTTTTCAGTTATTTCACCTTTTTTTCTTGCGTACATAACTCCACATGTGTACATTCATAGTTTTGATGTGATGAAGTGATGTGGTGGATGTCTCATGTCTGGCATGAAGCATTTTGAAGTTAATGATGTTCAGAAAATTGATTATAAAAAATGAAGAGGAAAAAAAACTATTCTAGCTGCATTTATCCTGATGTGGACTTTAACCGAATATAAAAACATGACATTTTCTGAAATTAGTGACTAAAATCTTTCAAATGAGGAGTCACTGATGAATTTTGACCCCATGGTTCTACAGTTATAAGCTTTAAAACCAAAGCATGGTAAATAGGCCAGAATTGGGTGCAGTGTAGGGGGTTAAAGAAAGAAGTTTGAGCTGCCTCTCACTGTGAGTCCTTCTCACCCATTCAGGGTTGATGTTAGAGCTGATGTTTTCTGTCCTTTCTTGTCATTATTTCTCCTTTTGCATCAAGTCAGTTGGATGAACAATGATTCATCACACTAATTTGAGAACTGAGTGATTCTTTCAAAAATGCTCTCAGAGAGATTGAAAACTTAAACCCATCTCACATCCAGCGATTAGTGCAGTGTTTAGAGCAACCCTCGTAGTTGGCTAGAGCCAAAGCAATGCACTACATCTCCATCCTGGCTCTTCTTTTGGCAAACAAGTGCTCCCAGCAGCAGAAGTATGGACATAGGTGTTGAGAACTTTGCACAGGAATTCTGAGTAGAGCTGGTGGGCTGCAGCTATGCAAAACAGCTGCGAGGGGCTACAGTGAGCTGAAAATTATAAATCAAAGTGACAGAGGATGTGAAAAGAGTGACCAGTGACGCACGAGGAGAATACATGCACAGAGAAGGAGCGCTGCCTTCTTCCGTGAGCACTTGTGAAACGTCGCAGAAAACAACAGCGGAGGCATTTGCTGACTTCCTTGTCATATGTCGTGCCTCCAGCAAATGCCTCCTCAATCGTTTTTTGCCCCATTTCACCTGGACTCATGGAAGCTGACGGCCCAGAATCAGACAACCGTAACACCCAACGCTCTGCATATTTTACAAAAACTGCATTTTGATCTATGACGGCTGTTACAAAACCGAGAACATCCAAACATCCACAACTCTCCTGTGAACACATCCCTGTTCTGCTTCACTGGTCACTCTTTTCTATAATCCTCAGACACTTTGTTTCCTAATTTTCTATTTTCACTTTAGTTCTTTCAGCTTGTGAGATCTACCCAGAATGCCTTTATGGATTGTAACTTACAATTACAAGGCATTCACAACATATTCCAAGTTCCTTTAAAATTAACACTCTATAATAACATGAAAAAAGAGGGTTTTTTTCCCCAAAGTGTATTGAAAATGATTATCTAAGACATCACAGTTACATAAGTGTTGAAAGCTTTTGTTCAGTGAGATAAGATATTCTTTATTTATTCCACGTGGGGAAATTTACAGTCACAGCAGCAATGCACTGCTGCTGCTACAAGCTGCCACTGGGTGGCGCTTAGAACAGTAGAAGTAGAAATTGATGAATTAATAAAAAAGTTTATCAGAGACAACCAATTGTCCATAATTCTCTTGTCAACCTTCAACTCCACAGAGTCCAGGACTAAACTGATTTTCTTCACCACTCGTAGTAATGACTTCATATTGGCATACAGCAGATTAAGTGTTGTTTTCTCTCTAGTCGGACAGTTAAGGAAGTGTGTAAATGCAGTCAAGTAGGAGGAGAAGGTGACATGATTGAAGATTCCTGAGATTATTATTAGTGCTTCAGGATGTTGAGTTTGTATCAGTAAACTTTCTGGGTCTTCACCAACGTCTTTAGTTTATCACTTTTGTTTGGCAGAGAGTTGACATTTTCCCATGATGACTGATGGAAGAAAGGGCTTATATCTCCATCTCATTGTCCTTACCTTTGCACCACCTCAGCATTCATGACAACACTTCTTTAGTTCAACTGGAAAAGGGTGATATCTTCCAGATTTGCTCCATTGTAGTAAAAGGAGCTCCCCTCTTGAATAAACTTTTCTTCCCACAGAAAGAGTTGGGCCCGTTGCTGAAAAAAAATAGTAAATTACTTATCACTCGTTACTCTTTTTAGAAGTAATTTTATTACTTTACTTATTACTCCCTGCCGAAAGTAATATATTACATTACTGGTAATATTACTTTTATTACACACCAAGTTGGTGATTGTGTCCTTAGATCGGAGAGGGAAAGAGGGAGGATGCTGACGCTGTTTGCTGCTCTCCAGTCCACAATTTTGACACTGTCGTCTTTCTCCTCCACAAAACTAAAGTAACGGGCATATTTCCAGCGGTTAAACATAAACATGTACAGCCCTGTCTTTCAAGCTAGCATGGGTTGCCAGTTATGTTTGACAACAATGGTAAAAACAGGCCCATCGGCCAAGGAAACTTCCCCCGGCTGAGCTTCAAAGATGCTGCAATCTGCCAGAAAACAGCAAACCTGGCAACCATGTCTCAAGCTCCCTCGCTGCTCGGCTGAGAAACATGATGACAATCATCTGTGGATTTTTGTGTTTTGATTCATAAATAACAACTTTAAGGAGGTAATGAATCAATTTTAGGGTGAGTAACTGTAATGTTTTTACTGGAATTCCAGAGTAATTTGTTACACTACTCGTTACTAGTAAAAGTAATATTACTATTTGACAGAAATTCTAGTATTTAATAAAAAAGAGATTTAAAAATATCTAAATACACAGCAAAAACAGAGTAATTAAAGAGAGCTGTCTGACTCAGCTGCTACCAGGAGAAGTGCATCATTCAAAATAAATGAAAATAAAAAATACTTTGTTGATGCAACTTTGCCAACAGTTACAGCCTTAAGTATTTTTGAATATGATGCCAAAAGCTTGTGACACCTATTTTTGGTCAGTTTGGTCCATGGAAAAATGCAGAGCCTTCTTTTTAAAGGAAAGAACAGGAAATGATATGTTACTGATAAAAGTCAGGAGGAGAGTGAACGTGTCGGGGAAACAATCTTCTAAGTTAAATCCAAGACACTTGAAAATTTGCACTGAAATTCAGAGGTTATATATATATAAAAAGGTTGTTTTTATTACTACTTTGTCATCAGTCGATGAAGCCTGAAAGAAATTCAACACTATTCACAGCTCCAACAATCTCCTTTTTGTCCTCCAAATACTGCATCTACATGCAGTTTAGAAAATAAATCCCTCATTGGGGCGGTTATTCATTAGAAAATCAGATATTTCACACAGACTCCCTCTATCCACCTCATAAAGACCCATCTCAGGGCATAGACAGGGTGCTAATGTTCCGTTCATTGGTATTACACCGAGGTGTTCATGTTGCCTTAATTCCCAATTACAGTATTTCTGACAGCAAGTGAAAGCAGCACCTAATCAGGCTTTACGGACTACAGCAGGGATTTCCATTTGCCTGATAGGATATATGTTACAATACAGTATGTTTAAATCCTCCAGATTCTTCACACAGATTATTGGGCTTATGGGGGATCATGCTTGTGCTTGGATCTCAGCGAGCCTCAGGCAATTATGGAGGAGGCTGAGAAGATGAGTGCAGCGTGATACCACAGACAGAGAGCCTTCTGGGACGCTTGTCAGGGGGAAATCTGCAGGGTCGTGCAGGCTGGGAGGTCTGGATCCAGAACAGGTCTGTTACATTCAGAGGTGATGATGTTTGGAGAGAATATCCTGTTAGTGCTGCCAAATGCTAAAGCATGTGTTACACTGTCTGTGGTGGCTCCAACTGCCACCACCACGTGTTAGTATTTCTTTTGTTTGGGTTTTAACACAGTTTGATTTAGTTTAAGGAAATCACACAATCACACATTTTTTGCTGAAATAATATCACTTTTATTTGGCAGTTGTTTCTAAGTTGGATGTACAGAATTTAGTTAACAATTTGTCAAATGGCGATTGAATGGCAACCACTTCAGACTGAACCCTCTCTCTCACTCTAAGACAGTTGGGATTTGCTCCAGCCACCATGACACTATCAGAAACCATTACAGCTGCTGTTACACGCAGGAAGAAGAGCGAGAGGAAAATATGATGTGAATGTGCAAATAAGTGCCCATTTTGTATGCTATCCATCATTTAACTCGAATTAATTTGTTCTTGATGGATTAAGATTTTGAATCCTGATGTTATCAGAGGATGTGGAGCTTATCACAGTGAGTACAAAAAACAGGAGAGAGGCAGGAACCAAGAAGAAGTCTGAGGTGATTTTATTCGCCTGTGTGTTGTGAGATGATATCAAAGAGACGCAATCAGCTTCTGTCACTGTCGTCATTGTGACTAAAAATCAGACCATAAAGCCTGAGGGGGAATTCACTGAAAATGGATGACAGCCGTTCAAATTTTACAGTTTATTTCTTATGAAAAATAAAGAATGAATCACTCTGGTGTGCCTTATGTCATAGTCCAAATGTGCAGGTTTTGATTCCCAGAGAGCTGGTTTAACAACTGATTATTACCATCACAGTACTGTCAGAGTAACATTGACAGACTTTATATACAGATGTTATTTCCAAAACTCATCTGGAGGATGAATTGATGATCACTGAAATATGAAATGACCAGCAGACAGTAAAAAAATTGCCTTTTCCTGTGCAGGGCTGTTGGTACCAGTGTTGGTGAATTAGCTCTTATTGATATTTTTTTTTTTTTTTTTTTTGTGGCTTTTTTTGTGTATTTATTAGATGGAGGCGAGAGGACAGTGGATAGAGTAGGAAAGGGGGAGAGAGTGGGGAGTGACATGCGGGAAACAAGCCGCAGGCCGGTTTCGAACCCGGGCCACCTGCTTGAGGGCAAACCTCATGGTGCACGTCCACATCCACTAGGCCATCTGAGCCCCGCTCTCATTGTTAGTGAGGATCCAGAGAAATGGTTAAAAGTGAATCTGCTGGTTTACATGTGTGATGCACAGAGATGCTGCTTGCTCTAAGGCACAGTTTGTGGAGCATCTTACCCTTTGAATATGCTTCGTGCATTGAACGATAACTATGTGGCACACTGTGCAAGTTCTGTGGCCAAATCAGAGCATCCAGCATGGCAGAGGCATCCTGGGTCTTTACCCCAGAAGTTGATGGGTCAAAACCATCCTCTATTGTACTGGTCAGCCTTTTGCCTTATGCTGAAAGAATTGCGAGTGCTGATACCAAAATCTTCATACTCCAGCTCATTGATGAAACAACTCAAGATACAGTTCCCGTAATAGCACCTGCACACAGAAGGGTAGAGTGACTGAGTGGTCTAAGGTGCTGGATTTAGGCTCCAGTCTCTTAGGAGGCCTGGGTTCAAATCCCAGCACTGCCAGTTGTTTGAGCAACCCACAGTGTAGTTAGCATGAGAATTGTGATGAAGTCAAAACTGAGGAGATTGTAAGGTTTTGCAGATTTGGTTGTTCCTCCTTGACCTGGGTTTCAAAGACCTTTTATCGGGGGTAGCATTAACAGTATCGACTGTTTAAGCGAATTCCCCACTGGGCCCCCCCTGTCTGAGCTGTAACACCCCTGAGCTTAAAGTTTTCCACAAAACTCCCACTTCTGTTGCTCTAAAAGACGGGTTCTTAATGACGAGGTGGCTGAGGGGCTAAGGAGATGGACTGCTCATCCATTGTGCTCTTCATCTTCATGCATGGGTTCAAATCTCATCCTTGTTGCAAACACTTTCTACTTGCGTGTCAACAAAAATGCTGGGTGGTTCATGCCCACTGGTGCTTTGGAGCCCATCAAGACCACTTGTGGAATCTTCCACTCATGCACCACAGAAGGACTACTTAACATCCAGGCTCTTGTTTTCAAAGTATCAGGAACTGAAGGAGTTCAGGGACATCTGGTGCATCTGTTGGCAGGTCTTTTTTGTTCTGTTTTGTTTTCTCCCCCTTTCCTTGAGAAGAAAGGCACACAGCAGCAAGCTGGGAAGCACATTGTGTTCAACAGAGTAGTGCAGCAGCATAGTCCTGGGTCCTAACTCCAGAGGTCAGTGGGTCTAAATTGTCCTGTGATATGTTGCTGGTGAGACTCCCCTTTGGGTCCATGCTGTCCTTTCACTCAGACCCAATCCATTGTATCTTGCCTGACAGGACCTACTTTGCTTCAGCTGAATGACTTTCAGGTGCTGCTACCTTCTTCAAATTCTCTGTATCCTCTGGAATCAAAAGAAAAGATAACAGGGCAAACAGAAGCTTCAGCTAGAAGGTGGCTGTTTCCTGGGTACATCAACACACTGAGGAACATGTGCAGATGGGAACAAGAGCAGCGTAGAAATTGATTCCAAACCATGGCCAAACAGTGCTCTACTGGTTGAGGGGGAGACACAATTTCAAGGAGTGTCATTACTCCTCATTACAAATGAAGTGACATCCAATCTGAGACAGCACAGCAGTCACAGCAGAGGGACAACACATGCAGGTATTGATTTCTGAGAAATAAATGTGTATCGTCGGCATAACAGTGATATCAGGGACCTGACTGGAAAGGTTATCCAAGGTAGTCAGCTGCTGATCTCCACAAAGTCCCTTCAACCATAAGAGGTAGTGATAAAAGACACATTGTTCGAAGCTGAAACATTTTGCGCATTTGATTTTAAAGGTCTGTCAATGTCAAGTATTGATAAAAATGTTTGGTTTTACTGGATTTCTCAGACTATTTTTACTCACTTACACATTCATTTATCCTTATCAAAAATTTTTTGCATCACTTTCTTTACCACTCTATGTCTCAATTACCACTCTGGCTGCATCTCATTTGCGCTAAATTCCATCCTTCCTTCCTCCACTTTCGTCGTTCACTTGCGTCTTAGTTCCGCCCACCAGAGATGATGAGAGAGATGCGGGGAAATGAAGAGAGAAGCGAGGAGACGAGAAGATTCGTCTTAAGACAAAGAGACGTTTCCTTCAGGGGCGTTTCATGACGTGAGATCTTTAAATGATAACGGCATCAGCTGATCAGGATCATGTGTCATTCAGCTCTAACAGCTGTTTGTGAGTCTGCACATGTGCTGTAATAACTGTAATAAAATATAAACATTAACAGAGCTTCATCTTAGTTTTTAATCTCTGGACAAACACTTTCACATGAAGAAAACCTGCGCTCTGTTTATTCAGTGTCCAGTTAAGAAGCGCACAGATCACTTTGGGGGGTAAAATGTGTCATCGTTGGATTATTTATTAATTATTTATCCTTTACCTAGAGTTTATCTGATTGTGAACCCTGAAACTTATAATCTAAATCTAAAGTTAGATTTCAGGGTAAAATAGAAATCATGTTTCTCTTTACAAACCTCCTGCTCATGAATGAAACTTCAGAAACAGAAATGTAACATGTTTTTGTCCTGACAGATTTTCTCTCTGACTTAAATTATCTTTATAAAGAAAGAGAAGTTGCAGGAAAATAAATTGGGGAAATAGCTGATCATAAATTACTAATTTTGATCTACTTTATATAACTCAATGACTTATTGGAATCTGATAGTTATAAAAATGTGGTATTGATCTGTTTTATTGATTTAATGACAGTTGTTTTCAGCGTTTAGTGCTTCAAACTCACATCAAACATGTTTTTAATCCCAGCTTTCCTGACCTGTTTCAGATTTATCTTCAGAGACTGTTTTCAGCTCTGTCTTTTCTCTATCATTTAACTCCGCTGATGTGAAATGGGAGAGAAAGTTTCTGAACCAGAGCACCGTCCAATTCGAGACCGTCATCCTGTGTGGGGGCAGGTTTGTGAGTGAAAAAACTTCCGCAAAGCCAGCTCTCATGTTTCCTCGATGATCTCTCCTCCGAGCAAATTAGCACAAATGGGACAGCAGCTCCGGAACTACTTTCAGTGCCGCGGAAGAGAGAGGACAGAGGAGACTTCATTTAGCACCTATGTCTCCTTGAGAAGTTGACTCCCATGTTTTTAATGGTATGATTTTGACTTTGAAAATCCAGATTTTGCAGTATTTGATTGACAGCTCCAAATTAGACTCCCTCTTAGTTCAGTGAATTCTCAGGGCAGAGCGTAAAATATTAGATGGATACAGGTTAAAAAAAACAGCCCTTCACCTTCGTCTAAGTGTCTTTGACGGCAATACTGTATTATTTAACAGCTGATGACAGAGTGACATGGAAGGGACATGCCGTGACAAACGTTGATGAGCAGGTTGGAACTGCGGGCCCTCACCTCACCTTGGCACCCAGCAACCTTGAGACTTCACATTCAGGGGGACGACACCCTTCAGATATGGAGGCATCACCGAAGGTCTGTAATTATACTGGTTGGCAGCGAGTTCAGCAACACATGAGAGCTGTCAGTCGTATGTATTGATGAATTGATTTGTACAATCTTGCTCATATGGAAACCAAATTAGTTTCCATCCTACATGTATGACCTTCCCTTCAGCACACAAGGACTTGTTGGTTGACTGACAGCTGTTAGCTACCAAGGGTCTGTCCAACAGTTTTATATATATATGAAGGATTGCCTCACTGTGTGCAGTCATGTAGTCCCTTTAGGAAACCTACAACACCAACACATATTTAATTAGACTGTGGGGGGAACTACTGCTCTGCTCTGACTCCAGTCAAGCAGATGGAAACCAATGGGACCGTGAAGGACTCGACTTACAAAGACTCCGGTCTGATCTCCGTCCTCTAAACAAGCTGTGATCTTCAGGTGTGGATTTAATGATGTCTGTGGGCCTGACGTCCTGTTCGAGTGGGTTGGGAAGAAGCGAAGAGAAAAGTGCAAAAGGTCAAGGAGAGTAATTGCTGCTACATGTGTTACCCTCCAGATGCCTGAATCCAGCAGAGAAGAGTAGTTAGTTCTTCATGTTTATCAATCATTACTGGGATCTGTTTCCATTATACTTGGTGAGATACGACATGTTACCTGGAGCCTTTTTGGCTCAAAGTTTCACCTCTTTAACTTCACCTCTACTTTTTATTATAGTCTAACAGAAAAAAAGCTCTATATAGGAATTAAGTTTTATAAATACTTGCATCAATTCAGTCAGCATTGCATTATACAAACTCAAAAATGAGGTTAGTTCGTTCTTTTTTTGTCTTATTCCCTGTTGGAAAAAATCTTTCTAGGCCTTTATTATGACATCCACTTGCCAAGTCCTGAGAAATGTCAAACAACGTTATCAGAGTCCAAAAATAAGCCCTAGGTTTTACAAACTGAATAAACAATATCTGCCAGTTGAATAAAACAAAAATGGCATTTCCAATTCAAGGAGCTTAAAAAGTACAAATTCCAATTTTAATAAAGTTGGGACATGTAAAATGTAATGAAAACAGAACACAAGTGTGAGAGTTGCAAATCCTCTTCAACCTATGTTCAAAACTTTATTATTTCTGAACAAATATTTCCTCATTTTGAAATGGATGCCTGCAAAAGCTGAGACAGGGGCAACAAAAGACCAAGAAAACATTGTGCAAATATGTCTGTTCTGTATCCTTGATTGGGATAAATGACAAATACAAACTGAATTTTCAGAGATGCATTTCATGGAGGGCAGGTCACAGGATGAAGCAACCGAGAGACAAAATGTCTTTTGGCATCAGTACTTGAAATTTCTGCTTGGTCACAGTGTGTAAGTGTTCAGTGCGTGTTCAGAAACAGATGCCCTCCATGCAGTGATTTCTAAATGAAGGGTGTACTTGCAGTTTTCTCTGACTTTCAGGTTCAATATTCAAAAACTGTTCAGAGGACGAGGTGGTTTGAATCTGAGGAGGGAGTTTAATTTCAAAACGCTAGCTGTTCGTACCACTACCAGAACCTTTTCAATTGCAATCTGTGGGGTCAAACTTTGGAACAGTCTGTCGAAAGAACTTCAACAACACTGTAATGTCTACCACTTTAAAAGGAAATGTAAAGAAGAGATTTTCATCAAATAAAGGTTGGAAGGAGGGATTTGAAAACTGCTGACAAAGCTGTCGATTGTTCAATGGGGTTGTTAGTGTGTTTGTATGTATATATACATGTATTTAGGTATGTGTGTGTGTGTGTGTGTGTACGAGTACATACTGATAAGCCTAAAAGTTTTCACCCCCCAGCAGGATTTCAAATTTTTTGGCCTTTTCTTAGAAAATATGAATGAGGCCAAATCAACCCGCCATTGGCTACAGCAGAAGAAAGTGAAGGTTTTAAAGTGGCCATCTCAGTCTCCTGACCTTGATATCATCAATCCAGTGGGGGGAGACCTCAAACCTGCAGTTCATGCAAGACAGTTTAATAATTTACAGGACTTAGAGGCTTTTTGCCAAGAAGAATGGGCAGTTTTACCATCTGAGCAAATAAAGACCCTCATCCATAACGACCATAAAAGACTTCAAGCTGTCACTGATATTTAAGAGGGAAATACAAGGTATTAAAAACTGAGGGGGGGTACACTTTAGAACAGGGTAATTTTTGAAGTTTCTGTTGTCACTATGATTAAAAAAAGAGTTAACTATTTTTTTTCAATACATGTCTTTACCCAACCACTAATCATGAGTGATAAAAAGGTTTTTGTGTTACCAATCTGAAATCTGCTGGGGTGTGTAAACTTTTGGGCACAACTGTATTTGTATAAAGATTACTGGTGTGTATGTGAATGCATGGGTGTATGTTCATACATTCAATGTTTAGTTATGAGTATAGGCCGGATCTTTAGGTGACATATTTCAGGAATTGAAGGGGCTTATTTGTATTCTGCAGTGTCGACAAAAGGTGACAATCGGTAAAAATAACATTATATCACGCAGTAGGTTATATACATGTGTGTGTGTGTATATATGTATGTGTATGGAGTGGTATATATTTATATTTATATATAGAGAGAGAGATAGATAAAATGTTGGCCAACTAGACCGTCATTAATTAAAACTGGAGAAGGGATGGAAATAAATAAGTTTTTCTTCTTCCCACTCCTTTTTGAAAATGTAAAAGAAGGTAATCAAGTTTTGTTTTGTTTTGCTCCAATTGCAAAGTTTCTTTTCTTTTTTTCCCTCTTCATCTGATTCAACACAATATTGCACAGTTTCTTTGTTTTAACTTTCTATTTGCTTCGTGTTATTCTTCTACTTTTTTTCAAAACAAACATTTTTATTCATTCATTCATTTATTCATTCAAATGACTCTAAAACTTCCATCACAGTAGAACCAAGTTTACAAGATCACACAGTATCAAGCCTTCCTCCATCGCTGTGACACCAGAGCTGTGTGTAAACATGAGAAAAGGAGGAAGGTCTGAGTGCAGGACTCCCTATGACCTGTCAGACAGTAAACAGTGTTTATGTCAAACCAACGCTTGCTGGTGTCTCTGGATGATTCTTTATTTGTTTCACGCTTGAACGCTCAACAGAAGATGCTCCTGCAGTGGCCCGGGACTTTGTGGACCCTCTTCAAAGCTGGAAACTTTGATTTATGTACTGTTGGTTCAGTGGACTTCAATGGCCATTAAGTTTGTTAGTGCCATCAGTTACAGCTGCCAGGAGGGCTGGGAAGGTCAAATGTAATGGCCTTGACAGGGGAGAGAGCCCGTAATGTTTAGACAGGGTGAAAACACACACACACACACTCACACACATATACACATACACATACAGTGTAAATAGCATTTTAAAGTAGGAGTACACAGGTGATTTATTATCTCCCCTCATTTAATATTCATGGTGAAGGTGCTGTGAGATCGAAGGTGAAGGACTGTGCGCGTTCTTTTTTACCTGCTGTATAATGAAACTCTCAGCATGCTCCATGTCACCGGAGGTCAACCAGGACAGGAGGTTTGTTCTCCAATATAAGAGATTAATGATATGGTTTTAAGATTTTCTGCTCAAAAAAAGGAAGAAAAAAAAACTTACAAGCAACCTCTCTCATGAAAAATACTCTAGAAACCAAAATGTCAACAAAGATAAACTTATTTTTCCTTTTGTAATGGTCTTGTGATGATATGAATTTCCCGAGTTGGAAAAAAAAAACTTAAAAAGAAAACCTGGCTCTGTTGAGAATTATTTTTGCGCATATCAATTCAAAATTTTAATATAAAAAGTTTAAAAAATAAGTTCAAAAGTCAAACTTCCAAGATAATGAAGATAATGAAGCCAAAATTATGAGAAAAAATGTCAAAAATATGTGATAAAAAACAAAATGTCATGATCCTGCCTTCCTCCTACCCCCTGTTGTCTCCCTTGGTTGCCCTGGTGACCCCTGCTGCATGCCGCCGCGGGAAAGAGGAGGTGGTCGTGGACGGACCTGAGTGTGTGACTAAGGGGTGTGGACGTGGAGGAGTCGGACTAGTCGCGGACGTAAATCTGAGACGTCTCACCTCGTCGTCCGCGGTCTCATAAGGGCGAGGACTCACCATTTTCGGCCAGTTCTAGACTAAGCATTTTCTAGATTGTGATTTTCTGCATACCGTGTCTCCTTTTACTAACCCGGCCTCTCCTTTCTTCTCTTCCAGTGCCTCCACGAGCCCCCTGCCACGCTGCCACGCTCTCTTTCCCTTGCACCTTTAAACAATAAAACTCACTTCATACTGCCTTCTGTCTCCGGCTGCTTTTGGGTCTCACCTGCTCTCCATCGGTTTACTACAAACCGTCACAGAATACTCTGGCCAACATGGACCCAGCAATCCCGGACACAGTCAAGGAAGCCTTATCCCATCAAGGAACACTTATTGGACGCCACGACAAACTCCTGCACAGTATCATGGACTCACTTCAGGAACTACACATACAGTTCTCCCACATGGTCTCCCAAACCCAGCAGAGCACAGACCCACCTGTGAGTACATCCACTGTTGCTGCACCTAAACCGCAGCTCTCCTCTCCCCTTAAAGAGCCCTTTGTTCCCCCTCCTGAGCCTTATGCTGGGGATCTAGGCTTATGTGGTCAGTTTGTTCTTAATTGTACCTTAGTTTTTGACCTACAGCCTTCCAGTTATCCTTCCGACAGAGCTAAGATAGCTTACATGATTAATTTACTTCGCGGTAAGGCTGCTAAATGGGCCACTGCTCTTTGGAGCTCCTCATCTCCTGTTTTGTCTTCTTTTGAGAGTTTTTCTAATGAACTAAGAAAGGTTTTTGATGGGTATCATCCTGGAGTTCGGTCCTCCCGTGGATCGAGTACGCCCACAACTCCCTTACCAGTTCGGCTACAGGTATGTCACCATTCATGGCATGTAATGGGTTCCAACCTCCAGTCTTCCCAGATCAGGAGCATACCGTGGCCGTCCCTTCGGTGAGGGAGCACCTGAGACGAATCAGAGAGGTGTGGAGAAACGCCAGAGCAGCTCTGACTCGGTCCTCGGAGAGAAACAAAAGGCTGGCAGATCTCCATCGTTCTCCAGCCCCCGAGTACCGTCCGGGACAGATGGTCTGGCTCTCCTCCCGTGATCTCCCCCTTCAGATGGAGTCACGTAAGCTCACACCTCGATTCATAGGCCCTTTCCCCATTCTCACGATCATTAACCCTACATCTGTCAAGCTCAAGCTCCCGGATTCACTCAGGATTCACCCCACCTTCCATGTGTCCCTCCTTAAGCCTGTCTCCACCAGTACCCTAAGCCCTCCGGCCGTTCCCCCTCCGCCCCCCCGGATCATCGACGATCACCCAGCCTTCACCATCTCCAAGATCTTGGATGTCAGGCCCCGGGGCAGAGGCTTCCAATACCTGGTGGATTGGGAGGGTTACGGTCCAGAGGAAAGATCCTGGATATCACGTAAGCTCATTTTGGAAAACAGCTTATTGAAAGACTTTTATTCTGCCCACCCAGAGAAACCTGGAAGGACGCCAGGAGGCGTCCATTAAAGAGGGGGTACTGTCATGATCCTGCCTGCCTCCTACCCCCTGTTGTCTCCCTTGGTTGCCCTGGCTTTCTCCTCCACCAGCACCTGCCTGCACCTGCCTGCCTGTCTCCGGCTGCTTTTGGGTCTCACCTGCTCTCCATCGGTTTACTACAAACCGTCACACAAAATTTTGAGATAAAAATTGTCTTTTCATAGCATCAATCTGACTTTATTCCAAAATTATGACTACATATTGGCAGAAAGATAAGAGAAATCTTAACAAATCCATTTTTTTTTTGTAATTTTCCTTTTTAACTGGTGGAAATTGGCTGTCATAAAATCACCATAAAGTCCTGATCCTGTCATTAAAAAAATCACGACATATTTTTCCCAGTCTTAGTTTCATCTCAGAGGTCTGTTCTGATGACACAAGCATGTTACACTAAACTTAGGAACTTATCTTTTTTTTAAAAATCCCCCCAAAAAAGAAATAGAGAACTAGATAATCATGTTACTTTTCAACATGACAATGAACCAAAACACAAGGCAAAGTCAACCTGCCATTGGCTACAGCAGAAAAAAGTGAAAGTTTTGGAGTGGCCATCTCAGTCTCCTGACCTCAATATCATTGAGCAACTCTGGGGAGATCTCAAATGTGCAGTTCATGCAAGACAGCTCAAGAATTTACAGGAACTGGAGGCTTTTTTGTGAAGCATGTGTAGTTTTACCTTTGTACCTTTTCCACAACTACAACAGAAGACTTAAAGCTGTCATTGATGATAAAGGGGGTAATACACGGTATTGAGAACTGGGGTATGTAAACTTTTGATCAGGGTCATTTTGGTACTTTCTGTTGTCACTATGATATAAAAAGAGTAGGCAGTTGTTTGTTAATAAATATCTTCACCCAACCACTAACCATGAGTGAAAGAAATGTTTTTGTGGTATCATTCGTATTCTCAATGAAAAGTGTAAAAAAAATCATTTATTCTGCTAGGGTATGTAATTTTTGAGCACAGCTGTTGTTAAAAGAGACCAGAGTGCTTCCCAGATTTATCACTGCAGCTAATTTAAAGTGATGTTCATCTGAAGGAGGCCACCATATGCACCAGACATGCATTACCTCAATCTTTAAATAAAGATCACATGTGCCATGCCCCTTAAAAGTAATTAGATTTTATCCGTCCCTTTAAGCCAGATAAATACACATGTGACTGGATGACGAGAAGTGCGCCTTAATAACAGGTTTGGATTTTAAATTAAGCTAATGGTAAAATGAATAGAGACAGGTCCATTAGAGTAGAAATTAAATCTGGACACAAATTAACAAATGGTTTTCATCCAATTTATGGTGCTGTGTTAATGGGATTATTTTCCATATCTTTAAAGTTTAATCTTAGCCTCGTGTATTACGGCCATAATATGTGATCCTCAGATGGGGCTTTTAGGTTAAACATAAGAATAGAGGCATTAATCTAAAAACTAATTAGATAATCAATCATGTGCAAGGGGGAAGAGGGGAAGCTAGCTTAACGATGGGGCATGACCCTGAATGGGCTGCAGTGGGTGTGTTTGTGTGTGTGTGTGTGTGTGGTTTAAGTGGAGAAACATATACCCATGAGAGAGGTTAGTTGAAAGAAATATGTTTGTTCCAGTAATGTAGCTGCAGCTCATTTAATGCTGGTCTACATATCAGCTACCTCATACTGGGAACTCTGGGATTTTATCTGTTTCTGTAGTGCTCACTGCTTCACTCTCTGCCTGTCATTCTTTCTACTAAAGAGAAATAAATATCTACGTGCTTCTTTTGTTTGTTCTTATAAAATCATACTCGTTTGCATACTTCAGCCTGAATACATGCACAGAGTCTGTTTAAAGGTTCTGACAGGACTATCAATTTGGTGTTGACTGCTGATACTTGTGGCTGGAATTGGATCTGTTACAGCCAAAATACACAAGATGTGTCTCTGGTTTGGCTCCACTCCGTCACAGCAGCAGATTGGGTAGGTTTCTATTCAAGTCACTATATTAACTCACACTGGATCTGCTTCGTTGTATGTGCTGCATCCCTGCTCCGGCAGGTTGCAGCAGATACATGAGCATCTAAATTTTGCCAGGTGCCAGAGCTGTGATCTAGCAATTGATAAAAAGTACATGGAGCAGGACAGGGACTCATGCATGGAAACTACCTAACAACACAGGGACTTTCAAGAAAAAAAAAATCCAATTCCATTTATGACCATTTTTCAAGTTAGGGGCCACAAACTAAACTGCTGCTTGAGCCACCAAAAGGCAACAAGTCGCCCCTAAAGTGCAAAGCATGTATGTTTTTTTGTTTGTGAGTCTTCTCTGTTTCAGCAACAGTTCCTTTCGTGGCATACAGTCACTTTCTGCTGTGTTAATTTGTGTTTGCAGTAAATGCAGAGAAGGACAAGCATGCAAATTTGGAGGAGCTGCTCATTACTGCGATCTGCACCGAGACGCTGCTCTGTGTCGTCCTAATGATTTCACGCAAAGATTAATTGTTGCCGGCACATCATTTTATCGAACAGTTCACACCAAGGGCAGGTCATTCGGGTTCCACAGTCAAACGCTGCTTAAAATTCAGCAGGGGCCCTCCCTCCACTCCCACCTCTCCGCCTGTGAACAGCTCTGTGTTATGGCTTATGATATCCGACGTGGAGCATTACAAGTCTTTTGTGTCCTCAGCCGTACTCATCCGACCAAACAAGACGGGGGTACAGAGTGGTATATCAGCTCTCTGAGTGTGTGTGTGTGTGTGTGTGTGTGTGTGTGTCTTCATTCACAGACACAGTGTGCACACCGGCATACCAACCACACACTTCTGCACACACCAGCCCTCACCCAGAGTGAAGGAAAATTCAAAGTCATTGAGATACTCGCTGAGAGATTGAAGGCCATTTTTCAAAGCGTATCGACCCGTCAGGCTTTGTTCACTATTTTGGTGACATGTATTAGACAAACGCAGACAGAAAGCAGGAGTAAAAAACACAGGGCGCAGCATGTTTCAGCCTCACAGCATAATTGAGGATTCTTTTAGAGCACTGATCATGTTTTTCTTGTTGCAGTCACAATGATTGATTGGTTTCAGAGCGCTGCAGCATACTGATGAAGTGCTGCTCTCCAAAACCAAAACAGTCTAAATCAGAGCTGTCCAAACTTTCTGTTTGTGAAAATGACCAAAGGAGCAGGATCAGGACCTGGGTTTCATCAAGTTTGAGCTCCATGATGTTTTTCAGACTATTTTGACCTGCAAACCATTGACATGTGAATCAATACTGAAATAGCGATGCCTCTGATGCAAGAGCTTTATGCTCTAATATCTATTCTGAAGTCAAATTGTCAATACTTTGATGCTTCAGTTATTTGAGTCAATGTTTATCATCAACATATACATAAGAAAATAAACTCTTGGGATCTTGTCCAAATAATGCACAGTTGGTGGGAACTACTTTTCCTTCAAAATGCATAAGGAGGGAACGTGTACATATGGAATAGTAGAGCGCAATTCATAGATCAGAATGTGTAAGTGCAAAACAAATGTGAAAGTGCAGAATGAATGTATGTGTAAGTGTGGAATGAATGCTAAGTGCAGAAGGCTCTGTGATGAACCAGATTGTGTCCATTTTTCCAGTCAGAAGTAAAATTAAACTTCTCGTGCTGGAATCCAGATGAGGTCGACCCCTGACCCCCTCTCTGATCCATGTTTTCAGGAGACATGGCTTTAAATGAAATGGTTAATAGGGGCAGAGGGAAGGTTAATAATGTTAGTGCACTCTGCTTGAAGTAATATTCAAGGACAAAACTTGGTTAGACAAAATGTGATTAGATTTGAAGGAGAAAGGAGAAGAGACAGGAGGGTGGAGCAGATCCAAAGACCCAGCAGGGAAATGACTTTAATATAATAGTGACCTCGAAAATGTCTGAACGTATTATTCTTTTCTTTAAATGAGAGAGGGAAAAAAATCCACAGGCATGATCTTACCTCATAGTCTCTGAATCAATTATATATTCTTCCTCAGAGCGCACCTGACTCAGAGGAGCCACTGTGTCCTGCTGTATGTTCCTGCTCTGGTCTGATTCTCTGTTTACCTGGTGCTAAGGTGCTCATCAGAGCCTATTTTTCTTCATTATCTGGGTGTTACCTTCTCTTTTAGTGTTTCAGCAGCACTGGTTGAACTCAACTGTCCCTTTTAAAGACTCTAAAAAGCAGGAATGGTTTGTTCATGAACCCCTCGTGCTCATACTAAGAAATGGTCGGGATTGGATGAGTTATTTACTCCAACTCTTCAAACATGATGTGTCAGAGAGGACTAGCAGTGTTTGTAAATCTGTTTTAACACTGTAAATATTATGTAAATATTGCTTTACCTGTGGTACTTGTTGATTTTGGTCCTTACTGCTTGTTTTGTACTTATTGTTTGTACTATTGCTTATTATATTACCTCTATCCCATTGATTTTCTTACTGCTGATTCTGATTCTGATAACCACATGGTCCAGAGTTCTTGCAACTATTCTTCTGGTATCTAAATAGTTTATGTGGCCCATTGTTGTTTGCCTCTCCAATGAGGTGTGAGGCCCCATGAAGATTATTCAAATCAGTCCAGCGACAAAGAGAAAAAATATATATATCAGGAATTGTAGTACACTACTCGACCAGCAGGGGCAGCAAGACAACAAGGCAACCACTCTGCAAAGATGACACCAAAGAAAATTAATACCGACTGATTCACGTTCTTGTTGATGCACGACTTCAGTTGTTCAACAGTCCCAGAGTCTCTGTTGTTGTATTTGGCGTTTCATCATGTTCCACACATTTTCAATGGGGAACAGGTCTGGACTGCGGGCAGGTCAGTCTAATACCAGCACTCTTTTACTTCAAAGCCACGCTGTTGTAACAGGTGCAGAATGTGTCTTGGTTTCATTGTCTTGCTGAAATAATCAGGGACGTCCCTGAAAAAAGATGTTGCTTGGATGGCAGCATGTGTTGCAACTTGGTACCAACTTTGAGCTGGTAACACTCTGGATGGTCTTTTGCCCAGAGGACACAACGTCCATGATTTCCAAAAAGAGTTTGAAATGTGGACTTGTCAGACCACAGCACACTTTTCCACTTTGCCTCAGACCATTTCAAATGAGAAGGTGGCAGCGTTTCTGTCTGTTGTTGATGTCTGACTTTGTCTTTGCATGGTAGAGTTTGAACTGTCACTTGTAGATGTAGTGATGAACTGTGTTAACTGACAATGGTTTCTGAAGTGTCCCTGAGCCCGCGCTGTAAGATCTTTTACACAATGATGTTGGTTTTTAATGCAGTGCTGCCTGAGGGGTCAAAGGTCACAGGCATTCAGTATTGGTTTTTGGGCCTTGCCACTTATGTGCAGAGATTTCTCCAGATTCTCGGAATCTTCTGATTATACTATGGACTGTAGATGATGGAATCCCTGAATTCTATTGTGAATACAAACATTGTGGCTGCTTCACCAGTCAGAAAAATTCAGCCTGCAGGCCCTGGAGGTTGCAGTAACAGATCATAAATGACTGACTATATTCATGTCACTCACAGATAGAGGTCTGATCACAATGTCATTTTATTTTGGACATGAAACCAAGAAACTCAGCTTTCATGAGCAGATATCCTTATTATGGTTGTTTCATAAAGATGAAAGTGTTGTTGATTTTGTTTTTCCCACCTTTCCAAGTGTTCAAACTAAATTTAAATTGAATTTTTGGATGATTTTCCTGTTTTTACATTAATTTTGCACCAAGGGGCCCAAGAGGCAGCCAAATAAATTAGGCCAATCCAGAGAGGAAACTTTTTTGAAATATTAAGTTTTATGAATTACAAGGACAGGTTAGATGATAGTTAAAAAAAAAAAAGCCAGACTTTTTATCTGCAAAGGCAGCGTGACGCTGTGAAAAGCACTTTAATGAAGACAGACAGAAGAAAAGAATAAAAGGCAGTGAGGAGACTTTAAATTTCAGCAGACCCTTTTTAATTATTCAGCACCGCTTACCGAATGACCCGGCAACTCCTGAAAGCTTGCACCTCAGTGGGGCATTAAGGAAACATCAAATATAGAGATAGAGAGGGGTGTGTGATAAATATTGCAGGTGAGGAAAGAGCTTTGCACAGGTATCTAGAGTCAGGAACCAGGTTCACCTGTGTCTGAGAGAAGACCAGAGACTGAATGATTCAGTTCTGTGAAAACAGAGATGACATAAGACACTCTATGAGGCTTGTGGTGTAACAATGAAACACAACTATTTGGACTTGACACAGGCCATGTTAGACATCACAGTGTTTGGACTTGGACTCAGACTCAGACAACATCTCTACAGGTGCGAAACCTGACTTAAACACACTCGGAGACTTCTCATAGAGGAGCCCTCAAGGGACACAGATGGGACTCACCTTTAATAGACTTTAGTTGGATTCACTCACAAATCAAATCAAATCAAACTTTATTTATATAGCACTTTTCATACAACAAGATGTAGCACAAAGTGCTTCACATGTTAAAAGGCCCCACCCCATCCCACCCACGCACCCCCCACCACATCCCACCCACTGCCCCAACCTCCCACCCACTGCCCCACCCTGATAAAAACACACTCACACTCACATTCACACTCATACACACACACACACACACACACACTCTCACACACACACACACACACACACACACACACACACACACACAGATAACAAGGCTTTAGAAACATGTGGCTGAGCACAGAGGAGCCAGGTCAGGAAACGGAGGAGGCCATATCTGCACTGGGGGGCTGCACAAGGTCCACAGCTAGGATGCCTCCACCCCCACAAACACCTTACAGGCCAGGTAGGGGCCCACAGCAGCAAAGGACAGCTGCAGACCCCCCACCTGACCAAGCTGATGAACATGAGGTAGAGACAACCCAGCCAGAGCCAAGCACAGCCCCCCAACACAGAGTGGCCCCCTCTGAGGAAACACTGGAAATGGGATAAAAAGATAAAAACATAAAACCATTAAAAATATAAATACATGCTTAAATAAACTAAGAAGATAAATATGTAAAAGAAGGCTAATATCAGAGAATGAATAAATATAAATAAATGAAATTAAGATAACATAAATAAATAAATAAAATGAGAGAAGAGACTTGACTTAGACTGGCTTACACTAAAGCATGGGCACACACACACACACACAGGACACAAACATAAACTACATAAATATATCTGCTTTGAAATGACGTGATAGTACATCAATATTACACACACACACACACACACACACACACACACACACACACACACACACACACACATACACACTGACAGAAATGCACACACCATCGGTCACAGTAGTGAGTCATCCCGTCCCATAAGGAAAAAAANAATATAAATACATGCTTAAATAAACTAAGAAGATAAATATGTAAAAGAAGGCTAAGATCAGAGAATGAATAAATATAAATAAATGAAATTAAGATAACATAAATAAATAAATAAAATGAGAGAAGAGACTTGACTTAGACTGGCTTACACTAAAGCATGGGCACACACACACACACACAGGACACAAACATAAACTACATAAATATATCTGCTTTGAAATGACGTGATAGTACATCAATATTACACACACACACACACACACACACACACACACACACACACACACACACACACACATACACACTGACAGAAATGCACACACCATCGGTCACAGTAGTGAGTCATCCCGTCCCATAAGGAAAAAAAAAGAAAAGAAATATCTGGGCCACTCAGCTGGATAAGCAATGACACTTCATTTCAGATGGCTGTTTAAAATGAATACTGCAGACACACACACACACACACACAAACACACACACACACACACACACACACACACTTCTGTGACGTAACACCAGCTGAGTGGAACCAAATCAAATATGATGAAACTGCTGAGAGTAAGAGAATAACCAGTCAGAAGAGTTGAAAGTGCGGTTTCCCTGACAGATTTAATTTAAAGAGGTGTATGATTCTTCTGGTTTGTGATTCCTTCTGACCCTTTGGTGTCCTCATAGTATCTTAACATGTTATACAGCTCATAAAAATCCCATGTCTCTCACTGGTGTTCTAGAAAACCTGTATTTCAGCCTCTGTCTTGAACACCTCTCGCTTTGGCTGCTGTCTCTCTTAGTTTGAGCTGCTGGCTCCCTGCTTCACAAACCTCCTTCATTCTGATTGGCTCTAGAAGCCTGTCCACTATGAGCAGACCTTGGTGTCTGAATCCAACCCTCCAACTTGTCATGAGCCAGGTAGGAACACCTTTTGTATGACATCATCTTTTTGGCAAGTCACATAAAGGTGTCTTGTGACAGATTCAAATATTTTCAAAACATAGGAATGTTTAGAGCTCTGGAAATCTGCACACATTCAGTCTGAATATCCAGCATTGTTGCTTAATATCCATCTTGAAAATATGGGAAATCAGAATATCCCCTCTTTAAGTTTTGATTCTTCCACAACTGTTTCACAACAAATGTGTCAGAAACTGTAGACTGAGGTGTCCAGAGGTCAGTGACTCTCACCTATCACTGAACACAGGCCCCTCTGGTTCTGACCTGGAAATCTTTATTGTATTTAGTCTTAAAATTATAGTTCTTTTTTGCCTGTATTTTCTCAGAAACTTCCAGAAATGCACTACAATAAAAATGGAACCACAAGTGTGACTGCAGTGAGGTGGAAATCTACCCTGTGGTCTGAGGAATTAACATCTTACACTCTTTTTGGAAACTATGGGCACTCCATTAATACTAAACAAAGTGTACAGACATACTTTTTCAGTTAGGGCTTTGCATGTTTCAACACAACAGAAACAACCCACATCATCATCCATTACAACAGTGTGACTCTGTAGTAGAAGAGTCCAGGTATTGGAGTGGCCTGACTGCAGTCCTGACCTAATCCCTTTTGAGGATATTTGTTTTTAAAAATGTGACCTAAGAGACAAAAACTGTTGAAAGGGCAACTTACCAGATGTTTTTCATTGTCCAGATCTTTTTTTTTTTCAGATACTTTATAGCTCTATCTGTGATTAATGTTATACTTCAACTTTTGTTTGACAACTGGACATAACAACTGACTTTTCCAGCCCTATTCAGATGTCTAGATGCCTGAAGAATTTTTAATAAACTTAGAGATTTTAGATAAATAAAAGCTCAAAATTTCATTCATTTTTTAAAAGATCTGAATTAAAGCCAGTTTTACTACATCTGGACAGAGAGTGGCACCAGTGTTTGTTTACATGAGAGAATGACACTCAGCATACACCAGACGTTATTGTTTTTCTCCCCCACATTATTTAATTTAATTTATTTATTTATCTTTTTGCATGATGTTGTAGTTGCTGCTAACCTTGGAGTGTGTGTTCTGTTTGTGTGTGTGTTTTGAGGTTGGAGGACAGAGGGGAACATGGGCTGAGGCAGCAGGGATTATGAAAGATTATTATTGTTTATTAGGAGAGCAAAATGGTAATGAGAATTCATTTTAGCTAACACACACACACACACAAAGAGAGAGAGAGAGAGGGAGAATTGTGAAGCCTGTGATTCAGCATTATGTTGTGCTAATAAAGCAGAATTGCAAAAGTCACCTCTGTTGGTTGTTTAAATACGACGGCTGAGTTTGATTTTAACTCACATTTGGAAAACCTGGAGTCTGTGAAGCATCAGAAGCAAAAACAGAAAAACTCATCAAAGTCACCTCAGTCTTCCTGCTGAGAGAGGAAAGTAAAACTTGAATGTTTCTATTGGTCACTTTGCTTTGTAGAGTTATGTATCAGTACAACAGTACCAACATTTACAGCACATCTCTCACAGAATAGCTAAAAACCACACACTCTGCCTTTCTTTGTCATTTATCAGCATATAAAACAATAATGAAGTGTGTGTGTGATAAAGTGGAGCCTGTTAGCTTTCAATTTATTTTTATTAAATTTTATAATAGTAATTGACATTTCACATTTATTTACTCTCTCAATTGATGTCAGACAATCAGCAGTACCACATGTTTTAGAAACCACAAAACAATAAACAAATTAGAGACTGTACAGCTGCAAAATTTCTATGGTGATTAGATAAATCTGATCCAAACTTTTTCTTCAGTAAAATGTTATGTCTGTGTGCATAAACAGGTGTGGAAAAAGCTCACTCTAAGACCCAAGAATCAACATTCATGCTTGTTCTGCGTTCACACATATTTATATATATGAACAAGAGCAGGATGGCAGGACAAGATGAGTCTGGCAGAAAATAGATGGAATTTTTTCCACTTGATATTACACAGCTGAATACAAAACAGGCAATAACACATCTCCCTTCAGAGCAACGTAGCAGAGAAAGCTCAAGGTGTTGGTCTTTCAGCTTAAACTTTTACTTTGCAGAAGTAAAAAAAAAAAAGGAAATATGTTTTATAGTTGTACATAATGAGAAACTGATACATGACGTAAATTCATATACTAATATTTCACCTGATTTCTTCGATTCCTTTCATAGGCTTTTCTACACTGCTGGGGTAAAGTCAAAAGCCCTGCAGTTATTATATCTGCTACTTATGAGAAGAGCATAGAAAGAGAGAGGGTAAAAACACAAATTTGATGTGGCCTCAGGGTGTTGTCATGAGCTTGCTTTCGAATATATGAAAGCAAAAAAAATATCTGAACTTGAAACTTCATTTGCAAACATCAAATTTATGGTTCCCTTCTTCATTAGCTTTAAAAACTGAATTGAATAATAATAATAATAATTATAATAATAATAATAATAATAATAATAATAATAATAATAATAATAATAATACACATCAGACATTCAGTGGCACCTACCAATTGCAAAGTGACACCTGGCAGTTGTTCAGTGAAACCTGTCAATTGCTCTGTGACACCTGTCAGTCATCCAGTGGCACTACCAATCTCTCGGGAGCACCTGCCAAAACTCAGTGACATCTGCCAATCTCTTAGTGATGGTAGGAGTCACTGAGCTATTGGATGGTGTCACTGAGGGATTGGCAGGGCTCACTGGATTTTTGGAAGGTGCCACTGATCAATTGGCAGGTGTCACTGAGCGATTGGCAGGTGCAATTGAGCAGTTGGCAGGTCTTACTTGGAATAAATGGCTTACCATAAGCAGAAGCTGAGGACAATGAAAAAAATGACAGGGAAGAATAAAACAATGTATAAAAGGATAACAACCACTATCAAATGAAATAAAGTTAAATGGAAAAAAAATCAAACCAAAAAAAAAGGATTTGAGATCTTAACTGTAATACTGACAGAGGAAATAAAGTTAATTTGAAATTAAGTTGAATAAAGTAAAATTAAACCAAAACAGCAGGAAACCTTTGACCAGGACAGGTCAAAGGTTACTTGTGGTCCCCAGTCTTGATTTTGGGATGGTGAACAAAGTGAGTAGGGACTGAAGGGATCAGAAAGTAAAACTGTAGCAAGTTCTGAGCAGCACGTCTGCCGCCTTCATATTATAAGACTGAAGGTCACCACTTGCATTTAATGCTTCACAAACAAAGCTACAAGGTACATGAAGTAATCACATGGCTACTGATGTTGAATTTTCCTTTTGCAGTGATTATTGAGGCTTGAGTCTTTCTTTAGTCTGGATAAAAATAAATGAACATTTGCGTCTCAGTCTGTGTAGTTTGAGGAATGGTTCGACTCTAAGTCAGTGAAAGCTCATTGATTCTGAAATCAGTTCCTGCAATCACTGATTGAGCCTCTGATGAGACCCATTTGATGATTACAGCTTTCTGCCACTTCTTAAATTACATAAAATTACCCCACGCTCGCTCTCTCTGTGAGTCTGCAGACTCCAATAGCCTGTACTCAGTTATTTTCATTCTGTGTGTTCTGTCTGTGAACACAAATGTAGAAACTGTACGTCTGTGCCCTGTCTGCATGTCTATTCGTGTGTGTTATATAGTCTGCAATAAGTCACAGATCATGATGTAACGATAACCTGCCTGCTGATCCATTATGTCGACCTTCATTAGAGGAAATTCATATTCCAGAGTTCTCTGTTACAAATGTACAACCAGATCACACAGGTCATGATTCATAAACACTATATGAAAACTGTTTTCACCTGCTTATTAAGTCAAAGATCTGACATCTTAAGCTTCATCTTGCTTCTATGAACCCGAAGCATCCGCACTATGGCAGCTTTGGAGACACTATTCAATTATCCTTTTCATCATCAAGACTGCAAATTATGTGACATAATTCAAATTAAAATGAAAAAGGTGTTTGCATTTTAATTTCAAGAAAACTGGACATGATAAAAATGAAAATGCAATAAAAAAAATTACATTTGAATTTCAAGATCGACGGTGCATTATTTGAGTCATATTAAAAATGAAATGTCAAGTATCAATTTTCATTTTCATGAATGCAAATTATGTGACATAATTCAAATTGAAATGAGAAACGTGTTTGCATTTTAATTTTCAAGAAATGGTTGGCTAAAAACTTGGCATAATTCAAATGAATATGCAATATTTACATTTACATTTCAAGATCGAGATGCATTTTTTGGGAGAAAATTCAAATGCAAATGAAATCTGGACTCTAGTTGTACATCATATCCAACAGTAGCTGGCAGCGTGCGTGCGACACTGCAATCAACCTAACAGGTAATAGGAGAAAAATCGAAGCACCAAGTCCAGCTGAGCAGACAGGGAACATATAGAGAGGTTGCGGGGATGGAGAAATCAGTTATTGATCTATATGCTTCCATAGTAATTCACGTTTGGAAATGGAAATTCACAAGAAGGAGGAAGAAAAAAAAAGACAAGTCTGGAGACTAAACATGAGCACCTTATCGAGCATGTTGGACTAAAAGAAAAGGTCAATGAAACTGATGTTTTATGTCAGGTACACTCACCGGACACTATGAGGAGCAGACGTGTTCGATGTTATCTCAGTGTGCTGTGGATAGAAATGAACCTCAAGGCTACTTAGACCCAAGAATCACCACAGCCAGAAAAAAACAAAAAAACATACACTGTACTCTGTTTTTCTCTCTCTCTTTCTCACACACTCTCACACACACCGGTTGAAAGCCTTTTTAAATCACCAAGCTGGTAAATTGAATTCCATAGAGTCACTGAATGAGTTTCTCTCTTCAAACTCGAACCCTGGGGCCAGCCATTACAGGGCAAATTGTTTCTTTCTCTCTCCCACTATTCTTGATTTTTCTACTTGTGTTTTTTCTTTAACAAGTCATCACCTTGGGTTTTTCCTTTGATCTTTGTCCTCCTTTGTAACCCAGTCTGCTCTCTTCTGTAAAGGTGCCTGATGAATTCACACAGGCAGATCTGCAGCTTTATGTCTTAGAGCTGAATGATGTGTACCCCTCTTTTAGGATTTCTGAGCTCTTTGTCTACGCTGATGACACCCTGCTTTGTGTCATTGTACAGTGGGATTTCCATGACAGAAATAAGCCCTGAGGGTCTATATAATAAAACATTTTCCCCCTGAAGGATAAATCAAAGAAAAAACAAACAAGCATCACTTATTCAGCTTGAAAGCTACTATGAGGAGTCTTTACCTGGTTGTTAAGCATCCATTATTTTTAATGTCGGAAACACTCATGACTGGGTAAGAGTCACAGCAAAATTATAATAGTAATAATTATGATTGTAAACTTCAGGTACAGCTTTTTTTTCTCATGTTGAAGGGCAACTAGGCTCCATACGTGTTGTGCTTCACTTAAGAGGGAGGATATGAGGAATTTTTTTTATTTTTTCCAAGAATAAGTAATTTTCTAGGTTACAACGTCGCCCTCAAAAGGTAGGGTCTGCAGGAACTTTGGTTACCGTTTGTAAACACAACATCCAAACTGGCCTGCTCCTCCCTGGCTCTATGCTAGCACACGTGCCCACTGTCTCTGACCATAGCTCTATGCCATAGCTACATGAACACACTCACCAGTCCAGCGAGCACCTGCAGCATTATGTTTCCACATGGGGAAAGACTCAAGAGCTGGACACCTGACTTCCTGCAGGTAAATGAGGCATCCTGCAAATATTGTATCATTCTTTCCCCATGTTACAGTTGTAATCACTGTCATCAACTCGCAAAGTCACCTGAGCACTGAGCACGCTGTGATTGGCTACGTCTACCCTGCTGAGAAATGTGTAGAGTCAACCAAAACATCAAGATAACAGGCAGAGAAGGAGGTTCAGACAGACAGATAGTGACATAGATGTTTAGAGGCCCAGAGATGACGACTGAGCAGCGTTATTCGTGTAAAAGTTGATATTTGTTTTTTTAAGGAAAATCCGGCAGACCCTACCTTTAAGGAATAATGCATTCGAAACAAAGCGAAGGAGACACAAATAGTGTCTCTTGGGGCGTAGCAAGGCTTACCAGAAGCAAACAAACCCTCTTTAAAGGATAATCATGATGCTGCAGGACTCTGTTCCTCTACCACACTTCATCTTTCCTCTAAAGCCCCTAAAACACAAAACACAAAGTGAAAACCTGCAATTGAATTTCAGATCATGTTCTGTTGAATCACTTTTGTGTACAGTCTTCATAGTGTGTGGGTAAACTAGGCTGGACAAGCTGAACGTGTGGGAGCACAAATCCAACACATACACACACACAAACCTGTCAGACACACTCAGGTCTCCAAGTGAAATTACTGCACACACTTCATTTGCATTTAGCTTTTTTATTTTTTTCTTCATCTGTAAATGTTCCAACTGTGGCCAGACTGTCACTAACGATAAACCAGATAACACAGCCAACAGTTTAAGAATTCCCTTTTATGAATCATCACATTTGAATGCTCCAATTTAGCTTATTACAGCATCCCACGCCTTCATTTCTCTACTTTTCACACTTTACACTCCAATCCCCCCCCTTTAAAAGTTAAATCTCTCCATCTCTCTGCTCAATTTCACCATCTTCCCAGCGCTCTGCCTCGCTGTGTGTCGGTCTGTAGTCGGGCGCAGCATGCTGAGTGAACAAAGTGAGCGACAGAGAGCATTGTGGGAGGAATACTGATAGTGGTGGGCTGGAGGGAGAGAAGGAGGATGGTGAGGATGGTGCGATTGTGATTGCCAAGGAAGGAGCATTTAGACAGGACGTTCCACCTTCCTCCTCCTCCTTCTCTCCCGTCTCCATCTACAATCCTGCTGGTACAATCCTCCCTTCTCTGTTTCATAAATGTATGAACTCTTCTGCTTTCATTAACATCTTAATCCCAGCCCAGTCCTCCTCTTTATTTCCCACTTTCCTCCCTTTTCATGCTCACGCTTATCTTTACTCCTACTCTCATCATTCTCTCCTCTAGTTTCTCCTCTTCTCTTTCCTGCGTTTCTGTTTTGCATTATCTTGCTGTTCTTTTGCCCTGCTCTCCTTCTGTTCTTTTTTCCTCATCTTGTCTCTTATCTGTCCTCAGTTTTTGTCCTTTTCATTTCCGCTCAACTGCTTCTCTTTTCCTTGTCTTTTGTGTCTTTCCTCCTTTTTTCCCCTTGACCTTTTCTGTCTTTCTCTATCTACTTTTGTCCTGTCATGTACTCTCTTTTTTTTTCATTTTGGGATTTGGTCACCCTCTCTCCCTCTTTTCCCCTACTGCTCATGTCTTTTGTCTCCTCTTCTCTCATTGGGTCTCATCCACTAATCAGTATAGAAATGTTCTCACTCTCTGCATAAAATAAGTCCACCTGCAAAAGCACAGTCAGATTCATGAAGTACATACCAGCCGTTTTTGTTCTCACCACCTAGTGTGTATTAGTGAATCAGAATAACTGTAAATTGAGAGGCGTGTGCCCGCAACGTGCACATAACTCTGCCAGATTAAATTTAAAGAGGGGTATGGTTCTTCTGGTTTGTGATTCCTTCTGACCCTTTGGTGTCCTCATAGTATCTTTACATGTTATACAGCTCAAAAAAATCCCATGTCTCTCACTGGTGTTCTAGAAAACCTGTATTTCAGCCTCTGTCAAGAACACATTTAGTCTGAGCTGCTGTCTCTTTAAGGCTCCCTGCTTCACAACCTCCTTCATTCTGATTGGCCAACCCTCCAGAGGCCTGTCGGAGGCTGAGTTCCTATGAGCAGACCTTGGTGTTTGAGACCACCCCTCCAACTTGACATGAACCAGGTAGGAACACCTTATGTATGACTTCATCTCAAGACACCTTCATGTGACTCACCAAAAAAGATGGAGTCAAAGATTTCCAAAACATATGAATATTTAGAGCTCTGGAAATCTGCACACATTTAGTCTGAACATCCGGCATTGTTACTTTAAATACATGTTGAAAATATGGGAAAGCAGAATATCCCCTCTTTAAGTTTTTATTCTGCCACAAGTGTTTCAAAAACATTCACTTGGACCTCTCAACATGTCTGACACCTAACTAATGTGTCAGAAACTGTAGACTGAGGTGTCCAGAGGTCAGTGACTCTCGCCTCTCACTCACTGAACACAGGCCCCTCTGGTTTTACTCTGACTTATGATTCTTGACTGTACAGTCTTAAAATTTATTTTGTTCTTCTTTGCCTGTATTTTCTTAGAAACTTTCAGAAATGAAAAATGGGACTGTAGGTGTGACTGCAGTGAGGTGGAAATTTATCCTGTGGTTTCAGGCATAAACACATTAACTGATACTCTTTTTGGAAACCATGGACACGCTATTGATGCTGAACAATGTATACAGACACAGACGGTTTGACAAATTAACATTTGACACACGTTTTGGAAACCATGGACATGGTGCTGAACAATGTATACAGAAATACTTTTTCAGGGAGGATTTTACATGTTTTAACATGACAATAACAACCTTCATCATCCATTGTAACAGTGTGGCTCTGTAGTAGAAGAGTCCAGGTATTGGGGTAGCCTGGCTGCAGTCCTGACGTAATCCGTTTTGAGGATAATTGTTTTTAAAAATGTGACCTAAGAGACACAAACTGTTGAAAGGGCGACCAACCAGATGTTTTTTATCGTCTTTGTACGTAACAGAGCATACTTTGCTTCAGTTGAAAGAACTTTCAGTGCTGCTTCGCTTTTGTTTTTCTGTATCCTGTGGAATTCGAAGAAGACAGGTAAACTGGCCGCTGCAGCAAGACAGTGCTGTTTCATTCACATAAACACATGGAGGCACAGGTGCGGGCAGGAACCCAAAGAGCATAGAAATAAGGTCCTTCACTTGTGTTCCCTAACCCCTAACCCAATCATGACACATTTTTCCTTTATTTAAAGCTTTGGTTAAAAATTGTTCTGAAGACAGTTTACAAAGAAAATAAAAACAAATACAAAACTGCTCCCACCCCCAGGGGCCTAGTCTGGTATTTGCTTTTTTGCCCCCCTCCTCCTTCCTCTTGTACTCTTTTCCTTCTAATGAAATAGGGCACTGCGCACAATAGGGACCCAACAGTTCTGCTCCTTCCCCTGTTATGCGTCTGTCTTTTTTGTGTTTCTTGGACAGGATGAAACTGAAATGCAAATTCTGTTGCTATGAAATATGTGCAATGGCGAATAAAGTGAACCTTGATCTTGAGGTTTAGAGAAACAACCAAAAAACAATCTAAATATTTTTTTGTTTTTTTTTCCCCAAAAAATTCATTCTTCATTGGTTTCTTATAAATATAAGTCAATCAAACGGCTCACATCCTCTCAAACATTGCTGATTCTGCAGAAAAACACTTTGATAGCCAAAAAAATACTTTGTGTTTAGCCTCAGCCCAACTGTCTTCTCTGTTCTAGGTTTGCTTAGTAGAATTGTGTTGTGCCAGGAGTATGAACCTAATGGCACAGAAAACAGGTTACAAGTATTTGACTGTTCTCCAAGCTGTTAACTCTAGTAGTGGTGTGTGCTGATTGGTCTAAAAGCAGTTCGTGAAAAAGAGCTTCAGTTGGCCTAAAACACCCCAATGTCATACTGATTCAGGAAATATCAGTATGCAATGGGCCAGCCTACCTCCATTTGGTTTCCTCTTGCACCTATGAGCTAAGTCTCTTCCAGATGTGATTCCTTGAAATGATAATCGTACCAGAAGTAGTGGAAAAGTAGCAGTTTTGTTTCTTTTGTAAAGCACTTTCGATTCAGTTTTAGAGACTTTACTTTATTCAGTGAAGACAATGTGTTTCATTTAGTGTGGAGAAGTCACTTTGATGCTCCAACAGCAGCAGAAGAAGAGACGCTCACCACTGTGCAGTCAGCACAGGATCCTCAACAGTAGCGTGCAGATGAAAGTACTTCAGTCTCTGTAATTGAGCTTTTTTTTTGCCTCTGCTGGATGAACACAAACACTTGGTTGTTGTGATCTGCATGAGCTGCATTTAGTGAGGCAGATAATTCAATTGCGCTCTCCTACCTGAGGTAACCCCTGAATAAACAGCTGATCCTCAATACACTCCTCACAGGATCACAGTTAGAGGAAGGAATCAGGGGGAGCAAACCAGTCAAAAAAAAAAAAAAGTGTTTGATCACAGTTCATTATCTGGATCATGAGGAAAATGAAGGTGGGAAATTAGAGCTGGAGCCTTGTCTCATTGTGTTTGCAAAAAAAGTTGTCTTGAACAAAGAGAAGTTGTGTAAAATTGAAGATCCAATATCCATTCACTTTCATTTTCAAAGCAAATACATCACAACTGTTTGTATGAGTCCTCAGGCAATCCACTTCATGCAGATTCCCCTCACAGCCACTTTAAGAAGAGGCCATTTGTTCAAAAAAGCCCATTTTAGCTAAATATTTAGGGCATGATCCCACTAACCAAAGGTCAGGACGAGGACCTATTGTAACCCGAGGCAAACGGGGAAATAAAAAAAAAAAGAAAACTGAGTTAAGTGGTCAAAAAGTGAATATAATGACATGTGACGTAAGATGAGTCTGGTGATACCACTTATGACCATGTGACATGCAAGCTCTAATTTTAATTAATATTTTTAGCATTATATTTTATTATTAGTATTTCTCTTTCCCCACAATAATAAATTGCAATTTCAGCCCCCTGGACATCAACGAAAAGCACGTCAGAATTCACCTACCCCCCCAGAGGAATGCATAAAATTTAGGAATTTGGTGCTTTCAGAAAGTTACAAAGCTCACTAGTTTTTAGTTGTTTTTTTTGTTTGCCTAGTCTGGTCTTTTTTATTTGCTTAAACATTTTAACCTTTTTAGTTACAACTTTGAGTAAAGCACCTGGGTCGCTGAAACATCCTCACATTGAAAGTGTTCGAACAGTTTACACATCTGACATTCCTGCCTCTTTTGAAACAGATAAGGTCAAAGGAGAGTTAAATGGTTCCGACTAAGACTGATCACACTGTAAAATAAACAAATGTTTGTTCATAACATGGATTTGTCTTAGCCTCCTGAGACCCAATATTTTATCTGTTGTTCATTTTTTATTTTGCCTTGCTTTTTGGAATAAGTAAGATCTAAGATAAAGATAAGAAACTTAATTCATCCCACGAGGGGCAATCCACAGTCACAGCAGCAATGCAACGCTGCCCCAACAAGCTGACACTGAGTGGCACTAAGAACAGTAGAAGTAGAAATTAATGAATTAGAGAATTCCATCAGAGATGACAACTTGTCCATAATTCTCTTGTCAGCCTCCAACACCACAGGGTCCAGGACTAAACTGGACTTCCTCTTCACTAGTCATGGCAATGACTTCACAATGAGGTACAGCAGATCAAGTGTTGTATTCTCTCTGGTCGAGCAGTTAAACTGTGCAAATCCAGTCAGGTGAGAGGAGAGGGTGACATGTCAAGTCTCCTGAGGTTATGAGTGCCTCAGGATGTTGAGTTTGTATCCTGGCAACAGATTCATGGATGACGTCACATGTAATTTTGATTGTAATGTAACCAAAGATCAAGTTAGTATGACAACCAAACTTGGTCTTTGTATAGAAGGTTTGGTTATGTGTTGTGTTGTGTTTGCTACAAGCTGCATGTTTTTAGTGCCATTGTAAATACACTGTTTTTTTTTGCATTAAAATGGGTGTAATGTGACACCACCAAAAGATTACATGGGCAGTGTCCCTAAATGTAGCTGAGAGGTCAATATTTTGTCACGTTTCTGAAAGGTTTGATGTGAATGACAGTGATCAAATGCAAGGAAACAAACAAAAAATAAATAAAACCCCAACAAACAAAGCACAAAAAATGGCCTCTGGGTTAGAAAGGGTGGAGTGGAGGTTCTAATCTCCACAGCCACCCACTGATTCTACCAAAAATAAGTAGACTCACTAAAAATAGGCCTCATAACAAAACTTCAAGTCCATCTGGTGTGGAGGAGGAAAGAGTTTAGAAGATCTCTGAGATTCAAACTCCTCCTTAAACAAAACTCCAAGACACCCTTTCTTTTCCCCCACACACTCACACATACACAAAACAACCAGCTGAGGGTGTTGGTCGTCTGTGTGTCACACACTGAGTGAGGGTAAGAAACCCCTTTTAAAAGGTAGCCTGGCTGATGAGCACAGGCTGGGTTTGATAAGGACAGGTGATCAGAATGATGAGCTCATTAGGAAGAGTTAGGTCTGCAGTCTACCAGGCTCCATCTGTAACAGTATTAAAAAAGTGAGCATCATGGCTCTGATTGGCAGAAATGTTTTGTTCTCATATGTGGATGCAGGGTCTTAGAAGGTTAAGAGAAGCAACTCAATAACTTAACAACTAATGTAATGCTGATGTAAAGATCCAACAAGATAAAACGGATTAAAGTCAGTCCAACCGATGAAATCTTTGCACACAAAGATTTGGAGTTGGCTCTTCAATTGTGAGAAAAAAAATTGGACTGTACCTCTGCAGAGACACATGAAAAACTGCAGAACTTAACTTTCAGAAAGTCAACTTCACATATCAGAGAGAAAAAGAAATAAACTCCTCTGGATACTCTGCTGTGGTTTCTTTGTAATGAAGTTCTCCAAGCTTTCTAAAATATTACGTTTAATCTTTATCCAAAGTGGTTTGCCTTTTGCTGCTTTAAACTCTGAAACATTAGAAAGACAAAATCTTCTTTTGGAAATTAAGGATTGAGGATTTAAAAAATAATAATTTCTGTCCACAAATATTCAATACTGCGTCCCTAAATGCACCACAGAAGTATTTGTCTGTCTATGCCGTAACTCAGTTAGTGACTGGGGGGTTTTTGTAAATGAGTTGTGTGTGTGTGTGTGTGTGTGTGTGTGTGTGTGTGTGTGTGTGTGTGTGTGTGTGTGTGTGTGTGCATAGTGTCAGTAGTAATTTAAAGAGAGTATGATCTCTCCGCACACAGGAGACTCATAATTTGTCCNACCATCTAATTAAGGTTTCAGCCAGAGCTGAAAGACTTCATTTAGTTTTCAAACACTGAGAAGGAAAACATGAACAGATAACAGGAGGGAAAATCATGACTTAGATGTGGGAAGTGGAACACACACTTTTCATGGGGAGGCTATTTATCTTAATTACTGCTGGAGGAACGTGTGGGTTTACCACAGGCTCAACATTATGTTTATGTACATTCATGCGTGTTAATGTGTAATTTTGATTGATTGCTTCCTATTCTTTAAGCATGTTTACTGGAGGTTTGGTACATCTCAGGTTACTTTGCCTTACTGGTACTGTTTTAATTCTTGGTGGAATGTATTTACAGAGCTGCTGGAAACCATCTGCAGAGATTTTTATCCATATTTACATGGCAGCATCACACAATAGGAGGTCGTTGGAGTACATGGAACTCATGGTCATGTTGAAGAAAGCAATTTGAGATGATTTGATCTTTGTGACATGGAGCGTTCTCCTGCTGGAAGTTTCCATTAGAAGATGGTTCACTGAGCTCATAAAGGGATGGACACGGTCAGAAACAATACTCAGGTAGACTGTGGACCTTAAACCAGGCTCAGAGGCAGCAGGACTACACCTGTATGTTCACTCTTTGGCATGATCGCCATTCATTGCCAAACAACTGTGTTTACTCTTTTTAAATCATAAAGACAACAGAAACTTCCAAAATGACCCTGATCAAAAATTATACCCCCCAGTGCATAATCAGCCCAGAAGCTGCACATGAGACATACTTGGATGTTCCAACATGACAATGATCCAAAACACAAGACCAAGTGGACCTGCCATTGGCTACAGCAGAATAAAGTGAAGGTTCTGGAGTGGCCATCTCAGTCTCCTGACTTCAATATCATTGAGGCACTCTGGGGAGATCTCAAACCTACAGTTCATGCAAAACAGCCCAAGAATTTACAGGAACTGGACCAAAACACAACTCAACTTTAATAATCTGCACTCACACAGATGCCCCTGCATGTGTAGGTAAGTGTATGTATATACATATGTTCCTATGCATATAGATGTATCATTGTGGTTGCTGTGCTCATTGTTACTCATGATCTCTCCAGTTCATCTCTACACGTGCTCCAAGTGATTGTGGTGTCAAAGGCGTCAGGATACTGTTACTTTGCAGGATCAGCTGCTGGTTTTGGATCTCCTGTCTGTTTTCATTCATCCAGTTGTTGTGGTTGTTCTCCCCTGTTGTTTTGTTGTTTTTCTCTCCCTCTATGTCGATCTTCTTCTCTCTCTACGCTCTCTCCTTCCGTCACTATCCCTCTTTTGTTTTTGCCCTAGTCCAGTCAAGCAGTAACCTTTAAACTTGGCAATGTACAGAAAAAATAAATGACAAAACACTAATGAAAAATGTCATTTAAAACTCAAGGGGAGTCTTATACACAAACGGCTCCTCTTGGCAAAGTAAATGTGTTCTGCAAAATAGGGCAGCCAGACTACAATCCTGTTGCTGTGACACTGGACAGGACAAGGGAAAAAAAATAAAAAAAATAAAAAGGCTAAGTGGGTACCAAAAGGTCCAAGGTGAGTCAAGAAAATCTCCCACACATCATTTTATTATTCCATGATCCATGTTTTCATGTTGTTTCCTCCAAATCCTGATCCGACCATCTGAATGTGGAGCATATTCCAGATTTATCACATCAGGCAGCATTTTGCAGTTTTCTATGGTCCAGTTTTGGTGAGGCTGTGTGGATTGTAGCCTCAATTTCCTGTTCTTAGCTGACAGGGGGGCTCACCTCTGTTGCCCTTCTGCTTCACAGTTGGACATGTTGTGCATACATAAATGGTCTTCTGCACACCTTGGTTGTAACAAGTGGTTCTTTGAGTTCCTGTTCTTTTTATCATCTCCAACCGGTTTGTCCATTCTCCTCTGACCTCTGACATCAACAAGACATTTATTCCCCGAAAACTGCTGCTCACTGGAGATTTTCTCTCTTTGGGACCATTCTCTATAAACCCTAGAGATGGTTGTGGGTGAAAATTCCAGTTGATCAGCAGTTTGTCAAATACTCATACCAACAACCAAACCACTTTCAAAGTCTTTCAAATCACCTTTCTTCTCTATCCTGATGCTCAGTTTGAACTTCAGCAGCCATCTTATTGGTTGATTAGATATTTGTGTTACCAAGCACTTTGACCTAATTAAGTGACTAGTGAGTGCAGTTAGATACGTTCACTTTTGAGGGCAGTCAAAGTGATCTGAGAGTTTCCTCTGTAATAAAAAACCCCCACGACTGATATTCTTACTTATTTTCTCCTTTTTAAGAGTCTCATTTTCATAACTTCAGATTCCCTGCGCCCATGGAGCCCTAAAGGCTGAAAAACAAAGGTTGTCTTAGTCATGCTCTCGCTGTTATTGTTTTATTTTAGATCTCTTTGCAGAAGATTATCAAGAGATTGCTGCTGCACCTTCACCCACACACTGTCAACCTGTTTGAGCTGCAAGTTACACAACATAATGATGTCTTTAACAAACAAACATCACTTGATCTGAGAAACAGAGGCTTAGTCAGAACAGAAAAGGATGTAATCTGTAGCTGTTATGGTTGGACTCACTGTGTACATGTTTGATTTTCTTTGTTTAGTGTTGTGTGCATACAGTGAAGTTGTAAGGTGATCTGCAGCTCTTTTTTCAATCCCTATATCAATGCATTACCATTAGGTTGTTGGTATAAGGTCTATTTCTTTGACAGGATAGCAACCAATCCAGGGTGTACCTTGTCTGTTGCACAATCACAGCTGTGATAAGCTAATGACAACAGATAGATTGATAAAATCCTTCTTTCGTCTTTCTTAAACCACACAATTCTCCTCTCCCATCTGGAATATACTGTCAACATTACTGGAACTGCACTCTCCTGGCTGAAATCTTACCTAACCACCGTCAACAGTACATGCATATTAACAACTGGAGCTCCAACACTGTTTCTCTGGCTCAAGGCGTTCCCCAGGGCTCAATGCTTGGTCCCCTCCTGTTTGTTATTCACTTGCTCCCCCTTGGTAACATCATACGTCATCATGGCCTTCTTTTCTGACTGCTATGCTGACGACATCTAGCTCTACATTTCCATGAGAATCCACAACCACTGGAACCTACTTCACTTTCAATGACTGCCTCACTGAAATAAAAACATACATACATCAAAATTTCTTGTCGGACGATTTCTAAATCGGACGTCATTACCATTGGCCCAAGTTCCTCACAAATTCCATCCCGAGTTTTAGTCTCACATTCAGTAACTCAACCTTTGCTACCTCACCCTACGTCTGTAACCCTGGTAGCATTTTGGACAACAACCTTTCTTTCATTCAATACATCAAGTTCAGATTACTGTAACAGCATCTTCTATGGTACATTTCCAGTCTTCCACAAACTGCAATACATTCAAAACCCTGCTGCTCACCTTCTCACCACCGGCTCCCATGACAACATCACCCCGTCTTCCAACATCTTCAATGGCTTCCCAATGGTCTTCTACCATAGTTGAAAATCCTCCTCCCCACCCACAAAGCCCTCCACCACCAGGCTCTATACTACCTCACTGACCTCTTCAACCATCACACACCTTCCCAAACCCCTCGCTCCTTACATGCCAAGTTTCTGTCTCCAACTTACAGAATGAAGCACCAAACCTGGGGGTTCAGGGCTTTCTCCATAACCACTTCCCCCCTCTTGAACTCACTACCCAGTCATATCCAAAACTGCTTTGATGCATCAACATTCAAATCTCCATTACAAACTCACCCTTGTCAGTAAACTATTAATCTGTGATTGCATTGCTTTGTTTCGTTGGAATAGGATGTAATTATTGTAAATATTGTAATGCACCTTTGAGTTCTGATATGCACTCTACAAAAAAATAAATAAATAATAAAAAAATATGTATATATATATATATATTGGCCATTTTTTCAGAGAATATGAATGATAACACAAAAAACTTTTCCGTCACTCATGGTTAGTGGTTGGGTAAAGCCATTCATTGTCAAACAACTGTGTTCACTCTTTTTAAATCATGAGGACAACAGAAACTTCCAAAATGACCCTGATCAAAATTTATGCCCCCAGTGCATAATCAGCCCAGAAGCTGCACATGAGACGTACTTGGATGTTCCAACATGACAATGATCCAAAACACAAGACCAAGTGGACCTGCCATTGGCTGCAGCAAAATAAAGAGAAGGTTCTCCAGTGGCCATCTCAGTCTCCTGACCTCAATATCATTGAGCCACTCTGGGGAGATCTCAAACCTGCAGTTCATGCAAGACAGCTCAATAATTTACAGGAACTGGAGGCTTTTTGCCAAGAAGAATGGGCAGTTTTACCATCTGAAAATAAAGACCCTCATCCACAACGATCACAAAAGACTTCAAGCTGTCTTTGATGTTAAAGGGGGAAATACACGCTATTAAGAACTGGAGATGTAAACTTTTGATCAGGGTCATTTTTGATAGTTTCTGTTGTCATTATGATTTAAAAAGAGTAAACACAGTTGTTTGTTTAAAAATGGCTTCACCCAACCACTAACCATGAGTGACAGAAAAGTTTTTGTTTTATCATTCAGATTTCTCTGAGAAAAAGCACTAGCACCTAAACCCTACTTTCATGGATTTATGGAATAAGCTAAAAAATGAGCTCACTTCTCTTAGCCATCCAGGAATTCACAAGGCAAGCTCATTTTGCATCCAGGATGGATCCAAAGCTCCCTGGGTGTGTCTGTTTGTCACATACTTGTACTGAAATGATTCACACACACACTGGCACACCAAAGCCTCTCAAGAATAACGATTGTGAAAAGTGTGGGAAGACTTTCAGCTTTCATCAAAAACCAGAAAGAGGAAGACAAAGACAGAAAAAAACACACTTTGATAGAACTTTGAGACACAACAAAGACATGCAAACAAAGACTGGAAAACAAAGGGAAGTCACAACATGAAGACAAATGTGTGAGGTTCTTTGAGTCAAACACTTTAATGTCAGAGATAATGTTTAGTTAGCATGTTGTTCGACTGAAGTTACCCCGTCTGAAGCTCTGCGAGCAATGACAACCCGCTCGCTGTGCTTGATCTCTCTTATCACACAGCTGCTTTTTGAAACATTAGAGAGAAATATGAATTCAGAAATGATTCAGTGTGTTGCAGAAGTAATCTGTACTACATGGTGCGTTCCACTAAGTTTGAGCAAGAGCTGATTGTGAAGCCTTTTAAAAATGAAAAAACTCAACAGATATTACTCACATCACACTGAGCGTTTCCTCTGAGGGTGAAGTAAAACAAGGTGAAGAGGACTGCATGAATCAGCCGCACCCCATTGAGTCTGTGACATTTCCTTTCCCATTTACCGATCCTTAAACACCGAACTGCTCACTTTGTGGATTTTGCTCAAGTATCTTAAAGTTGTCTTTAAGCTTTCCTGACTTTTCTCTTTGCAGCAAAGACGATCAATACGTGACAATTCGGGACAAAGTGGAACTTACTTGCAAAGAAAAGTTTAACACACAAAACACGCCTCAGTAGGAAAGGTTAATTGCTTAAAGAGGGGGTATTATGCATTTTTTTTGTCTTTATTCTGTCCTTCTGGCACCCCTTAGAGAAACTATTTTTCTCTAACTGGTGTTTTAGAAAACCTTAATTTCATTTTCTGTCAGAAACACTTTGTTTTGGCGACTGTCTCTTTAAGGCTCCCACTCCACAAACCCCGTTTACTGTGATTGGCCAGCCTTCTTGACGCCTATCAGAGACTGATGGCAACTATGTTAATCTAGATTTGTTTTTCTTCTGTTGAGAAGTTGAGAAGCAAACAGACTATTTCAAATACAGCTTTGTAATTAGATAAAAAAAAATTAAAAATGAAAACAAAAAACACCTTTAACTTTTGTGCCATATTGTATTGAAGTGGGTTTATCTTCTGCTTCTTTTTGGATCATTTTTATGCACCACTTTTTGTCTTTTCTGCCTCATTTAAAAACTCTAATCTTGTCTTGAGTCCCCAAATGTGTCTTTTGAGTTCTCACACTTTCACATCATGATGAATGTATTCATCGGAGGATGTCAGCAGTAAGAATTGTTGAGTTTCTGCATGATGTACAGAGCTTTAGCTTCAAACAAGAGGCATATGCACAGTTTAGTGAGACCATACATGAAAGACTTCACTAGATTTGTGACCTTGACAGAAAATGTAAATGTACACATAATTTAAAACTTGATAATCTTCAGTGATTAATAGATTGAAAGCTGGGGGTCGTTTCAAAACCAACCTTTGACTTGACTTTGGATGTGTCTGAGCCCATTTGGAGAAATTCATGTTAAAATAAAAGCATTCAGGCTCATTTGCTACTCCAGGTTTGAACAAAAATGAAAACAATCTGTTAAATTATATGAAGAGCTTTAATTATCTGTATTAAGCAGGAAAGGGAAGGCTGAGCCCTGAGAGCCCAATTATACCATCAGTGTCTGATAACTAACATTTGAGTGCTGGTGATCACAGCTCAGAGGAGAGGGAGGAAAAAGGAAAAGCCTGCAGCAGATGTGATCAAATGTAGTGAACAGGCTGAAGCTCAAACACCAGAGCAATCCTCCAACAGAGTTTTAAATATAAATATATATATATATATAAAAATATAACAGTTAGTATTACCAGAGGGAGAGTTCATGCAGAGCAGACGGAGGCGATGGAGGCGTGCAGAGGCATATTTATTTATGGCTCACAAATGAAAGAGGCTACTTTCTTTATTTCATGGAGCAGTAGAGTTTCCGGCTGCAGCAGATGGAGGAGTGAGTGGACGGCTGAAGGAAAAGATCATTTCAATAGTTTTCTTTTTTTTCCTCAGTGAGCACAGAGGACAGAGGAGGGGAAAGAAACAGCAGGGGTTATGGGTAATTTGATGGGGCTGTGGGGCAATGTGAGGCAGAACAGAAACATGAGGACAGAGTGATTAACAGAAGCTTGTTGACCCTGATGGCTACTTTCATGTTTTTCAAACTAAAGTCAGACAGAAGCAGAAACTGTAAGTGTCAATGTTGGTTTAGCTTTAGCTCAGTAAGTCAGAACCAATGATTATGTAGAAAATAGACAACATGTTTTTGATTAAAGCTTTGTTTCATATGAACAACTGTTCCTCCTTCACTTCCCCTCTGTTACATGGCGTCCCCCAGGGCTCAGTGCTTGGTCCTCTCATTTTCATTTCTTTCAAATCACAACCCTACCAACATCATTTCCTCAATCCCTTTCTTCTCTAACCTAGTGCATCATCAAAATAAAAACTTGAATGCAAATTACTGCCGCTAGTGAAGCCACAATATATCCGACATCTTAATCACTGACTACGTTTACATGCACACCATATTCTGATTAGGGTCCATATTCTGATTATGGAAATATTCCGAATAAGGTGTTTCCATGCTCCACATTAGTGCTGAGCGAACGGAAAATTCCCATTTACATGTTAATCAGCATATTCTGAATAAACCGTAGCAGTAGTTGTAGTAGCGTCATGACAAGACGTCATCTAGAAGCAGTTTTTTGATAACACTGTATTGACTTTAGCACCAACTGGTTGGAGATGCTTGTTTATGCACTATTCTGTGAAATATTTGTATCAGTGTCAGCTGCTGGTCTTTCAAGAAGGGGAAGCTCATTTTTTTTCCCAGCCTACATCATAAGTGTGTTTGTTTATTTGTATGTAAATTATACCCTCCTTTTCTTTTCTAGTCGTTTTTGATAAAGACAAAGTTTCTGATGATTTGGTATAGCCACCGGATCAGTTCAGTACAACGGGATGAGAGACTTAGAAAAATGCTCCGGTGCATGTAAAAACTTTAAGATCGCTGATTCGCTCATTCCGCTGTCAATCAAAAAGAAATCCCTCCTCAGACAGATCATCCAATCATCACGCAGAAACCGAGCATTAGGGCCCGCCCACTGCCCCATAGACCCCCAGAGACGCTGAGCGTCAGTCTGTGTGAAACACTGTGGAGCTGCAGGGATGAAGGGGATGAATGAGAAATAAGTCATGGCGGTATGACGCCATATTGCGGTTTCCCGTAATGAGCAGCTGATTCACAGATGAAGATGTTCTGGCGCATATTTAGCGCACAGCCCCAAAAGTGTAGAGACTTTTGCCTTCTTGCCGTTTTGAACATGTGCAGAAGGAAAAAATCCTTTAGCACAGTTTACTCTGGAGCATGTTCTGACTAATGTGTTGAAACAGGCATATGTCAGGGGTCGTAATTTGATTTTCAATTATCGGAAAATGAGCTTCATCGGGTTATGACAATTGGAATTAGGTGTTTGCATGACTCCTACGCAATCAGAATATTGTCATTATTCTGATTAATACATGAATATAGTGTGCATGTAAACGTTAAGATGAATCCAAATCCCTCATGTCAAACATTTAAAGATTCTCACTCACTGTGGATAACACCAACCTCAGTCTGTCATCCTACATCTATAGCCTTGCTTTCACTCTGGACCCAACTCCACCTTCAAACATTTCACCACTTACAATTCACCAAAACTGCTTTCTTTACCCCAAAACACAGCCCCCGCCCCCGCCTCGTAGTTGAAAACCCTGATACATGCCTTCATTTCATCTAAATCAGTTCCTGCAATAGCATCTTATACCGTTATTGTTATTTGCAGATAAGCAGATATTTATCAATAGAATTATCACCTGCAAAAACACTGGTACATTCTGACAACAACTCATTTGATGTCCAATTTGGACACGTGCCACATGGCAGCATCCAGACAACAGGACACCCTCGTGTATGTTTTGAGTGCCTGTGTGTGTTCATACAAATAAACCTCTGCATCTGTTTGCATGTGAATGTGTGTTTGAGTGACAGATGGAGAATGAATTTTACAGCCCAGTGGTGTGTGCTCTAATGTCCACCAATCATACTGGTGTGTATCTGTGCATCAGTGTGTACAGGTGTACGTATATGGGGCTCTATCCCCCTATATGTGTGTGTGAGGGAGAACGAGAGGAAGAGTGGAAGGAGGGAGGAGTGGAAAAGGGGAGCTTTCAATCAATAAAGCCTTTGGGATTTTATGTGATGGTGGGATTTCTCTCTGCATCTCCCAGTGTCACTCTACATTAAGGCGACTTGTCACTCTCTCTCTCTCTCTCTTTCTCTCTCTCTCTCACACATACACGCACTTATTATTATTTATACAGTTTGTATTCTAGTGGGGCTGTCTAAATTGTCAGACTGATTACATGCTGACAGGTTGACAGACTGTAATGTGACTGTTTGCAAGTGTGTGTGTGTGCGTGTGTGTGTGATCCAGTGAGTATATTCTAGAAATAATAATATAAAAATGTTGCAGTTTTTCAGCTCCCTACTCCTCATTTTTTGAAGATCAAGTGAACATTCCCAAATACATCTGATGTAAAAAAAAACATGTGAATTTTGATCATGAAGAGTCCTATATTAACATTGATACATTGAGCCTGCAGTCTCATTTCTCAATCTCTCATGCAAAGACCATGTTGAATAATATCAGCATTTCCCCCATAATGAAATTCAGCTGTGACACAAATAATCAAAAGCTGAAAGTACTTAGTGTATGCTTTCTGGTCACTAAGTTCATAAAGTGGTCACCTACTTTATTTCCATTAGTTAAAGAGAGGGCATTGTGCACTTTGTTGGGCTTTAGAAAGTCCCTGTTATGCCACATTATGTAAGAACGCCACATTATTTAAGAACGCCGCATTATGTAATAATGTAATAAATTTTGACTTTATTTTGTAATAACGGTGCATTTTGTAAAAATCTGATGCCTTTTTAATCAAATTCTTGAACGCATTATGTAATAATTTTCCTGCATTATGTAATCATTTCTTACATATTGCATTGGTTATTACAAAATACAGGTTTAGCACTTTTTTTCCTAGAAAATGTAAAAATTTAGTGCATTATATAATAAACCACCAAAACTGATGTCTTAATTAGAAAAAAAATCAACTTACCTTCAGAATTACTTTGACTATCAGCATTCCAGCATGAATCGTAAACATAAATTCATTTTAAAAAGTAGCAAGATCATTCATTGGTCAAATCTAAGTCAAATATAACTGAATTCACAGAGATTGTTTTTGGGAGTTCACAGTGACAAAAATTGCTCTAAATAAGTTTTACTCTATAACAATTTTGTGTTTCAAGTGCTCAGACACTCCACGGCTCCTCTTTCTTGTCTCCATTCTTCAATTTCTAGGAAAAAAAGTGCAACACCTGAATTTTGTAGTAACTGATGCAATATGTAAGAAATTATAACATAATGCGTTCAAGAATTTTATTACAAAATGCATCAGATTGTTACAAAATGCACCGTTATTACAAAATAAAGTCAAAATTTATTGCGGCGTATCAGTCCCTCTGACACCACAAATTTACATGATTATACAACTCAGTTTTCTTTTATTTGAAACATGGCTGGATGATTAAACTAAATGCGTAGATTTTTGAACCTCTACATGTTCATGTGTTGTAGAAATCCCTGAATCTGTCTGGAAACCAATAAAGATCATCTGTTCTTATAATAGCACCAGATCTTCACGAGACTTTCTGAAATGTCATCACATAAAAATCTCTTGACTTGTTTGAGGAGTGGACCTCAGACACTAAGGCCTGCCCATAGCTTCACTCTGACAGGTCTCCAGAGCACTGGCCATTCAGAGTAAATGGGGTATGTGGAACAGGAAGCCTTAAAGGGACAGCAGCTTGCAAATGAAGCGTTTTGGACTGAGGCTGAAATAAGAGTTTTCTGAAACAGCAGAGAGAGAAAAATGTGGATTTATTTTTAAGCTGTAAATAATTCAAGGGTGCATTAGGGTCATTGAAGATGGATAATAAAAGGTAAAGAGCAAAGATGCCCTCCTGGTTTAGGTCACGCCCCATGAGGTTTGTCCTGGTGTGGGTGGCCCAGGTTCAATCCCAACCTTCGGCCTGTTTCCGCATGTCACCCCCCCACTCTTTCCCCCTTTCCTACTCTATCCACTGTCCTCTCTCCTATCCAAATAAAGGTGCAAAAAAGCCCCCAAAAAACCCAAACAAACTTTGAAATAATTAAGTAAATAAAGGGCATAATAAGCCCAACCAACCTAGAAAAGAAAATAAAGACTGAAATATCCCTAAAACCTCTTCTCTAAGGAAACTCTTTCAATAACCCACTTTCCCTGTAAAACATGTAGTTAACACTTTTTCTTTGTGTAAAATAACCTCTATTACAGCTTCCATGTTAACATTGACTTTCCTCATATCCTGATCCAAGACAGTAATTGAATCAACACTTTTTGAAACTCTGAAACCATTTGGATGATTCACAAAAGTTTATGAACTCAAAGACCCTTTGTTTGAGAACAACATGTCTGACAAACTACAGCACAGATTTATTCACAAACACCATGGTCAGTTTTAAATATGGTCAAAATGGGGAAAATAACAAATACTGTTAAACTGTCATTTATGGTTGTGATGATTTGAAAACACATCAGCATCAAAAGTGTCATCATTGTCTTCAACTTTGCTGTTCCACTGATACAGAGACTTTCATAGGTAGAATCCTCAGAGGAGTTAAATCTACACTCCAAAAGTATGGAAACATGGTGTGAGTGAAAGTGTGTGTGAAGGTGTGTATGTGTGTGTTAGTGCCAGGATCAGAGAATGACAGTTTTCCTTTGTCCCAGTCCAGATGAACTCTGATCCTCTCATAACATCCACCCACTGATGGAGTAGAATCATATCCTGTTGGGGTGCATGCTATGTATTTATCAGGATAAAATTCTATTCTCCATAATCCAGAGGAAATTTTTCTCTTCCCGTCTGCAGACTCCTCTAACGCTCCAATTTCCCAGTGCGGGTTCTCTCCAACCTCAACATCCCAGCTGTGAGTCCCTGAGTTAAAGCCCTCAGAGCCCAGGACAAAGGAGCCATAATCATCCATCCTCTCTTGATTTTCAGGAAGTGATCTAAACTCTCCTTGTCTCACACAGGTCAGATCTTCGGACAGGATGAGGTCTGGACCTGCAGTGTTTGGGTCCAGAACAACAGGAGTGTAGGAGACCATGTCCTTCATCTTGTTCCAGATGTTGAAGCTCAGGTTGCCCAGGTGTTTGGCCACATCTATCAGAGCTCCTGAGGGCAGCTGTGGCTCCTCCAGCAGGGGGCGCTGCTGGACTCTTTCCACTGCAGCCTTGGAGTTTTTCAGGAAGGAGACGTCTTCAGCTCTCAGCTGCTCCTCTGTGGCTCTGACTGTGTCTGAAAGAGCTGCTATCTCTCTGCTCACAGCCTCCATCTGCTCCTTCATCCTCTGACTCTTCTGCTCCTTCTCCTCCCTCAGTGCAGAGATTCTGGCCTCCTCTTCCTCCTCTAGAAAGTCATGAAGCTTCTTGAACTGCTCCTTTATCTGCCTCTCTGTGTCTGCAGCCTGGGCCTCTATGTGTTTTTCTGCTACCATCCGTTCTTTTTTGACTTTTTTCAACCTCCCCAGTTTCTTCTTTAAGACTTTCAGAGATTTCTGGAGCTGCTCCCTGAGATCTTGAGCAGCTTCATCGATGGGTCTGAACGTGTGGTTGAAGTGTTTTTTAGAGTCTCTGCAGACGACACACGCTGGCTGCTGATGGTCCAGACAGAAGAGTCTGAGTTTCTCTGAGTGCAGACTGCAGAGAGCCTCAGAGTCTGCTGAAGCTCTCTGATCTCTCTGCTCATTTTTCCGGAGTGTGTCCAAGAAATTGTGGTTCAATCTTCCTCCAAGTCTGGAACTTCTAGAAGAGAATGTCTGACCTGTCAGGACCGAGACAAAGAGACTGGTGGTCGAGACGTCTGTCCGAAATGTCTTCGACACCGATGTACTGTCCTCCTGTCCTACTTTGAAGACGTCACAGCAGACAGAACAGCACAGATCCTCCTCTAAACAAGAAGCCATTTTCCTCTGAGTGAAGTTAAACTCAGGACAGACACACAGCTCCAACAGATCACACTCATCAGGCTCCTCTTCCACAGAATTCAATGGAACTTACTTTTACTTTGACTCCTGTGTTTGCCAAAGCTTCTTACAGTCCGTGATCAGTCACTGGTTGAAGTGGTAGCATTTCCAAAGTTACGTTGTGTCTATGTCTTTCTGATGACACAAAAACACTGACTTCTTCCTGATGTGTGTGAGATGAGTCATAATCAGGGTGGAGCTGTGTTGGAGCAGAGAGGACAGGTATTTGTGTGTGTGCGTGTGTGTGTGTGTTTGTTAGTGTCAATAGGGTGGAGCTGTGTCAGAGCAAAGAGGAGGAAGTTTAACCCTTAAGGACACAGACTTAATGATGAGAGTTGAAATTAGACATTTCTCTTTGTCACCAAATATGAATGTTGAAAAGATGAATTCAAAGACACAATTTGACCAGTTTAAGTCATCAGTGCTTGGTCAGTTTCTTTTCTTTGGACATTTTTCTGGTACGCCTAATCCACCATGATCTAACAGCCATAAACCGATCAAACACACTCAAAGACAAAAGTAACTCAGGTTATATACCTTAATTTGATAGTGTTTGAAGAAAAGTTTTGGAATCAGATATTTCATTGTTCGTTTTTGTGATTTTTTTTAACCCTTTTACACCAGATGTGTCAGTGCATGTTAACAGTTGTAAAAGCTGAAATATTGCTCTCTAAGTCAATATGTCAAAATCAGAATCGCCTTTATTACCAAGGATCTTTAAGAAGCATACAAGGAACTTGACTTCACTTTAAACTGTGCTCTCTCTGTATAAAAACAAGTATGAATAAACATTTAAAATCAAAAATAGAAAAACAGATATTAAGAAATTAAAATTATAAATATGTTGAAAAAATAAAATAAACGTTCAGCTTAGGAAATGTTATGGGCTAAGAAAGGAGGTATTTAAGCAATTATGGTTCCGTTAGATTCATTCAAAGCAGAAAAAATTGAAGACAAACTAATGCAGGTTTCTCTCTGATCAGCACACACACTGCAAAAAGGGAGTCTGAATAGAAGATGAAAATACTAAATATGATGGAAAAATATCTTAAAACTAGTGAGATTATCTGTCCATGCAGCAAGATAATTTCACTTGACTTGAAATCTTGCAATAAGGCTGATAAATCTAAAAACAAGAAGACCTTGATAAGTATTCTCAGATCTTAAAACAAGAAGAAAACGCTCATTTTTACATTAAAATGCTTGAAAACAAACTTCCTGAAGAAGAATTTTAAGTGAAATATACTGAATATGAGCAATGGAATCTAATTTCGTGCTTCTTACATTCTTAATTTTAGCAAATGGAATGAAAAATATCACTTTTTCTTAGTCAAAACTACTTAGAATTAGAGAAGTATGATTAAGATAATTCTTGACTCAAGTGCTATCATCTTGAAATAAGCATAATAAACCAGAATCTCAAAACCTGTCCTTGATGTAAGAACATGAATCCTCACTTACTCTACAGAAATTGAAACAGCAAATGAGTACTTTGCGGTTTTGGTTGTATGTTTTACACTTTTTTGAGCATTGATTTGTAAAATTCTTAGCTGTTTGCTAAATAAACTGTATTAAAAAAGAAGATTTTTTGTGTTATTCTTAAATCAAGCAAGTTGAGGTAGAGCTAAATCTTGAAACAAGTTTTAATGCTATGAAATTACATGTGAGATAACCAAAGTAACTTGTTTTAACAGTTATCCCCTCATTTTAAGATTCTCAGATGAATTAAGACAAAATTAAAACATTCATGCTTTTTTGAGAACTAACATAGTTTTAAGTGCTAAAAATAAGTTAAAAAAAACATTAAAACAAGATATTTAATTAACCATGTCTTAAAGTAAGATTTTAAATTTTGGCAAGTGCAAGATTATTTGCAGTGCATAGCTCCATAACCAGGAGGAGTGAAACGACAGCATGTAATGTTCCATGGGTTTCTCACTGAACTGGGTCATTACCTGTTCAGGTGCTCCAAAAAATACATGCATCAAAGTAGGAAAGACCTGAAGTTAACCCTGACTTCACCTCTCTAACTGTTAGGGTTGTGTTTCTCAGCTGAAGGTCAGAGTTACCCTGTAGCTCTGCTGCTGCTGAGAAGTTTTCTCCAGCTGTAAAGTAGAGACCTGTGGGTGGCACAGCTGTATGTGGGTGAAAAGGGTGAACACACACTCTCATCAGCGGTGACCGATCACACTGTTCTGCACCCGCTCCGCTCTGAGCCACAGCCCCACATGAAAGTCACCATTAACATTATGAACGGCTGGCGTTAGCGCCTTTAGTTATTGTGTGCACCAACTGTTCGTCTCACACAACACACAGAAAAACCATAAAAGTGAAAGGCTTTGTGATGCCGACAGAAGTTAAAAGTGAAAGCAAAAAAAACCCACAAACACACAACAGATTGTAAAGTACACATTTCACACAGCAGTTTGTAGTAATGTGTGTTCCTGTTTCCTCTCTCTCCTCTCTCTCCTCTGGAAATGCCAGTTCCTATAGTAGATGCAGCGTGAGAGCGGAGCAGTTCAAAGAAAGACAACAACACTGCTGTACTCTAGAGCAATAAACACACACACACACATGGAAGATGACAAGGTTTTCTCAGGTCATGTGCTAGAGGGGAAGATGATAATCGAACTCTAAAGCACCTGATGCTACATCCAGTTCAGTTATATCCCATAAGCAAACAGGCTGTTTGCTATTGTGTGTTTATCTCTGAGTGTGTTTGTGTGTGTGCATGTTTGAGTTAACTTGCTTTAAAGTTTATCCATACAATTTCATTGCTGACTTTGCTTTTTGAACAGTCCCTCTGCTCTGACACAAAACGCACACAGAAACCATAACATATATCTCAGCCCCAGGACAAATGATTGAGTCACAGAAAATTTTAAGGATGCAAACCTTTTTATTTGTTCCCTGGAGCTTAAAAGCTCCTAGTTAAGTTACTCACACATCTCCTATGGAAGCATGGCTCTCATTCTGTTAGGTGCCAAAATAGTCTCAAGCTCATTGTCTGCCATGTATGTTCAAGTTGCATGTAGTCCTAGAACATACCATGCCATTACATATTGCACTCAGGTTGTTGCAACGCTATTTAATAAATGGCTTGAAATTGAGAATCTTTTGTTTATTTTGTGTTTTACTATGTTGCCTACTGTATTGGTATGGATAGGGTATCAGCAAAATTTAATTTTAAAAGGTCGGATCGGAATGTAAAAAAAGTGTATCGGCCCATCCCGAGCACGCTATAGGCCCACAACACTATAGTGCACTATAGACCTACAAAACAGAAACTGTTTCCTAATTTTAACTTTATTGCACTGAAAGTAATTTATTGTAACAATCAAGACATGATTTAATAAACATCAAAACAGGAAAACTGTATTATATTGAAAATTATTCCTCCAAAAATGCATCACAATGTGTCAAAAGTCAAAGAATGTGTCTTGAACTTTGTTTTCAAAAGCAATGAAAACAAAACGTATGACCAAAAAACATATTTACGGTAGTGTAGGTGTTAAATCACAGGTGCATGTTGGTGGTTTAGTGGGACTTTATTGTTAAGGGAAATTTGCCTCCTGAGACCTGAGCCATCATAATATTTATTTAACATGCAAAGCTGCACCTGTGTCTCTTCATCACTCTGACATGTGAACAAAGTACAGTCACAAACATAAAAATATTGAAGTACAGTTGGAGTAGAAAGCAGTGCAGTCACCATTGTACCTGCAGACGCTACAGTAGGACGAACACTGCTGGACTCTGCAGAGCAGGTAGGTGATCATTGAGAAGGTACTGATTTACAGATGATTTACTGATACAAACATTGAGCTAAGTGCCATTACTTCAAGGACAGAACCTTAATTTGCTCTTTGTGTGGTTTCTCAGTTCTTCAGCCTCTATTTTTTCTTTCCTCAGATCTGGACCTGCTGACATGTCAAACAACTCCTCTCTTAACCCAGAAGCGCACGACTGTACCACCTCTACAGATAATTATGCATTTGCTGCTGCATTCAATCTCGCCAAAACGACTCTTCTTACCCCTCTCTACACCTACATTCTCTATCTGGGTGTGCAAAAAAGGAAACAGCAACGCTCTTCTACGACAGCGAGCCACTCTGACATCCTGACCTACCATCTGGCTGCTTTTGTGCTTTTCTTATTCTTGTCTGCAGCCCTGTTCTTTTGCAGTGGGGAACCTTCTGAGGAAATCGTTATAGTGATGGCCATTTGCTTTAACGTAAATTGGTATGGAGAGGGCTACATTCATGTCCTGACCTGTGTGGAACAATACCTGGCTGTTGTTCACCCGGTTGTTTACAGGGGGCTAAGAGGTGCACGGGGGGTCAGGATCAGAAACATCAGCATCGGGTGCGTTTGGCTGCTGTCTTTGATCAGTAGTATTGTAATTGCTGTGTCCATTGACCCCAAAATCCCCTTCCTGTTCCTGATCCCATTTGCCTTCTGTTTGGTCGTCATCTCCTTCTGCTGCCTCTCAGTTCTCCGTGTTCTGATTCGTCCTGGTCCTGGGGAAGGAGGCCGGGTTGACCAATCAAAACAGAGGGCGTTCCACACCATTACGGCCATACTGGCGGTGTTGTGGTTGTGGTTGGGTGGGGTTCTTTTTCTCTACATGCTCACAATCCCTTTAAGCTCTGAGCTTCAATGTACAGTATTTAACATGACATACTGGTTCAACCTGCCCAGTGGTTTGGTGTTACCTCTGCTCTATTTGCACAGAGCAGGGAAACTCTCTTTCTGTTGTCATGGTAACGGGTAAGGCAACATGTCAGCCACTCTATTCCAAATGTTTGCTCTCTACATGAACTGTCTTTGTGCATCTATACCAGGGGTGTCCAAACCAAGGCCCAAGGTCCAATTATGGCCCGCCATCTATTTTCATGCGGCCCCCAGCTTTCATTTTGATCTGTATTAATTTTGTAACTTAAATTAATCATGTCCTAATTGTGTGCATTTAAAGTTTCTGTCAGATGCTTGAATAATACTTAGTAGTATAGTATAAACGGCAACAACTCACAAAAATTCAGACTGTACATAGGCCACTTCAAAAACAAAAAAAGGGGACAAAAGAACTAAAATTTGGACTGAACAGATTTGTGTTGAAAAGAAAAGTATAAAAATTTGAACTGAATTGATTTGCGTTAAAAAAGAACAAACTAAAAGATTGGACTGAACTGTAAGTAATATTTTACATCTAACCCTGTGAAGGGATATTTGCGTTGTTTTCTTTTTCTGTTCATTTACTTGTGTGGGTTGAATTGACCTCTGGATTTGAGCTGAGGGGTTATATTGAATGTGGGGATGTGTTTTTTTTCTGTCTAATACAAAAATATTTTCTTTAAAAGTCAAATTTCGGTCGTTTGTATCTTCTTCATTTCCTTCGGTTCAATTACAGGTTGTTAAGTTTAAAACTTTTATATCCTTTCTGGTTGGTTGCTTTTAAAAGTGGGGAGAAAAAACCTGACTTATTAATAACTTTTGCCTGGCTTACCCTAGCTGGCACCCTATAAAAAACTATTAAAAAAAACTCAACTGAAAAGAAAAAAAGAAAACCATAACAAAGTGTGTGTGTGTGCTGTGTATGTGAATTGCATGAATGTTAGCTGTGCAACTTTAGATCAAATCTCACTCCAGGTATGAGATTCCAGGAAGATGATGAAGATAAAGAATTCGGACTCGTTTTCGTCCTGTCTCACATCGGGCAGAGACTCTGGTTGGAATCAACGTTGTCTCAGGACTAAGGATCCAGCAACCAGATCAAAACAATCTGAGTCCTGGATCAATACTAAAAACATCAGAAAGCGATTCCTCCTCCAACTTCTTCTATATAAAAACTCAGAAACACAAAATTTAGCAGTTTTTTCTGTCACTCTTTATCATCACCTTCACTCATGGCTGTATTGTTGTCTCACTAGTGTCACAGATGGGAGCTGGTAGTCTGCAGGTTTTCTTTGACTTCCAGAGCTCCTAACGAGCCCATCATTCAGATCACCTGTCCTCATCACACCTGTGCTCATCACACCTGTCCTCATCACACCTGTGCTCATCACACCTGTGCTCATCAGCCAGGCTACTTTTTAAAAGGGGTTTTCTTCCCCTCACTCAGTGTGTGACACACAGGCTGCCAACACCATCAGTTGGTTGCTCTGTGTATGAATGTGTGTGTTTTGTGAGAGTGTGGGGGGGAGAGAGGGTGTTGAGGTTTTGAGGAGTTTTGTTTTGAGGAGAGTTTTAAAGTCTCAGAAGGCCATTTATTTTAGTTTGTCTACCAAAACCTCCACTCCATCTTTCAGACCCCAGTGGCCATTTTCCGTTTGTATATTGGAGGTGTGTGTTTCTTTTGTTGGTTGCCTTGACTTGGCTCACTGTCGTTCACACCCAAGTCCTTGCAGAAACATCTTGCAGAAACAAAACACTAGCATCAGGATTAGTGGGAAGTGCACTTATCCCAGCACGCAACGCTGAGGTCTACTGAATTTACTGAATGGTGTATATACTATATTTTTCACACTGTAGGGCGCACTTAAAATCCTTTGATTTTCTCAAAAGTGCGCCTTACAATCCGACGCACCTTATGTATCAATTCTAATTGTGCTTACTAATCTCAAACTGATTTTAAGTGGTACACGGCACTCAAAAATGTCAAAACAATGTTTTACTACGACTTTGGTAAAATACGAAGCCGCACCACTGGATAGATTGTGGGAGCGTTATAGTTACTGTCATAGTCAGGCGCCTTGCAGAGTAATACATACTGTGCTTCAACATACGGATACCGTAACATTATGATCTGTGTATACGGACCCCAAAACGGCCTTATAATGTGAAAAATATGGTACACAAAGCGCCATCTACTGGCTACTTTAAACCACAACAGTTATATGAAAAAAAAAAACAACTCTCGTCAAAAAATTTAGACATTATATGAAGACTGTTTACAGAGAGGCTGTACCACAGAAATGAAAATTATTTCACATGAGGCTACAAAACAAATGGCAATTGTTAAACCCAAAGCTGTACTTTTAGGGGTTGCAGTAGCAATGCTCTGTATATACTTTAGAGCACTGATAGGCTATAGAAAATGTGTTTTCATTCTTGTATCACCTGTACTTCTCAAACATTCACAAGGATTTCCATCTCTGAGACTTCCATTCAGTGTTTAGAATTGTTGTTGAAGTATTATGGGTGCTTAAAAGTTCTTGTCATGTCTGTCAAGTTTTCTTTATTTTGCATACTCATGTTTTGTCTCCCCTGTTATATTTTGAAATCATCAACCCTTGTCTCTGCCCTGCTCTCGTCTGATCACACCTGCTCCCTGGTTGTTTCTCCATCACCCTCATTACTATCGTTTAACCTCATGTCTCTCACTGTCTCGTCAACAATTCATTGAATCTCAAAGTCTTTGTCCCTTGTTCATAGTCATAGTCATGTGTTTGGATCTTTTTTGAACTTGTTTAGTCTCGTTTGTTTGATACTGCTGCCTGATCCTGATGGCCTTTAGTGCACTGACCCTGCCTGGACTCTGATTAAACTCTTCGTCTTTTGAACGTCTGGTTTTGTGTCTTGCATTCGTGTCTACTTTTCTTGAAACTAACCAGCTATCTGTAACTGTCAATCTTTTTCATATCTGGTCAGATTAAGAATCTGATACAGATAAATAAATGTTGAGCTTTTATCAGCTGGCACTGATTTGATATCTTCAATCAATCCTTGCCAGGAGATAACATAAAATGCATACAGGGACTTTGCTTTAGGGACATGAACCCTTAATAATTCTAAAGGAAAACCATGACCTCCAATTTATGAAAGTTTTACACCCAGACTAATCTTCAGAGTCCTGTGTTTTGTTCAGGTAACTGCTGAAGTTTCTGTTTTTCTTCAGATTAACCCCAAGAGATCTACACAGATCCCATCATCACACTGTTTGTTTGTGTGTGTGGGTGCAGCTATATTCTCTGATGGATGGCTGTTACATAAACTGTCAATTTGGCCGTACAGCTCAGGGTGCTTCATTTCATCCCTGGGTGACACCAGTGTCAGGGTGACTCCAGGTGAGGGAGAGAGGACGGTGAGGTTAGCAGCATAAAGTTTGTGACTGTGAAGGAAATTTAACCTTTCCCGAAGTAGAAATGTCTCACTGGTGGAGTCAATTTTTAACGTCAGTCATCCACGTACAAGGTAAATAAAAGAACAAAATGTTGTCTCCAGCAGAAAAAAAAATCCCAATCCCATCAATAGAACTATGAGAATTTTTTGTCAACAGCTTTTATGTTCATGTTGAGCTAAAAAATGTCTTTCAGTACAAAACTCTGCAGACTGTTTTAAATGAGAGGAGACAGGGCTGTAATGATGTGGTGCATCTGTCAAAACACAAGCCATGTGTTCCTGTAACTGGTTAAATTACTGAAGAAATGGTGTTTCCATGCCAGTTATCTGAAAGAAGTGGGCCACAGCTACAAACTCCAATGTATCCATCACATGAATCTGAGTGTAACCACTATGCTGATGACACCAAGCTTTAAATTGCTCTCCTTTGATATGAGAGAATGCTGAAGTTCCAATATCTGATGTTTGCCTCATGTTAAGCTTGAAGCTGGCTCTGGAAGTACCAGGAAACAAATACACCAAGCCAAAGAAAAAAAAGCCATTTTCACAGCAGAAATGAACACGTTTAGTCTGGTTCAAAAATATGTCTCATCTGAGGAGTTAATTTAGCTAACAGCACACACTATCTGGGGATGATTTTTTTTTCTAACTCAGCAAATTTGGAGGTATTAAAAATGCAAGTTTGTCCAATCAGAGGCACAGCTTAGCTCACATGACTGATAGCTGCCCTATCCCTGTTAGTGTGGAGACTCAAAGCCCTGTTTTAGAAACAGTTGGATAAAGTCACAGAGACTACGTCCATTTATTATCCAGTCTATGGTTGTCACAAATGTTAAAGGGACTGCATCTGTCTCCGCTGCATCATGGCAAAAAAATCTATTAGGATTCATTCAAGTCAATGTGTCAACTCACACTGCATTGGTTCACCTGCGGTCCAGGTGTGTGCCGACGCTGGCAAAACGCAAGTGGTACGCAGCAATCCTATTTTTGCCGGACGTCACAGCTGTGCTGCATAAATTCAGCGCAGGGAAGATCAGGCGGGACAGGAAGTGATGCTCGGAAACCATCCAAAAGAGCCAGTGACTTTCAAAATAAAACAAACCGTGCCACAGTTAGATCGTATTAAGCTTGACTTCGAGGATGAAATGACAGAATGAGCGGAGACACGCCAGGATTCAGCAGATTTACAGTTTTACAGTCCAATATGAATAAAGAGACTTATCTTTAAAGTGAGGAGCACGGGATCTCCAAGATCTCGTGACTGTTCATTAGCCCTGTGGCTGGCGGACGTAACACGCTGCCGGTGTGGGTAGACAAACGCAGTCAACACGCACTGCAGCGGTGATGCACCGCAGAGGGACACAGTGTATTTTCCCCTTTAGTGATCTCTTAAAAGTTTCATATCATTCATGCCGGATCATAATCCCTAATTTGAAATTAAATCATACGCACTAGAAAAAGGTTATTTCTAAATATCAAACTTTTGCAGTAGTAGGAGAGAGTTGTTTTTGTCTGCTGATTGCAATTTCTGTAAGTTATTGAGTAGTAATAATGGACACTGGACTGAGAGAAAAAGAACAGAAGAGCAGGAGAAAGCTAAACAGGACTGTGATTGAGCATTGGCTAAAGGCTAAAACAGAAGTTAAGCTGTTTGTGCAAATGTTCATTCCTGTCCACATGCAGTAGTTATCCTGCAGTGATCTGTTCAAACCTGAGAGTCTATCAATAAAATGAAGAGCCAGGTTGTGTTTGCTCTGCTTGGTGAGGTTGGAGTTGGTAGATGAGCACTGGTAGGACATATCCAGGATTCACTGACGTTACACATTACAGACACGTCTCAGAGCACCGAGTTTTGAGTACCGCTAAATGGAGCCAGCTAACTAACTAACTAAACTTACAAATTGTGTTGTCATGTTTCAAGCAACATAAATGTTGTTGAATACATTACCTTGTTGTGTTGTATCTGGTGAAAAGTTACCTTGAACAAAGAAAAGCAGTGTGAAAAGGAGGTTCTGATCTCCCTTCACCTCACACAATTGAATTAATTCTGAGTGGCCATGTACCTAATGATCCATCACCTGTTGCCTTTGTAGTGGTAGCAGAACAGACAAACTGGAGCTCTGGCTCTGTGAGGTGTTGGTTTGAACACATCTTGTTGGGTGGTTGTGTGTAGCTGATGGGGTGGAGCTGATTTAGGGCTAGTTGTCTGAGGGCAGAAGCATTTGTAGAACAGAGTAGTGCACAGACCCCCATGGTCCTCTTAGCTACCCTCACTGTGCCTTGTGGAGTCATGAGAAAGATACTGGGTAGTTTCAGGGTCTTGTGGTGATGGTACAAATCTAAACTTAGCAGAAAAAGTCAGGAAACGTGTTTGTTGGATCATTTTTGTGGAAAAAATGCTTCTTGGTGTAGTTCTTGTTTCAAAGCCTCTTTTAAATGAAGCCACATTTAGAGCTGAGAATCTGGTTTGGACCCATAATAAGGAGACATGACTGCTCTTCACCATCAGAACAGCAATCAGAACAGCTTCTTTCCTGAAGCTGTGAGACTGTTGAACTCTGGTGGTCCCCTTTAGTGCCCCCCTACAAATGCAATTTTTGCACAGTTTATTATTTTATTCTGTCTATTTGTTACAAAGGCTCGTTGATTGTGGTCTTTTATTCTCTTTTTTATTTTATATTTTTATATATTTATTATTCTCATTTCTATGATTGGGCTTGCTCGGGGACCAGGGTAACCTAATTTCGTCCCACCCATGCTTTACATGGGTTGAATGACAATAAAACTCCTTGAATCCTTGAATCCTTGAATTGAAACCAGTTGTTCTGGTGCCATCAACACGTGCACCGTGGAGGAATATTAACACACATTTCTCTTTGCCTTGTACTGTTCCTATCTACCACTGTCCACTCCCTGGCTCCCTCCTGTATGCTGTCGTCAGATAAGAAGCTATGGTTTCTCCTCCTTTGCACAAGTCTGAGGAACCATATCTGTATGTGTGTGTGTGTGTGTGTGTGTGTGTGTGTGTGTGTCAGCCCGCTCACTCACACTGCCAACGTAGAGATCATTAATTGAAACTGTTGGCTGCTGTTTATTTGTTTGCGCTGCTCTGTGCTTCGCTTGCTTTTGCTCGGTGTCAGGAAACTGTTCCAGTGTTTTACTGAGCACAGCGGGTCGCTTTTCATAGCTGGCAGATTCACAGCCTCATCAACAAACGCAGGAGAGAGAGATGGATCAGCATTGTACTGGGGTTAAGCAGTCAAGCTCTGATTCTGTCTCTTTTAAAGTGTTTTTTAACTTGTGCATTTTACAAACAGACAAATGTAAACAGATAGCTAAGGAAGAAGCTTATTGTCAGCACTTCTTGTGACTCAACATGGATGTTTAAGTTGTTCTCTCTGAAAATAATTTTAATAATTCAGGTGAAAATGTGTTTCTCATGGAAAAAAAACTCCAGAATGATTCTTGAATGTATAGATTTAACACAAGTAGTTATTGAAATGAAGTTTTATTCTTGCTCATTTGGATTTTAATGAACTGTAAATGTAACTTTATGAAACAAAATTTGTCTCAAGCCTGTGAGTAGTACAAATGTGAAGGAGACCAACACAAAGATAAGGTTAAATAGTGTTTTGCAGAAATAAACCTCAAAAACGAATGAACATGCAAAATAAATAAATAAATAATTTTGATGGAAAAAAAAAAAAAGTTTAGCTACATCAGTTTGGTTCATTTGAAAAATACTGGGGATTTTACCCACATTAAAAAACAAACAAACAAATATTTAAAACCTATAAAAAAAGTGAACGGAAAATATTTGTCATGCAAATCAACAAAAAAGTTAACTTCAGTTTCATTATCAAATCACACTCAATCGGTTTCAGTTTTGCAGTTTCTGGACCAAATCCCTTGAAACAAACGGTGAATTTAGGTTTATCTATTTCTAATTAAGTCTACCTTAAATAAACATAAAAAGTTATATTTGTTTTCAAGCATCTATCAAACAGTACAACAAACAGAAAATTAAACTATAAAAATATCACCAGTCGATAAAACAATCGGTCAAACCATCCTTGTTATTGTGGTAAACATGGACCTTAAATGAACAGTTTTGTCAAAGGGGTTTGGTTCAGGTGGTTTACCACAATTTCCACAGCAGACAAAACCACAACACAAAAATTAAACCCAATTAAAGCATCCTAACATGTAAACAACAGTTCAAAACTTCAGAGCCGAGTGTTTCTTAACTCTTTCACTCTTCAGTTCAAGAGTCTCTCAGACGCTGCATGGTGCTTTCAGGTGCAGCTGGGAATAACGAAGACGTGGAGGAGGAAGTGAAACTTACAAAGTAGACACTTATAGATGTATTACACTGATCTTAACAGATACTAGAAACAAGTGAGGTTATGAAGTTATAGAGAATAAAAAGTAAAGTATTCATATTAATCCTTTTACACCTGAGCCTCAAAATCTCTGCTCGTACTTTTTTTGCCTGTTTTGAGTGGGAAAAAAAGGTCAATGTCCTACGAGTGCTTTGGCTCAAAAAAAAAAAAAAGTAAGACATTGAACTTTCATTTATGGGAGTGAATTTCAATTCAATGCAATAACATTTAAGTTTGTCTCTTATTTTGTAAGGAGGAAAAAAAGGTCTCTGTCAGCATCACTGGAGCCTCCAGCATCCCCACAGCCTCTCCCTCTCTAAGCACACAAGTCACTTGTTGGGCAAAGGTTCGGTGCTGACACATCCGTAGTTAATGGGTTAAGTAAACAACACAAAACAAACAAAAAAGGAACACATAATGGTTGAATAAGTTAGGAAAAAAATATTTATTTATTATCCATGATTATATTAACATTTGAATAATATCTGAGTCTTAAAGTTTTCACTCAGACTTTATGACATTTTTGTCTTTGTATTTACCTGTCCAACAGTCCTCCATGGAAACAAAAGAAGAAAAGGTTCATTTCAACACTCATCATTCACTCTGTCTTTAAGGATTAAACTTCCTCCTCTCTGCTCTAATACAGCTCCTCCCTGTTTATAACTTATTACTCACATATCAGGAAGTAGTCAGTGTTTTCCTCTGCTTGGACAGACACAGACGCACTGTTACCTTAACCTAAAAACACAAAAGAAACAGTCAGAAAGAGAAGACAGTTTGCAAAAGGATTCTGGGGATATTGACACTACAACCAGTGACTGACTGAATAATTTACACATTTGGCAAACACAGGAGTCAAAGTGAAAGTAAGTTCTGGTGAACTCAGTAAAGGAGGAGGAGCCTGATAAGTGTGATCTGTTGGAGCTGTGTGTCTGTCCTGAGTTTAACTTCACTCAGAGGAAAATGGCTTCTTGTTCAGAGGAGGATCTGTGCTGTTCTGTCTGCTGTGACGTCTTCAAACATCCTGTCCTCCTGTCATGTAGCCACAGCTTCTGTAAAGCCTGTCTGCAGAGCTGGTGGTCAGAGAAACAGAGCCAGGACTGTCCAGTCTGTAAGAGAAGATCTTCAAGGTCTGAACCTCCTTCTAACTTGGTGTTAAAGAACCTGTGTGAGGCCTTTTTACTGCAGAGAGATCAGAGAGCTTCAGCAGACTCTGAGGATCTCTGCAGTCTGCACTCAGAGNGTTCAAGAAGCTTCATGACTTTCTAGAAGAGGAAGAGGAGGCCAGAATCTCTGCACTGAGGGAGGAGAAGGAGCAGAAGAGTCAGAGGATGAAGGAGCAGATGGAGGCTGTGAGCAGAGAGATAGCAGCTCTTTCAGACACAGTCAGAGCCACAGAGGAGCAGCTGAGAGCTGAAGACGTCTCCTTCCTGAAAAACTCCAAGGCTGCAGTGGAAAGAGTCCAGCAGCGCCCCCTGCTGGAGGAGCCACAGCTGCCCTCAGGAGCTCTGATAGATGTGGCCAAACACCTGGGCAACCTGAGCTTCAACATCTGGAACAAGATGAAGGATATGGTCTCCTACACTCCTGTCATTCTGGACCCAAACACTGCAGGACGAAGAATCCTCCTGTCTGAGGGTCTGACCTGTGTGAGACCAGGAGAGTTTAGATCACTTCCTGAAAATCCAGAGAGGATTGGTCTCTATGGCTCCTTTGTCCTGGGCTCTGAGGGCTTCAACTCAGGGACTCACAGCTGGGAAGTCGAGGTTGGTGAAAATTCGTACTGGCATGTTGGTGTGTTTCAGGAGTCCGCAGACAGGAAGACAAACATTTTCTCTGGAGTATGGAGAGTATTCTTTATGTCAAATTTATACAAAGCATGCACCCCGTCGGGATATAATACTAGTCTGTCAGTGAGAAAAGGTCTCCCACGGATCAGAGTTCATCTGGACTGGGACAGAGGAAAACTGTCCTTCCATGGTCCTGACACTAACACACACATACACACCTTCACACACACTTTCACTCACACTATGTTTCCATTCATTTGGAGTAGAGATTTACCTCCTTTGAAGATTTTACCAAGGAAGATTTCTGTATCAGTGGAAAAGTAAAGGTGCAGATGGTGATGATGAAGATGGCAATTATGGAATTACAATTACGGTGGTAATAATTACAATGATGATGTATATTTAAAATTCCACAGCCGAACACAATAACATTTTAACATCTTTCTCATTTTGCCCGGATTTAAAATAGACCATGATGTTTAGAAACGAATAATCCTGATACCATCCCTGTCATTTTTGTTACAATGTTGTAATTTCATTTCTGATTTTTTTTTTCAAAATTCAAGCTGCCTTTTGAAAATAAACAACAAATGAATTTTTAGCACAAGATTAGCAGCTAAATTTAGCAGTTGTATCTTTTTTGCCTCAATGAAACGTTTGACTGTACATTCGATCCTCTGTTTTGTTTTGTTCTTTTTTTCGTAAACTGTGTTTTTTTTCTGTTGCATCATGTTTACAAATGATGTTTATTCAGCAAGATCTGTCATAACAAGTTACAGACTTTGGGCACCATGAATATCCATAAAAGGTATCTGTACTTCAGTTTGTCAGAGCTGTCCTGAAAAAAAGGGTCTTTTATCTAATAAATATTTTGTGAATAATCAAAATGCTTTCAACATTTCATAAAGTGTTGACTCAATTTTTTTTTTCATCTTTGTTCTCTGACTCAAATGACTCTGTCGCATCTCTACATGACTTTCAACTGAAAATAAATCCCCATTTTTCTCACTCTGGTGTTCTAAAGTACTCTGATTTCAGTCTCTGTCTGAAACAATTTGTTTGAGCTGCTGTCTTTTTAAGATTCACTGCTCCACAAACTTCCTTCCTTTTGATTGGTCAGCCCTGTGGAGGCTTGTTGGAGACAGAGCTATGGTCCAGCCATAGTGTTTGAGGCCCACCCCTCAAACATGTCAGGAATCAGTAAGTAAATCCTTAAATAATGACCTCATTATTTCAGCAAGTCTCACGAAGATCTGGTGCTATTTTTAGAACACAACACACAGTTTACAGACAGATTCAGGAAACACATGTATAGGTTTGAAAAGCTGCACACAGTTAGTGTGAATATCAAGCATTGTTACTTCATAACACTGTTTAGAACATGAAGAAAATGGCTGAGAACTGAATGAGACAAATGAACTCACCAATATTTGAGTTTTCTCGGTGTATCCTTACTCTCTGCATCACATTTTTGAATCAGATCCAGACTCCCACAAACATGTAATCTGCCAGAGGAAGAAAACAGGAGTCTCATCCTTCTGTCCTTGTTGCTTTAAGACTGAGCAGACATGTTTTCTTTCAAGAAGGTGAGGAAATGAAATCAAACTAAACCACTTTCATCTCAAAATTTTACCCCTCTCCTCTGACCCCCCCCCCCCCCCCCCTCTCATTTTTCCAAACAAGCCATGATGTCATCAGTATATCTTGCTTTCAAATGGTGAACACCCAGTACTTACGCCCAAAGTCCACACCACTCTTGCGAAAATTTAATTCAGACAAACATGGTTATTTTTAACTTGCAACAGCAGATTGCAGATTACCAACATATGAAACTACAGTAAATTATTACAAATCAATAAACTAAACATGAACTCCAACATGATATCACATAAATGACACGCTGATCCCTAATGGTACACTTTTTCTGCAATTAGCTCCATTAAAGATGAAAACCATGAAGAGTATTGTAAACATTCAGGTCCTCATTGGCCAAGTACATGTACACAGTTAAACTACACTATTCCAGAAAAGGGAGATTCATTAAAGAACAAATAACTATTAACTATAAAACAGATGAGCAGGTCACTTAAGTTCAGGTTCATCTAAAACAATTTGTGCCAATGAAAAAACTTTGAAGGCCCAAGCAAGTGTCAATGCCTTATTATTGGACTTAATATGAGACATTCACCTGACAAGTTCAAAGTAATGTCTAATTTCCAGACTTTCAAAGACCAAATAATTTGTTAAGATTTGAAATAATCCTTCAAATGGGGTGAAAAAAAGAACTTATTTTGTTTTTCAAACTAGAATAATGTGTGAAAACAAGACACTGAACCATCCATTGTTGGCAGATTTAATTCCTATTTACAAGCGACTCAGACATCACTTTTTTCTTTACATCTTGAATTAAGATATTTTTTCTGGATTTGTCAGAGGCATGTGGCTCATATTGGGTTGAACCAGGCAATTAAAAACAAATGCTCCAAACATTTTCTTACATTTCAGTTTTTATGTAGCATGTGAACAAGTTCCTTGAATTTTAATATATTTCTTGACACTTTGACCTTAACAGAGCAACATCAGTTAGTCATTGCTTGAAAGTAAATTTCTTATGAGAAAGAAAAACACAAACTTCCTCATGTGTTCTCCCATTAAACTGATTTTACAAAACATTTCCTATTTTGGTGATTTGGATTCTGAATGCATCATTGCTTCACCCTCTTGCCAAACTGCATTTTAACACACACACACACACACACACACACACACACACACACACACACGCACAGATAGCAGCTATTTGCACTCCTCTCTCTGTTTGTTGTTCACAATGAGCTGCATGTAACACCTCATGGTTGAGCAGGCAGAAATCAAATTTCCCTTTTAGAGGAAGCCTAATATACCGCCGGCTATGACAACTGAATCAAGTCAAAACTTCCCCCTTTCCACAAATATGTTCTGACAATGAGTGTGTGTGTGTGCTGCTGATTTCTCCATCAGGGTCAGATTTTCACAGTGTGGTCAAATGGAGTAAAAACAAGTAAACGGTGCATGTGCTCGTGTTGTTCTTTGTGCCCCCTAAAGACAACATTTTTCTAAGCTGTGGAATAAAATGTCATGAAGGTAAAAGGCCAGATCAGGTTCAGTGAGTCACCAAAATAAAAGCCTCGCTCCCCGAACACATAAATGAGTTCTGCTTGAACGAGCTGGAGCAAAATATTCCAGAAGAAGAAGCCTCTGTAACCAGCACAGACATGTCTTGTAAATTTAAACCAGTTTGGATAAAAGTAACTGCTGGCATCACACTTTGAAATGATTCTTACAATAGAGAAGAGGTTACAGCAGCTTGTCAGCCGCCTGTGCTGCCTGTTCTCGTCTGTGTCACTCTGTGAATACATGCAGAAATAAATGTTTGACTTGCTGTAACAGAAACATGCATTCAGAGGTCTGCAGATGTTCTCGCAGATGCATGCTGGGTGTTTTCTGGCAGCTGTTGAGTGTACATAAGGTTTTGTATTTTTTTTCCTTCTGTCTTGATTTGGATGTTCCAAAGTCCCAGAAGGAAACGCAAACACAAACGGGAGAATAACACAAAGCTGCAGCGAGTGATGGTTTGCTTCCCTGTGGTGAGGCTTTTCTGCGATAATGGGAGTGGAATCCTAGAAGATAAAAATGCCTCCATCCACTTGGCATAAATCTCACTGAATAATTGCATGAGTATGAAAATTATCTCCCAACGCCACCATCTACACAAACTCTCCAGGCACTGTGTTTCTATATCTATTTTCTCTACCTTTGTTATTCTACTTCATAAGAAAAGTGTCTTCTTACATGACATGTTAAAGGTGAAGTATGCAGAAATTTTCAATAGGTTTTGTTTCTCTGTTTACAAACACTATCCATACTTGTCTCCTTGTACATGGCTCAGTGTCAGCAGCTGCGCATGCTCACTGCCCCCAACCGTAGATAATAGCATGGCTAACAGTCGTAGCTTTGTAAACACACCATAGACGGTAAAAATCGCCCTGCCAGCACCTGCAGCATCGTGTGAGAGAAACTCAAGAGTTGTTCACCTGACTTCCTGCAGGTAAATGAGATACACTGTGGATATAGAATCATTCTTTCTCTGTGTTACAACAGAGGACGTAAGGTCCACCTGCTGCGTGCTCAGAAGAATAATTGATAAGAGAATCATTAAGCAAAAAGGCCAACGATATTGATGGATTGAACCATTTCTTATCGATTCCTAACAGGAACCGGTACACATTACACATCCCTAGTAGTGGGTAAGAAGAGTGGGTAAAGGCCAGTTAAAAAAAAAAGAAAGAATACCCTGAGAGCTCCACACAAATAAAACACAAATCACTACAGAAACTACATGGAATGAGTAAGTGTGTCCTAACTTATATGGATGAGTCCATTTGGGGTCATTTCATATCACCTGTGTGTTGGCATTTCTTTGGCCTCCACTTTGAATAGTTCCAAAACACCAGAGTCATGCTGTAATTTCCACATCTATGTTAGTATTCAGCCTGAGTCTTTCTGCCTCTAGAATGTTAAATAACGGACATTTCCAACCCTCAGCTGGATAATGAGGTAGAGTTTGTTTGATGATGTTGAAGAGGGCAGAAGTTGTAGCGTTTCAGAAATGTGATGGGAACTGATGAGCGGCTCATAATCGCGATGCGCTCGTGAATCAGCACGTATCACAGAGTTTTGTCCTTTGACTGTTAATTAATTGAAAGCCAGAAAATTGGATTCAATCAGCGGGAGAGAAAAGATAAAACCTCGCCTCACATCTCGCTCTAACCTGCAGTGTTTCTGCTTCTCCCATCATCCCTCACTGTCTGAACCACGGCGCAAAGATCCCCTCATTAAAAGTCATTACAAAAAGATATTTGCATTGCAGCTTGTTCCGATTCACCTCATGGAGACGTGTGCTTTGGAGAGGAAGAGAGCGAGCCTTCTCAGCCCTGTTTGTGTGTGCTGACTGGAAGGTAATGACAGTATGACATCTAATTTCTCGGCGGCAGACGGCAAACTGTTCGGCTGTGAGCTCGCCGCTCTGCACCGAGGCTTTCTGAGGGGAATGGAGTCGTTTGAAATTGAAGTTGTGATTACTCTGCAATCGGACTGTGGATTGGTTACTGATTGAGAGAAATGACTTTCCTGTTTGAGGTATCTTAACTTCAGTCGCCCCCCGTGGTAATAACACACACGAGGGTTTAAGACGCAGCTTCTCTTAAAGGCAGTTGACTGCTGACTCATTTCAGGCTTTGCAGTTTAAATGATCTGTAGCGTAATTATGGTGGATGATTTCAGGTTGTTTCTCTCAATGTTTGCCCTTGTGGCTTGTTTGTTTGTCTGCTCATTTCACTCTTTTTTCCTCACTACTCTGAAAGACACGTGAACATCGAGAACAAAAACTGAGGATACCACTATTATGCTGGAGACCTTGATGCAAAATAGACACATCAGAGTTGATTTACTCTCACAGCTGAAAAAAATAAAGTTATTCTTAGTTTCAAGTTGGTTTTCTATTAGAGAGGTGTTCACTTTATTTTGTGACCTTGGATCTGCTTGGAAACATTTCTCACTTGATTTCAGGATAATAGCATCTCTTCAAAAACCTGTGCAAGAGATAAACTTTGAGTATTAGTTTTTCATGAACAAAGTTCTGCAGTCAAATTAATTAACACGTGACACTGATTTAGTCTTCAGGAATCAAGAGATGAGGGGGAAAAACGTAGTTTTCATTTAATGACTTTTGTTTTCAACCATTGGTAATATGTGAAAGCAATGACTGATGAAATCAAGGTTATAAAACTTGAAGTGAGGTTCACGTTGCCATTAAACTTTAACCATGTGGTGCATAGTGGTCACTACAGTGGACACCTTTTTAAAAGTTAGTTACACCTAAATTCAATAATTCAAGTGGTGGACATTCATAATAGCCTGTGTCGGGATATTTTTTATTCTTCAAAGGGCCTGAAAAAATATTTTCAATTTTTTTTTCCAAACATAAGTTTTTTAAAAAGTTATAGTCAAACATTTGAGGGTGAACAAGCTTATAAACTATAGATTATTTTTGAATGAGAGTTAAAATGTTTTACAAGGCATTAAAAAAAAGATGATTCATGAAATAACCAAAGTTCACACGATTTTATGTTGAATGCTCAGTTACAAATATTTGAAAAAAAAATATGGAAAACTTTTTTTTCATGCCTTAAGACAAATAAAAACACTTGAGGGAAAATCCTGACACTGACTTTCATAATTCATGCATCAGAGGGTTAATGTAAAGACATTTTACTTTTGAGATGTATTTTTGCATTGTTGACCTAAATCTCACATTGTTGGACGAGATCCCTCATTGCTAGTGGCAGCCAATCACAGAGCTTGGTTCAGCGTCTTATCCAGAAAGTGACAGTTCATAGCAGTTATTTCCCAATTACAGCTAAAGTACTTCTTCTCAGAGACAAAAGAAATGAGCGAATGAGACACTGAACTTTTGTCACTGCAGAATCAGTGACAGTCAAGAAAAAAATCTCCATGAAGCCAAATTGGAAAGTCAATGACTATGATAATGTGGTTCATGCTGATTTATTTATTGTTTCGATAATATTTCCAACAAAAAGATACAAGAGACTTCTAAACAATTGGTCAAGAGTATTTCATTTAACTAAAATTCCCAATTCCATAAGAAGCTGTGCAAATCATTGTATTGTTTTTATTTACATTGATAAAATGATATTCCAATCTCACACCCCCATATCTTATTGACAGTATTACAACGACAACATATCAGACATTCAAACTATAATGTTGCACCATTTTAGGAAACAAATATGGTCATCATGACTCTGGTTGGAGTAACACATCTTTAAAAAGCTGGGACAGGACCATGTTTACCTCATGTAGCAACCTGTCTTCTTTAAACAGAAGTCTGCAAACATCTGGGAACTGAAGAGACCAGTTTCTGTGGTTTTGGCAGGAAATGATCATCAATCTTTGGTCTTCTTCTTTTCATGTTTTTTCTGTGTATGGTGCCCTTAATGTTTTCAGTAGGTGGAAAGTCTGGACTTAAGTCTGGTCACCTCAGCAGCTGGACTCTCCTACTACAGAGTCATGTTGTTGTTATGGATGCAGCATGTGATCAAACACTGTCTTGCTGAAACATATAAGTGTTATGACCCTGGGTTTTGTAATGATCTTGGGTTTTGTTTGATGGGTTTTTAAAGTGTAGTGTGTTTCCTGGGTTTGATGTTTTTGGGTTTTGTTTACTAGTGTTTCTTGTGTTTTTCTCTTGTCTCGTGTTTTGGTTTTTTGAGATTACCTTGTGTTTTATTTGCTACTTGTTCTTGTTTTTCTCTTCCTGGTTAAGTTTTCCTGTTACCCCTGTGTTTCCATTCCCAGTGATCGGCCTCATGTGTTTCACCTGTGTCTTGTGTCTCACCTGTGTTTGATTAGCTCCTGTCTATTTAATCCCTGTCCTGAGTTCAGTCTGCTTCAGTTCATTGTTGTGTCAACCTGTGTCTCTGTTCTCCAGTGTCTGTCACTTTTGGATTTTTGTTTCTCAAAGTTTTTTTTTTTTTTCTGAGTTTTTTTAATTTTGTGTTTGAGCTTTTGGTTGAAATAAACCTGTGTTCAATCTGCACTTGAGTCCCCCACGCCTGTTTTTCTGTGCTTCACCACATGACAACAAGGGCTACCCTAAATAATATGGATTTAAACATATTTTATTCTAAAACTTGTAAATACCTTTCAACTTTACTGTAGCACTTTATATGTGTAAGCTGACCATGCCACCTCCACCTAAGCACCCCCACACCATCACAGAGCCAGGTCTATGAACTGTAGGCTGATAACAGGTCTCTTTGGTCCAGAGGACACAGTGTCTATGCTTTCCAGAATTTAAATTTTAAGTCTTCCTACCTAAGAGCAGTTTTCCACTTTCCCTCAGCTAAAGTCAGGCCAGCTTTGGTAATGAGAAGTTGACAGCATCACTGTCTTCTGTCATGGCTTCTTGTGGATGTATTCCTAAGTCCATGCAGTGACCTCTACGACCAGTGTCTGTTTTTATTAATGCACTGACCTCCAATACAGAATCACGTCTGTTTTCAATGCAGTGATCTCCAATAGAGTCGAGTCTGTTTTTATTACTGCATTGACCTCCAATACAGAGTTAAGTCTGTTTCTACTAATGCAGTGATCTCCACTACAGAGCCATGTCTGGTTTTATAAATGCAGTGATCTCCACTACAGAGCCATGTCTGTTTATACCAATGCAGTGATCTCCACTACAGAGCCATGTCTGATTTCAGTAATGCAGTGATCTCCACTACAGAGCCATGTCTGATTTCAGTAATGCAGTGATCTCCACTACAGAGCCATGTCTGATTTCAGTAATGCAGTGATCTCCACTACAGAGCCATGTCTGATTTCAGTAATGCAGTGATCTCCACTACAGAGCCATGTCTGATTTTAGGAATGCAGTGATCCCCACTACAGAGTCAGATCTGTTTTGTTAATGCAGTGATCTCAAATAGTCACATCTGATTTTATCAATGCAGTGGCCTCCACTATAGAGTCATGTCTATTTTTATTAATGCAGTGATCTCCCCTACAGAGTTATGTTTGTTTCTATTAATCCAATGCTGCCTCGTCCTTCTAATACTGACCTTTGTCCTTGTCCCTAGTGTACTGAGATCTCTGCAGATTGTTGGAATCTTTGGAGGATACTATTGACTATAAATGTCTAGAAATTCAAAGACTTCACAATTTATTTTTGTTTCAGACACATTTGTTTTCTAGAATTGCTTCACAATTTTAGGGGAACTGTTACTACAGACTAGTGAACCTGTGCTTGTCTTTACTTCTGACTCAGCCTCTCTGAGATGCTCCTTTTTTACCCAGTTATCTTGTTGATCTGTTGCTAATGAACCTAATTAGTTGCAAAATGCTCCTCCAGCTGTTTCTCATCAGAACACTTACTTTTCCAGCCTTTCGTTTCCCCTGTTCCAACTCTGGAGAGCTGCTGCTATCATCATGATCAAAAAAATTCTCTTGAATGCAAATATTTTGTATACAAGAGTTAAGAGTCTCAATGGAAACATTTGATATTTGATTGTTAATTTCATATGGGTTAATGAGATTTGTATATTATTGCATTGTGATTTTTTTTCTACACAAGATAATTACACTATTTGAATAGTGCAACTTGGGTTTTGGCTTGAATCTGTGTTTTTTTTTTCAATGTGAATTATTAATGAAGTCATCAGACAACGCCTTTTTTTAATCGATATCAAATGCTGATCCATGCTGAGTTGGCATTTTACCTCTTCTCTCCAAAACACATCTTCAAACTCAATCTTTTCCCTTCAATATTTCATGATAACTCCTGCAAATACAAATATGTTTTTGGTCAAACAGTTTCAGTGGGTTTGTAGGAGGACCATCTGAAAAATAAACGTCGAAAACTACCTACTCTTATTTTGTGTTGTGGAGGAAAAGTCTCTCGTCAACGACACTTCTCTGAAAAATAACTGCTTTAATCTAAAACACCCCGGGTACGTATTAAGTCGTCGAGACTGACTAAAAGTGTCAAAGTAGCGGAAAAGTTTCTACGAGAGCCTGCGTGTGTTGTGTATAACCTGATTAAGTGTTTTTAACATGGAATGTCTTCTTTTTGAAAAGATTTTAGACCTGATACTTGCGACGTACAGAGGAGAAAAGAAGAGACTCAGACTTACTAACTACATGTTTTTGTGGAAAACTCAAACTAAGCGTCGCTCTTAGACGTCGACTGTTTAAACGACGTTGAAAAAAAAGTGTGACGTTACAGTTCTACCTGAGTCTACAGATCTTCGTGTGGTAGCAGGATGAGCTCCAGCTGCTCTGGGATCTAGTTCTCTATTATCAAGTCATCGTCTTTATGAGTTCACATTCTCTACCCTCTATTTTAAGTCTTCATGGTCTTCACAGTCCCATTTGGACCCAGTCACTCAGAGTTGGATGTGTTTTAAGGCGTGACTTTGATTGATTTATCCTCACCAAGGCTGCTGCTCAAAGCCAACAACAATAGAACTGTTCTAACTTTGTTGCTTGTTTGTAGTAACCTAAGGCCTTTGCTCTTTGTGTTTCCTGATGTCTTCCATTTGCAAGTTTCTGTCAATAGTGATGTTTTTTTTCACACCACTATTGACAGGAATAGGAACCTAGTTTGGATATTGTTTGTAAATAAATAAAAACTAATCAAAAACTCTGCCTTTAAGATATCTTATCAACTGCCTTTGTAATAAATTTCTAAAATCATAAAGAAACTTTATGGACACCCTATATGTGTCTTTTCTTTATAGAGGCAAGTACGATTTTTGATTCGCAATAATGTTTTTGTTATTTTATTTTAACTGCGTCTCTGGGGTGACTTAATGTACAAAACCCAAAACCAGTGAAGTTGGTACGTTGTGTAAATCATAAATAAAAACAGAATACAATGATTTGTATTCAATTGAATACACTCCAAAGACAAGATACTTAACGTCCAAACTAAGAAACTTCATTTTCTTTTGCAAATAATCATCAACTTAGAATTTAATGGCAGCAACACATTGCAAAAAAGTTGGTGCAAGAGCATTTTTACCACTGTGTTACATCGTCTATTCCTTTTAACAACACTCAGTTGACATTTGGGAACTGAGGAGACCAATTTTTGAAGCTTTGGAGCTGGAATTCTTTCCCGTTCTTGCTCGATGAACAGTTTAAGTCGTTCAACAGTCCAGGGTGTCCGTAGTTGTACTTTACGCTTCATAATGCACCACACATTTTAAATGGGAGACAGGTCTGGACTACAGGCAGGTCAGTCTAGTACCCGCACTCTTTCACTACGAAGCCATGCTGTTGTAACATAAGCAGAATGTGGCTTGGCATTGTCTTGCTGAAATAATCAGGGGCATCCATGAAAAAAAAAACCTGTATATACCTTTCAGCATTAATGCTGCTGTCACAAAGGTGTAAGTTACCCATGATGCCTTGGGTACAAATGCACCCCCATACCATCACAGATGCTGCTCTTGAACTTTACGCCTATAACAGTCCAGATGGTTCTTTTCCTCTTTGGTCCGGAGGACACGACGACCACATTTTCCAAAAACTATTTGAAATGTGGACTCATCAGACCACAGAACACTTTTCCACTTTGCATCAGTCCATTTTACATGAGCTCGGGCCCAGAGAAGTCGGCAGCGTTTCTGGGTGTTGTTGATAAATGGCTTTGTCTTTGCATAGTAGAGTTTTACTTGCACTTACAGATATAACAATGAACTGTAGTTACTGACAGTGGTTTTCTGAAGTGTTCCTGAGCCCATGTGGTGAAATCCTTTATACAGTGATGCCGCTTGTTGATGCAGTACCTCCTGAGGGGTCAAAGGTCATGAGCATTCAATGTTGGTTTTGGGCCTTGCCGCTTACTTGCAGTAATTTCTCCAGATTCTCTGAACCTTCTGATGATATTACAGACCGTATATGATGAAATCCCTGAATTCCTTGCAATGGCTCATTGAAAAATGTTGTTCTCAAACAGTTAAACAATTTGCTCACGCATTTGTTCCCCCAAAGTGGTGACCCTCGCCCCATCCTTGTTTGTGAATGACTGAGCATTTCAGGGAAGCTGCTTTTATACCCGATCATGGCACCTACCTGTTCCCAATGAGCCTGTTCACCTGAGGAATGTTGCAAATAAGTGTTTGATGAGCATTCCTCAACTCTCTCCATCTTTTTTGCTCTCCCTTTTTTTGAAACATGTTGCAGGCATCAAATTCCAAATGAGCTAATATTTGCAAAAAATAAAGTTTACCAGTTTGAACGTTAAATATCTTGTCTTTGCTGTGTATTCAATTGAATATAGGTTGAAAGGGATTTGCAAATCATTGTATTCTGTTTTTATTAACGATTTACAAAACAAATCCACTTCACTGGTTTTGGATTGTACTTCAAATAACATAAATTCTACAATTTTGTTTTGCAGCAGTTTTGTTTCCTGTCTCTGTATGTAACACTACTGCATGAGGGCTTGAAGATCACATCCATCCATATTTGTTCTGGCTTTTGTCCTTTTTTAAAAAGAGATTTCTACAGATCCTCGGAGCATTTCATTGACATGTTTGATTTATTTCTACTGTTTTTGACTGTTCTACATGCTAAGATGCAATTCCCAGGCAGTTATTTACTCAGGAGGGAGGAATAGCTGAAGATCACCTGTTTGAAAACAAAACAGTGTGAGAGCAGGAGAGAGTTTTGTTGTAATGAATGTCTGTCACCAGGGATTCAGTCCAAGAAAATAAGATGTTCAGCTCTAACTGGAAGGTAATGTGAAAAGCACGAGTGACACAAACTGTTATTAAAACAGAAAGAGTGAGTGGATCCTTTCAGCTTGAGGTCAGATTGATTTGTCACATTATTATTTATTGAAAGTGTTTTCATTGGGCCGTACCTGTGAGTCAGATAAAACCTGTCAGGGAGAAAGGTGAGGAGTAATGAGAGAGGTGCTTATCCTGTCGAGATCGATGTGATCTTTTCAAACCTCGCTTTGCTTCTGCTTTTAACATAATGTGTGAACCTGACGTCAGACAGTTCACTTCAGTCCAATCTCCTTAAGCACAAGTTCAATAAAAAGAGCGATTTTATTCATGTCTCATCCCTGATGCATATTTCACTGTGCATAATACGTTGTTTGCATAATCTCCCTGGAATCACATTTCCATTGTAGAAGAAGGCAAACAAGTAGACGTGGTAATAACCCTCAGATTGGTGACTACACAGACACTCTCAGAGGGGAGTGAACGATGGGCATGCTCCCTGGGTGATAAACGTGCATTAAAGCAAAGCATGTCTCGCACAAAGGGAGCTCAAGACTTCTGACACATGGTGTTAGACCAAAGGGAGGACATGGTCTTTCTTTTTAAAAAGCATCTACTGAACTGAACTGAACCTGTGGGTTTTGAGGCTTTGCTGGAGCAAGAAATCCATCCCTTCAATAGAGAAGGAGAAAAGATGATGCTCCTTGTGCTGGTAATACCTGTAAACCCAGAGAAGACAGTCTTAAAGCTGTGAAACTAAATATTTTGCTGCAACAATCCATCAGACAGCTTAAAAACCCTGTTTTAAACTTAACCCTGTCAATACAAACATTGCAGATTTGCAACATGACTTCAAAGATCTCTATCTCATCAACAGGTTTTTAAACAAGCTATTTATCATGTTTAAAATATATTTAAAAACATATTCTACCACCTTGAGGATTTTCACATCACTACAGTCAGCTGAAGTTGTATTTTGGCCCTTTTAAAAATGTCTGCTCTCATGAAATCATCCACTTACATATTTTCAGGAAAATCATTGTTTTATTCTCAAGAGTTTGCCGTAAGAATAACACATAAATAATTACTCGTTTATCTAAAATAAGTATTTTCTGCATGAAACAAATGCATATTTGCTAAAAAAAAAGTTGAATAAATACTGGGCAGTTTTGCAAACTATTTTATCTGTGTCAAACGTGATACAAGAAATATATTATGAGAATGGATCTTATTATATTTTCAATAATTATAAAGTTATTTACTTGCTAAGCCTGGTGGTTCCAACACTGAGAAAAATAAATCTGGGTAGAAGTCAATTTCACTTAATTGATTTCCTGAAATCAACAACAAACATTCAAGTTAGTGTCTTCAAATATATCGATTACTGAAGTAAAAAAAAAGAAAAAAATCAAAATACAAGACAGTGTGAATTTTTGTTTTTTTTTGGAACATGACTAATTTCAGTTATGTGAGGTAATCATGAGTTCATCTACACAACAGAGACGATCTTGTTAACTTTACTGTTCCATTTGGTATTTCTGGAACCAGAAACTGAACTTAATTCCTTACCATACCTTGTTACCATGAGTGAGGAGGGCACACAGTTGACATGAGAGTCTGCTGTACATGGATGAATCACACAGGTAGCATGAGACTGCCAGAGTGGTCTGGCTGCCTACACTACATGGAGTAGACCTGCTATGCTACATGGCACAGACGAGCGTTAAGGTTTTGGTTTACTTGCCCTTCAGGGCGAGTGCTTCCCAAACGTACATGCCCCACTTTTAATTCCTACTTTCCCTGTCCAGGACCTTTTTCTACAAGTAATGTCTCGTCATATATGTTGAGTTCACACTTTTTAGTTCAGTATGACCTTTTGTTGTCCTGTCTGGTTTTATTTTGTAGTCATGTCTCTCCTCTGGTTCCAGATAACTTCACTTCCTGCCCTGATGTGTTTCCCACTTTCATGTGATTGTTGTCCCCCCGCCCTCATTGTCTCCACCTGTGCCTGTATATATAGTCTGTTTCCTTTTGTCCAGTGTCAGTTTGTCTTGCTGTGTCTGTACAATTGTGTTTCTGGATTTTTAGACCAAAAGACCAATGGATTTTCAGATTTGTTTTGTCCAAGTTACTCTGTGACTTTTTGTCACCATTGTATGTAGATTCCTTCATCTTCAAGCACCTGCTGAGGGCTTTTGTTCTTACTTTTAGTTCAATAACAACTTTTTTCTCTTCAATTGCTTTTTGGGTCCTTGAAGAGGTTCTTGACAAAGAGGAAATTAACTGACAGACTCAAATGTGAGGACACAAATGCATGAAACCGAGGCTGGGATTCAGTCAAGAGGTTTGGATAAAAAAAAAAAAAGGTATCAACAAAAAAAAAACAGCAAAAGGCTGGATCAAAATTCAACAAAAGGCACAGCAAAAGAATGGATTACTAAAATAAAGATGACAAGACCTCTTTCTTCAAAACTATATGGAGAAAAAAACAGACCCAAGTGTGACAAGACGAGACAAACTGGCACAGGACGGGGAAACGACTTGACAACAACAAAACAGGAAGTAAAAGAAACAGGAAACCCTGAGACATGTCAACAAAATAAAAGCAGGAACCAGACATGACATGACAGTAATTAAAGTAATGAATATAGAAACTCAGTTGAAATTACCC
>RPOG01000394.1:356635-391552 GCA_008086565.1 Thalassoma bifasciatum
GGACTCCCAGGTGTGTTTGTGTGGAACAAGATGATTGTCAAGTCCCGGCCGTGAGCTCCGAATAAAACTTTTCAAATGACGGTTCTTAGCCAGCGGTATATTATTTCATGTCAGACAGCAGTGTCAGGAATAAAACTGCCGCCCTGCCGAGTCCCCAGTTACTATGGCAACGCCTCGCAGAGCAATTCCCATGAGCTGCAGCCGGCGCCGTCATTATTTCAGGGCAGCACAAAATATAACGCTACTTTCACCTTAAGCTTGTAATTTCATCTGACAGTCAATCAAGTCGTGCTTAACATTTTCTCTCTCTTTTATTTTTTTATTTTCCACAGCTGTCCATCTCACACACATGTGCACACACACACACAGGCACACACACACACACACTTTTCCTGCTCCTGTCCAGTTATCTAATGTGATGGTGTGATATAACACCACAAATTGCGTGACGGTGGGCCAACCCTCATTAGCTCTGTACTCTCACACTCTTTCTTCCCCTTCGCACGCACACACACATGCGCACACACACTGGGTTCTTCACAGCCTGCTGCTCAGCTGGTTGTTATCACAGCTCGAGTCTGCTGTGTCAGTTCATTTTGGGTGTGTACAGCCTCTCATTAGCCCCCCGTCCTTTGTCACTCTTTCTGGATTCTCTCTGTTCCCTGTTCCCTCATTAGACCCTCTCTTTTTACTTCTGCAGCTATACAGCAGCCTCGCCGCATGTGTGTGTGAGAGAGTGAGTGTGTGTGTGTGTGTGTGTGTGTGTATGGCATCTTTCTCTCCCTCTCTGTGTTTCTTTGTGAGCCTAATGGCTTGTGTAATGCAAAACCAGCTATACCCCTGACAGAGGCAAAGAGAGAGAGGGAGGGAGAGAGAGATCTGTGTTTGATGTGTTGTTTCAGTTCTTATCATCACAAAAAAAAAAAAAAACAATCTTAAAGAAGAAAGACTCGAGAACATAATGATAATGAAGATTTAATGATGTTATATGAAGTATCTTTTCTTCGTTTTTAAAACAGTGAGCACACCTGAAGAAGACAACGTTCTGTCAGAGCTGTAATTCTAGTTACAGTTGTTTTTTTTGCTGTGGTTGATTTTAACTCAATTCTTCTGCCCTCTGAACTGTTTTTTTATTTTTTATTTTTTATTCTCTGTGTCATTGATTCAGCAACCTTTCTCAGAGATTTCTCTCCATATTGACATGACAGCCTCAAGCAGCTGCTGTAGATTTGTTGTCTGAACAGCCATAATAAGAATTTCTCATTCCTCTATATACCAGAGGAGCTCTATGAAACTTAGACCTTTGTAACCAAGGTCAATAATTTTTAAGACTGTTATCCACATGTAAAGATAAATTTGTGCAGCTGTTTTTTTTCCCTTTAATTTTTTTTTTTGTTGACCAGGTGACCACTTAGCTGTAACATTATGTGAAGCTGGCCAGTCTTTCATGGAGTGCCAAAATTGAATAAACAAATAAAAGATTAACCCTCTGGTGCATGAATTGTAAAATTCAGTGTCAGGATTTTTCCCTTGAGTGTTTTTATTTGTCTTAAGGCATGAAAAAAAAAGTTCTCCATTCTTTTTTCAAATATTAGTAACTGAGCATTGAACATAGAACAGTGTTAACTTAATGTAAATATGACTCATTTTTTGTCAGACTTCTTTTCTTTTCTTTTTTTTCTCAGAATTTCATGAATAATCTTTTTTAATGCTTTTCAAAACATTTTAAGTCTCTTTCATCCATTTTAACACTGAATGATTTATAGTTTATACGTTTTTTCCCCCTTAAATGTTTGTCTATAACTTTTTTAAAAATATATATATATGTTTGGAAAAAAAAATTAAAACATTTTTTCAGGCGGTAAGAAGAATAATAATATCCTGACACAGGCTAATATGAATTTCCACCACATGAACCATTGAATTTAGGAGTAAATAACTTAAATAAGTGTCCACTGTAGTGACCACTATGCACCACAGGGTAATGTCATTAATTAACTAGAGGGAGGTCCGCATTTCCTTTCAGCAAATGCAAAATGCAAGATGTTGAAATGCTGAGCACTGCATTTAAACACTCTCTTTTCCTTGCAGGAAAAGCTCAGTGTTGAATTGCTACACTGAGCAGCATTTCAACATGTAGCATATCCTTGCTGGAAAGGCTTAATGATGAAGTGCAAAGTCATAACTTTTACCTTATCATCTCCATTGCTCTATTGGAGCAACACTGAACTGAGAGACACCCATGAGTCCTAATTATTAAATCTCTGTCTTCAAGGGTCCCTCATCTTTGGAGGAGCTTAATCTCCTTCCACTATGCAGATGCTCAGCATTTCAACATAATTAAAATTGGAATTGAATACATCAATGGGTTATTACATGTGTCATTAATTCATAAAAAAAAAAAAAACATTCATTTCAGGTTAAAAACAGCAACATATATTATTACTACATCGATAAATAAATCAATCCATGGGCCTTGTGTTGCAGTGGATCATGAATTTCTCTTATCGCCCTGTGTAAACTGGGTGTTGGATGTGCCCTGTCGGATGAGTTACGAGCATAATCACACCATCATCAGATTTGTATCACTTCATGCTGTTTTATCTAAAAGCAGTAGTCGAATGAAAGTCATATCCATTTTGTTTTGTCTGTCTCATTTTTTTCTTCTTTCTCATCTCCACAAAATAGGATACAAGTGAAGACAAAAAGAAATCTGTTTTTAATCCCAATGAAAAACAGAGCGTCACTGATCAAGGGAAACAGAAGCCAACTCTAAACTTGAAAAGCAGAAATAAAGCAGTTTCTTTTTTGAAGAAAGGCCTCAAGAGGATAAATTGCAGCTTTCTGTAGCTCAGTGAAGAAGATAAAATAGTGAATGACAACCTGCTCACATTTACCACCATCAAACATCTGCCAGGTCTTAAAGATCTCACATTTGGTTTCTCAGCCTTCACAACGTGTCCTGGCTTTCTTTGTCGTTCATCAACACCTTTTGCTCAGATGTTCTCTGGACTGAAGTTAAGTATTGTTGTTTGATATTGTTTTGATATTGTCTTTTCTCTTTATGGAATTATGAATATGGCAGTGCCATGTTGGCACTTTTTCCAAACTTCAGATGAATTTGTGTTCTCATTTGGTAAACCATGTTGCATTTATGTATGCATCCGGTGGGTCATCAGAATAAAATCAAGCATAATGTGTTGATTGCACAACAGGAGTAATGTTATGTTTTTTACATAACAGTTTTAATGTAAAAAGTTGCATAAATCTGTATCAGAAATTAAGAATTGGACAGTATCAGAATATCAGATAATGGCAGGAAAGCCAGCATTGAGCATCCTGAGTTATTTCTTTTCCCTTATAGAGCAAAGTTGTAACACAGTGACGTACCTTCAGCCAAAATAAATAGCGACCAAATAATGGTTTTAAAAAATGTCAATTTTTTTGCCTTAATATTAACCCTGTGGTGCATTGTGGTCACTACAGTGGACACCCATTTAAAAGTTATTTACTCCTAAATTCTATGGTTCATGTGGTGGAAATTCATATTAACCTGTGTCAGGATATTTATATTCTTCTTAAGGCCTGAAAATTTTTTTTAATTTTTTTTTTTCAAACACACACACACACACACACACACACACACACACACACACACACACACACACACACACATATATATAAGTTATAGACAAACATTTGAGGGTGAAAAATCTAATAAACTATAAATTCAGTGTTAAATGGATGAAAGGGGGTTAAAATGTTTTACAAAGCATTAAAAAAAAGCCAAACCAAAAAAAAGTCATATTTACATTAAGTTCACACTGTTTTTTGTTGAATGCTCAGTCACAACTATTTGAGAAAAGAATGGAGAACTTATTTTTCATGTCTTAAGACAAATAAAAACACTTAAGGGAAAAAATCTTGACACTGACTTTCAATATTCATGCATCAGAGGGTTGACTCTGTTTGAAGTTTTGTGAATCGATTAATGCAACACATTCAAGTTTCAACTGCCAATTAAAAATTAAAATACAACAAATCATAGTTTTACATTCTCCTTCTTTAGCTTAAAACATTAGCTTTTCCTTATTGAGGTGATTCAGTCCTGGAGCTCACTTGCAAACATTATCAAACTGTGATAAAGTAGCGTCTTGTTTAATGGTGACAGATGGAGCTCAGACCTGTGTGTATCTTCTGATCATGAGACAATTAAAAATGTGAACAGTTGGTAATTTTATGTAAGAAAACAAGTAAAGTGTAAATTCAAGTGGTGAGGAAATAAATGATTAGTCAGAATTAGTGATGCTGTAGTCTGTTAATCATTGTTTTTTTTATTAATATGGTTCTCACCAACCTCTTCTTACCTGTACGAACAATAATACCTCTAATAGTAATCGCACTTGTAATGAATCGTGACCATTGCAAAACCAATATAGACACAAAAACATGTACAAACTAAATGTGTTCAGATTTCCAAACCTCTAACAACCCTCATATAAGAATCTCCAAACCAATTTATGACATTCTGGAGGGGTGGGCCTCAAACACCAAGGTCTACCCATAACTGTTCCCGACAGGCTTCCAGAGGGTTGGCCAATCAGAGAGAAGGGGGTCCTTTAATGGAAAGGCAAACATTGTATTGCTCATTTTATTCCACTCTAACAGGACCAATGAGAATCTGTTTATATATAAAATGTGTTTCTATGGATTCAGAAGTTCCAGGATCAGACAAAGAACACTTTTGAGGGTCACAGCCACACTCCCTTAGATAAATAATCATGATAATGAGGCTTGGACAAGGACTCAGGCCCTGACAGCAGAGACTTGGACTGAACTTGAGGTTTGGTGACTTGATTAAAACACTGCCTGAGGGTGCATTATACTGGCGACATAGCTAATTAAAGCTAATATGCTTACTGCTGCAATAGTTTTTGAAAAAAAAAGAAAAGAAAAGAAAAGTCTATGATGTAAGACTTTGAATCACTTTGTAGAAAAAGAGCCAGTCTCTGGTTAATGAGGTGTCAGATCCACTACACCAGTATCTGTTAGGATCATCTCCATCTCTGTGCGCTCGTCCCAGCCAAAAGTTGACTGCATGAAAACTTTCAGGAATATCAGAGGGCTCGGAGCGTAACCACTGTGTCCTTGTCTGTTTATTCTTTCAACTTCATACACAACCAAAAGGTGAGAATGTATCAAGGAGTTCAGGAAACCAGTTCATTAAATGCAGTGAGAGGTTTTCTGCTTGATCCTGCAGTTATTATCCTCACTGGTGGAGACAGCATTAGAAAAGGCAACTAACCTCCGACCAGACTCTGACCTCTGACCTCTTCCACGCCGTTTCACATCCTCTCATTTGCATTTTCACACTAATTGCTGAGTGAACTGCCACGAAAATGATGATTTTACTGGAAAACATGACGTGCCAAGAGAGCTCGTCAGCACATATTGATTGGAGCGGCTCTCTCCGTGGCCTGTTTGTTGTGTATTTAGGTATTAAAGGGATTAGAAAAGTCTCACGGGAGCAACACTGAGCAGATTCTGAAAAATAAATGCTTACGATGGCTGTGCACTAAGTAGTTTAAAAACTCCGTTTAGTTGAACTCTGCTTTTTCTTTATCCTGACCCCTCAAAACTGAGCGATGAATAGAGATTAAAAAAAAAAAAAAGTGATGTTGTCTTTGTGTTAAAGTGCTGACAGTATTGGAAAGAGAGCCTGAGTGAAAACTGAGAGTGTGAAAGTGTCAAACAGTAATGAGTGGGATCTCATTGTGAGATAGAAAGTCAGAGAGACAGTGATGCTGTAGTTTATATTCTAAAGTCAACATCCATAAATGGAGCGTGAGTGAGAGCTAAACACACTCACACACACACACACTCACACACACACACACAAGCAGGCAGCGCGAGGAGCTGTCAGCGCGTGGGTACGAGGAGGAATGAGTCAGAAAGACAAAAAGTGGGTTCCTGTTCCAACCCGCGCATCATGCCAGGTTTCAGATAACACCTGAAAAATAAAATGTTCTGAATAAACAGTCATATTTAAACCGTGAGGTTATAATTAGAAGGTTATTTAAAAAGACGACAGGAAACTCTGCCAAGATTGTGCTCCAATTGTGATGATGGATTGAAATGAGCATGGCTGAAACAAGTCCAGAGTTCACCATTATATCACCATTACATAAGAATGCAAAGCAGCAACAACTACATCAAGAAGAAGACCAACGAGGAGATAATGTAGTTTTTGTTTTTAATGGTCAAATCAATCAAACCTTTTGTTTAATCTAAAATGTTTGATTGAATGAGACGTCCAAAGGTTCTTTTACTTACTCCACTTTGATTATCGTTCGAAACAGCTGTAAGTTTGCTCCACCAGATGGCAGAAGACCCTGACTCTGGCTGTTTTCCAAACCTACTACTTTCACATGTAGTATGGAGTATGACTGTTTTGTTGGACCTGTTTAGTCGTATACTACTCTGGATTTCTGTTTCAGAAAGTGGAGCTGATGGGTTCTTTTTTCTAATGTTTAACTTTATCATAAATAAACCAAGAGTACATTTCAGTCATTAATTTACCATATCAATCAGTGGTGAAGTTACAGGAGCAATAAAAGTAGATAAGTTAAATTAGATGTCAATGAGATACCAAGGAAAATAAATAAATGAAATTAAGCATGGGAAGGGAATAGTAGTTGTAATTTTTTTTGATATTTTTTTTGGAATTTTCATTATTTTTAGTGGTTTAGGGAACATTTTTGATTCATTTAGAAAAACAACAAATTCAGGGAGAGATTAGTCCTGATTTCATAAGATTGCAAAGGTATAGAAGTTTATTTCAGCAAAATCGCCATATTTGATTTTAACCTTGCACCAAAAGTTATCCTGTATTGAAAATAAATCTGAAACCAACTCACTTTTTATTTTTTACAGCTGGTGAAAAAACTGCGTCCTCATTACCCACGTAGGCTGCTCGTTGAAAATAAACAGTGATACATTTTTTTATGGGCATTTATGAATTTGGTAAAAGTAAACAGCTCTTTCATGATGAAGTGAGCAGATTTACTGCTGTTTCTTTCCTGTCACTTTACTTTTATCTCTCGGACCATTTCACATTTTTGTTGTTGTGTTGTAGTTGAGCTGATTTATTCCAGTAGGTGTCAGTAATTCACATAAACCTGAGTGCCCCCAAACTGACAAACAGCATTAGCGCCGTGCATTGTGGGAAGCAGTACGCCAAGTAGACTGGTCCGTTGCATACTGAGAAATTTTCTCGGATCAGTAGAAATATCCGGGAACTTGTAGTTTACTACAGATCTACCAAGTTTTTGCATACTGCCTACTACATACTGAATTTCAGCCGAAGTAGTAGGCACCGCTAGTGCAGTAGGTTGCTATTGTGTCCAGCAAGGACACCTGACTACTGTCTCCACAGAGTGTAAGAGGGAGAACTGATGAGGCTGACGAGCTGCAGGTGTGCAGGAGCAGGAGCCACAGGTGCAGGGAATGAACCAGAGAGTGAGCCAAGTCATGTAGGGGAGACTGGTGGAGCTCCACACAGAAAACAGAAATAAACCACCACACACCATAATTAACACCCTTATATTATTCATTGTGTTTATTTTTGTGTTTAAACAAGTCAAAGTTATTAGATAAATTGCACAAGCATGGATGAAAAGTCAAAGTTTGAAATTTAAAAATTAAAACCAAGTGAGAAAATGTCAAAATGGGAGCGTTGAATGTGATTGTAAGAAGGGGAAAAGTCAAAAATTACAGTTGTTTTATTGAAATGGTTGCTGTTGAGGAATTTTCTGGAAGCTTGACCACTTGACGAAGAAAACCCAGGAGACTCAGATGACTTAAGTTGAAAAGGTTTATGTAGCTCGATCAAGGAGAAGAGACAGACAGTACACTTGGATGCGCAGTGTAGTGCAGAGTCAGTTCTGCCAGACCTCTCTGTGTATTCAGTATTTATCATTTCTGAAGGTTGTTATGTCTATTTAGGAGACCAATGAGTTCAGCTTAGGATGTCCCTCTCATCCTGATACAAGAGAAACAGTCCTCACTGTGGAAGAATACAGGAATGTGTGTATCTAAGGCCAAATACAGGCTGTGACTAAGTTTGAGACATACAGAGGAAATTAAGGTAATAATTGTGTAGAATAATAAGGAATTAGGAAAATTCCATGACAGTTGCAATGTTGTGTTACTACCAAAAATAATGTGTGCAGTGGTCCTTTGGCTTGGAGGTCAGAGTTAAAAAATGAAGTATCATAGGTTTGAGAGGCAAAAATGCAACATCTACACATGTGGACGCAGGGTCTTAAGAGGTATCTTAGCTTTTGAGCAAATATGGTGTTCAGGTATCAAAGTAGATAATAAATAAAACAGCCAACCAATTTTTTTTCCTTTCTTTTTGTTCATCAATAGAAATGCCTTTTATTGTGGTCTTACTGCAGCTCCATGAGGCTTATAAACTGTTGAAATAACTGGTGTTAAACATAAACTTGTATTCCTCCATAAACTGGTCATAGCTCCAGCAAACTGTGTTTTTCTGTTGTGTTGACTAAAATGAGGATGAGAACACAGTTTATGACCAATTTCTGCAGAAATCAGGTCATTTCAAAGGGTGCGCCACTGCTCTATCAGAACCAGTGAAAATGAAGCAGGGACAGACAGAGATAATGAGACTGAACCATCAGGTCTCTTTGTTCGACTAAAACACAAGAAGAGCTGATTTCTTTCCTCCCACGTTGAGCCTGAGTTTCACGACACTCAGGATTTATAGCTGCAGGGCTGCAATGATTACACTCCAGCCTGAGATGTTTTCTGAAAGAAGGACTCATGACTTAGAAATGTATTCTTCGTCTTTACATTCTGTAAATTCCTGCTACTGGATAGTGTCCTGGAGTTAACATTCAACACAAAAAAAATCTAAATCTTTCTTTGAGTCATGAGCAAAACACCCCGCTGGATAATGAGTCCGCTCCTGTCTCCTGAATAAGTCTCCCTCTTATTTATGCATCTCACAGGAAATATTTTATTCTTGGTGCATTTTTTGGACACCAATAAGAGTTTTTGCATTATTTCTGGTAGAATGCTTCTTCTTCATTACCTGCCCGACTGTGACATCCTGTCCTCCTCGAGACTTTTGTTCCTGCCTCCCTCAGAACTCAGAGAAACCAGGGATTTAAGAGCCTCAATGTTAAAGTTAAAGAAACCAGAAACTGCTCCATGTGAACTTTAGAGCTTAAAGAAAACTTACAAAACAACTTCAGATTCTATTGAGATCTTAAGTGGAAACAGAAGGAGGAGACCCAGTTTAGGGCAGCAGTACTCAACCTTTTTGAGTCACAACCCCCAATTTAACATGCACTGGTATCTGGGACCCCAAGGATTTATTTATTTATTTATTTATTTTTCTCTTAGATTAAAGAGAACAAAAATCAACACATGCTAATTAAATCCCTAGTGAAACAGTGGGAAGAAAAACAGATAAAGTTTCATTTTTTAATGTTTATGTTACAAAAGCTGAAAAAGAATGAGTCAACATTTCTGTCTTTCCATTTCTATTTTTGTAAGAATTTTTGGGGTCGAACACTGTCGATCAGGTGGAAAACATTTACGCTAAAATGCTCTAAGACAACAAAGCAGCCTACATACCCTTTTTCCCTCCATATTAAGTCAAAAATTTGAGATAATCAAATTAATGAAATAAAATGTCAAATGTTTTGGCTTTATTTCCTTACAATTTTGACTTTTTATCTCAAAATTTCTCCCTTTTATTTCAGAATTTTGACTTTTTCATCTCATTTTTTTTTTCAATCCTTAAACTTTAACTTGATATGGGCCAAATATACACACACACACACACACATATATATATATTGGGGTTTTTTTAACTGGCAGAAATGGGCTTCCTTAATACCTCACTCAGGTGGAAACATTCGCCCACACTGCAAAATTGAAATCTAATCAAGTGTTTATGTCTTATTTTTTTTTGTAAAAATTGCTTTTTATTCTAAATATGAGCAACATTCAACTGAACAGTCCAGAAAAAAGTCTTATTTCAAGTTTTTCAATGACAAAAATGTTGTCTGATTTGTATGAAACAAGTAAACATTTGCTCATCAAGTTTCTTGAAATGCAAATACTGTTGTAGAACAAGGAACTTATTTTAAAACTTTATTGAAGAGGATATCCTTTATCTAACCCCCTGTTGAGGAAATTTAATTTTAAACTCTGAAATTAATCATGCTATATACACAAACACACATGCACAAATAGCACTTCACACACAAACATGCACTGATGGAGAGCACAGAGTGAAGGAGCTGCACCATCAGCGCACACACCCTGAGCAGTTGGAAGTTCGATGCCTTGCTCAAGGGCACATCGACAGTGCCCAGAAAACTATGCTGACACCTCTCCAGCTATCAGCCAACTTCCAATTTTTTGGTCCATGCTGGGACTTGAACCAGCAACCCCTCAGTCTCACATGCCAAGCCAAGTTGGGACTGAGCTACCGCCTGCCCAGATGTTTTGGCAGATTTTTTTCTACTTGTATCAAGCAATTTAGACTTCATTTTATCTGTGAATAACTCAAAATAAGACACTTTTTTCCAGAAAGGTCAGTTGAATGTGGCCCTAATAAAGGATAAAAAGTCTTTTTTTAACTAAAGATAAGACATGAACACTTGATTAGATTTCAGTATTTGCAGTGCAAAATATGAACAAGTTTGTGAACAATGACTCGTTCAGGAAAAACACGACAGTTCAGATTATACAAACTTAGCTGATGCAATGAATTTTGGGGAAAATAATGAAGCAAAAAAAAAACTTAAACAACTCAGCCTGAAATTTCGTAATTCAGTATCAGTTACATTTTTCTAAAATGATTTGGTGACCCCCAGGAATCAACTCACGACCCTCATTGAGGTCAAGACCACAAGGTTGAAAATGGCTGGTTTAGGGCACTGAGAGGCCCACGAGCCAGCACTGGTCCCAGGAAGACAAAGTGTGGGGGAAATGAGGAGAAGTCTAACAGAAATGCAGTGGAAGTATCCTCAGTGCTGTTTTAATTGTTATTCTGAGAGCGAACAAGCACCACAGAGCAAGTGAGACACCGTAATAAGTGGTTTCCAATTCCAAAGTGAACATCCTGAGTAACCCAGCAGTCAGAATCTATTATCTCCTCACCTCCTGTGTCCCTGCTATTGATAGAATATTAAAAGTGGGATTAAAGTCCTTCCTCACACTGTCAGCTCAATCTGTCACTTTCACATTTTATCATCAGTTCAGCACTGAAGAGGAGAGAAGTTTAGTTTAGGAGATGGATCATGATAACAGCGCTCTTACCTCTCAGAACAGTGTGAAATCATCTCAGACTGTGAAGACTGAAACACCAGGGGGATGTGGAAGTGTTAGTGGGAACATGGAGAGTCGTGATGGAGAAGTTTAAAAGAAGAACGTCCCATCAAACCAAATATAAAAATTATCTATTTATGACTTCTCCTCAGATATTAAGGGTTAAAACTGTAGAGTTTGTCTGTAATGACTGAGGCTCCAGCACCAGAAGGATGAAAGATGGAGAGACAGTGATTGTCTGAACAAAGTTTCTATAAAGGGAGCAGTTATTCAACACATGAAGCAGAGCTATGATCAGTGTGTGAAATTACTGAATTAAAACACAACTTTGTCTGTTTGGATGGACTGGATCTCCAAGGCCAAAGGATTACGGTTTTACAATCCAATATGAATTCAGTGAGACTTATCTATAAAATGAGGAGCACAGGATCTCCTTGATCTCGCGACACCAACTGTTCGTCAGCCCTGCTGCTGGGGGACATAACACGCAGCCGGTGTGAGTCAACACGCAACGCAGCAGAGATGCACCGCAGACGGATGCAGTGTATTTCCCCCGTTAGTCACGCAGCAAAGATACCCAGAAAAACTCAAAGACAACAAAGAAGCTTCATAAGCTTTTTTTTTTGCCCATATTAAGTCAAAAATTTGAAATAAAAATTCACGTTGCTGAAATAAAAAGTTACATTTTTGACTTTATCTCAAAAACAAGATATTTAATGTTCAAACTGAAAAACTTTATTATTTTTGTGCAAATATTTGCTCATTTTGAAATTGATGCCTACAACATCAACTACAGGTTGAAAGGATTTTCAAATCATTACGTTCTATTTTTATTTACATTTTACACAATGTACCAACTTCATTGGAATTGGGTTTGTACCTCACTACATGCTTTAGTTTCTTATCTTTTGTTACTTATCTCTCTCTTTCTCTCCAGTTTCTTTTGTCACAGACAAACGCTCTCGCTAGGTCTCTCTTTGCAGCCAATCAGCAAACAGAAAACTTAACAGGAGCTTTTAACAAATCAGATACATGAAAATAAAACAGCAGAGGTTGCATTCTGTTTTCACCTTATGTTCGCAAAGTACACTGAGGAGAATATCTTTAAAAAGGAGAAACTTCTCTCATAAGACTTTTTTATGAAGATTTCTTTACATTCTTTTAATTTTCTTTCATCTTCTTTAAGCAGAACAGCTGTGGTTTTCAAAGCAGAGGCGTGAAACAACTGTTTAGCAGCCTAGATGATATCACAACATGGGATGGTTTTTTTTTCATTTTCAAGACTTTTTCATCTTTACTTGTAAGATTTGCTGCATTTGTGTGTCATGGGATAACTGAATGCCTCTGCTTTGATAGAAATTATTGATTGATCTCGTTTTCAACATGTTACTCAGTGTTTCTTACCTTATATAGAAACTTTAAAGTCTGTCTCTGCTCCTCTTGAATGACCTTTCAGAGGGACGGCTGCTCGCCGAGTTAGAGCGAGAATGTGCCGCACGCTGTTTGGACTTAATAACATTCTCTGCTTTGTTCCCTCAATGTCATTGTCTGAATACTAAAGCAAAGATTACAGCTTTCTCCACAGCACCAGGTGAATCTATCAAAGATTGGACTTTGCCACACAACTTCATCGACTGCACAGAATGAGGTAGTTTGCTCTGCTTCTGTTGTCGCACGGCAAATAAATTGAAGGATTTAGCGTGGGGGGGGGGAGATTTCCGCGGGGGGATTTGTCGCTGATGAAGAGGAAACTTCTGTCGTATTTGTTTCAGTTTGTTTGGGGATTTGCACCGATGCCCTCCTGCTGCAGGTGTTGCCTTTTTACATGAATCAAATCAAATGAGTGAGATTATCCGGTGAAAGAGCCAGAGAAGATCTGCTGCTTTTCCAAAGAAAGTGACACAGATTACTAAGTCTGAGGTGTCTGACACCAGAGAGTCTGATTTTCCATCTCTTTGTTTGCCTCTGAGTTTATGTGCTCCTGCAAACAGAGGAACCCTGAATAAAAACACAGGCACAGTTTGCAGAAAGTGTAGTAGGTTGGTGAAACTGACTACTGCAGTTTGTTTGGTTGTGGTGAATTTACAATTTGCAATGACAAACTACGACTTTCAGAGTCAATAAAGGTTTAATTATTTAAGCACCAGCAGCAGCTGAACTGGAGGAACTCACTTATCTCATCTCTATACACACAGCTTATATGAGTGGTAGCTGTCTGTTCATCAGCTGATCAAAAGTTTAAGACCACAGCTCAAAAAAATCTTGTAAAACCCCTTAAATGGAAAACAAAGTTTGAAAAAGGACTCAGTAATGAGGAGCTCCACTGTTCTTGTTGACCACTTCAAGAGTTAGTTTGTTCATGTTTGATGTGAGTGTCTCAAGGAGGTTAGTGGGAACGTTGCTCCAAGTGGTGAAGATGGCACCATTTTTGTAAACTTCCCTCTCCATCCATCCCATAATGTTCTCACTGTGATTTAGATCAGGGGAACACGCAGGATGATCCAAAAGAGTGAGATTATTGCTCTGGAAGAAGAAGAAGAAGAAGTCCTTTGTCAGGCGGACCTTGTGACCTGCAGCGTTGTCCTGTTAACTCTTTCTCCGCCATTGACCAGATTTTCTGTCATTCCGTGTTTTTGCCGCCACAATGCGGACGGCGCTGTTGTGCATCTTGTGCATCAACCACACACTTCTTAGTGCACAAAACAAACGAAGAAGAAGCAACTCTCACAGAAACTTATTGCTTTACTGTATCCCTTGACAACATTCTACGCAGCCATCAATGTTCTTCTGAAAATGCAGCTCCTGTGAGATACAGCGTCACGGAAGCTTCGGAGTATTCATGGACTCGGACTCTGATACCTTGCACTGTGACCTACAATCAGACGAGTACGCCTGACAGTGACGGAGAGGGCGAAGATGAAGCAAAGATGGGGTGTAAAGGGTGAAGATGACAATGTAAATGCCGGATGCGGAAGTGAGGGAGACAGGAAAAAAGTTTTCCAAAGTGACGGACACAAAGATGGGGCAGACGACAGAGACATACGATGTTCTGTTCATTTGTTTGTGCTAAAATGATCAGCATGAAGGTTTTTTTATGAAAGAAAAAGGCTGAACTGATATGATGATCAATTAGAATTAATTTCTGTAAGCCCGAATTTGACAAGAAATTGATGCTTTAGGAGATGTGTAAAGTTTTGTCAAACATTTTTGCCCTTTTAAATACAGTGTTTATATTTGTAAATTACACAGGGTCAAAAATGTAAATATTGAATCAGTTTTTTTTACCACAAAGTATGTGTTCGATAAAAACGCTGTTTTCCGGGCTTTTTGTCTGGAATGTTGCTTTTTCTAGAAAATGGCCGATATTCAAATGATGATAACTCAAATACTAACGGAGATCAAATAAATCTGTTTTCTGAAATTAAAAGCTGAAACCCTCTTCTTTATTTGTATGTATTTATCATCCACAGTAACCAACCACAACATTTTAAATGGGCCTTCAAAATTCAGAAGTCAGAATGATCAAAAACGCTGGCGCTGGCTGGCAACTTATCATCAAAAGTCTGGTGGGGAAAGAGTTAAAAAACCCAGCCATCAGCATACAGAGCAGGGCCCTCAGTCATGAAAGACGTCCCCTGCAACATCTCCACATCGTCAGTTGTCATTTCACATCCCTGAACAACCATCAGCTCCATTGTTCCATTGAAGGAAAAAACAGATCATGATGCCCCCCCCACTGTGCCGCCTAGAAAACATCTCAGTGTGATCTCCTCGTCATGACAGTAACGTTGGACGCCACCAGGACCATCAAGGTTCAATTTTTTATCCTCAGAGAATCAATTTTTCTTCCACCTTTCAATATCCCATGTTTGCTGTTCTCTGTTAAAGTCTAAATGGGAAATTTAGTGGAAGGAGACAAAGATTTTGAAAGCTCTTCTCTCTCAGACGCCATCTGATGATGACTGGGCTCCAGTCGGCTCCAGGAAGGACCTTCATTTGGGTCGAGAATTGTCCCGTGTCTTGACAGACAGCCAATCAGATCCTTGGGCTCATTGTTGGTGAAATCTTTTAGGTCTACCACTTGATGTTTTTGTTCCATAACCCTCAGAATCTTTGAAGAAAATTCAAAATGTCTGATTTACTGGGTCCACCCTCAGCAGTGATGGCGTTGTGCTGTCAGAGGTCTTACTTATGAAGCTGAACGATCCAACCACATTCAAAGGGAGAAAGCTTTTTAGCCTGTATCATCAGGAGGTCATGACGGAGTGAATACCTGACAGAAAATAACCTTGAATCTACATTTTTGTGTAGATTGCGTCTTTTAAAGGGTGTGGTCTTAAACAAAATATTTACCTTCAATTTTTGTTTGCAATAAATTGCTTACCCCCTTTCATTTCATCTTTTTGCATTTTGAAACTCTACTTTTTGAGACCTAACAGAGCAAAATGTAAATTAGTGCAATTTTTCGACTGGTCTGTAGATTTTGATCAGGAACGAAAAGTCTGCCAGATTACATCAGAACCTTTATGGTATTAAGTCAAATTAATGTCACCTTTTAACCAGATCCTTACAGTATCATAAAAATCTAATTTCATTTAACACAAACTCTTTTTAACATTTTGTGAGCTGTATATCACAGCGATTACAAACGTACCAGGAGTACAGTGTAACACCTCCAAAAAGAGCATATTACCCCTCTTTAAGCTCACTATTACAAAGGGAAGCATTAGTGCAGCAGTAGAACCAGAATAGAAGAATGTAGCAGAAGACCCTGAGTGGCCTACTTCTCCTCCTCCAGCAGGCTCATATTGGTGCTAAGCTCATTTGCTCAAAGTCAAATTGGCTCTATATATAAGTGTTTGACTCCTTCAGAAAGTCATTATAGATTATATAACATTGACTGAGGAGACCATTTGTAAGAATTTGTCTGACAGCTAAAGTCACACAGACTATACATAACTCCTGTTGATGTATGGCACCATTAGCCAGATGCTTTTAACCAGCTGTTTGGATGAATTCCAGCCTCGGGCAGTCTTCCCCTCTCCCCCTCCCAATCCTTCCTGTTGTTATTTACTATGAAAGGATATGTTTAGTGGAACAGGGTGCACCATGGGACCTGTGAGTTATGCCGCACACAGTGTGTGTTAATCATATGGAGTTCCCCATCAGGTTTCCATGGTGCATTAACCTGCCTGAATGGCCTCTGTGCTCTGTTTCCATTCACAACATGAAGTATCTCTACAGTTTCTGTAAGTAGAACACTTTGAGATGTTATAAAGTGTATTTTGTTTGGTGTATTTAGTTCACACTGTTTAGTGTGCAAACACATTTCGATCAAGAGAGACTTATGGAGTTACAACAGTCTCAGAATTTGCAAATGCACACACAATTTCAAATATGCATAGACAAAAGAAGAATTTCCGCACACTGGCCAAACTTCCGAAGAAATTTATTGCAATGTTTCGGTCACAGACCTTTTTTAAGCAAATGTTTGTGTCGACTGAAGGAGCCATCTTAAATAGGAGTGGCTGTGCGACTCCAACCAATCACTAAACGACACGTCTGCAACAAAGGTTAAATATTGACGCATCAATATACATATAAAGCAAGTTGCAATAGAAAAATACATAATATTCAGAACTCTAAAGAGACATCACTCTCCATCCAGCATCTCAGCTCTAAAAGAGGTCGTTTTTGAAGAAGGGAAGAAGATAGATGTTGCAGTTTGTTGCCAACTTGTTCATTCCATGCCTAGAAGACTTGGTGCTGTCCTCAAAAGTCGTGGAGGTCAAACAAAACACTAGATGTGGTAGTTTTTATGGGGTGTATTCATTTTTGCATCAGCTATTTTGAGTAAAACTGATGGTTTTGTAATCTTATTTATATTATCAATCTTACTTTCATGTTGTGAGTGAAACAAATGTTCTATGAAACTCAGTTTTGTCAAAAATTTTGGGAATTGTTCTTGCGTTCATTGAGAAATTGATTCAAATCTTACTTTTCAAAAAGGATGTACTCATTTATGCTGAGCACTGTATATTAAATAAATAAAAAAAGGCAGGTTGATTATTTTGATTTTGTATTTATTTGTTTATTCATTCATTTTAAAGGCAACATATTGTTTATTTTTGTGAGGCTTATCTGTCTATTTTGCTTTACATCATTTTGGGTTTTAGCTTCTGCTTTATTTTGCAAACACCTCTCTCCCTCTTTTTCAGTTCCAGTCTCCCTCCTGTCTGATCACCTGGCCCCTCCCTAATGTGTTTCACCTGTGTCTTGTTTTCTGCACTCCCCATCCCTTTAAAGTCTCAGTGAATCCTTTCACACCCTTCCAGATCTACTTACCTCACTGTAGTCATCCAGCATTCCAGTAAACCATTCTCCTTGAAAATGCCAGAGACTTTCATGCCCAAATCAAGGAGATAAAATGATTTTCATTCATAACCAGTAGTGTTATATTCCATCTTTAAAGATTCATCAGCACGTATGAGTGGTACTACAAAATACTCAGAGGGTACACAAATAAGGTCAGGAACCACTGCCCACTGCTGGGATGGCTTCAACCACCTACATGATTCCAAATGAGATAAACTGTACAATATAATGGATCAATGGAAAGCTCCACCTCCCAGACTATGTTTAGAGGCTATAGGTACAATAAGCAGGCTGCATGCTGGGAGCTCAGTGATCTAGAGAGGCTATACGGCGCTGTGAGCCCTTTGTTCAGGTGAAGATCATGAAGGTTGAATATATGCTGCACTGTTACGCTGAAAAACATCTTCTGTCTCAGTTTAATAAAAGACTCTATGCCTGTGGAGGATTTGGTACCAGCTTTAGGGGTTGTGAAACCGCTCTGTGCTTCTTCTGTTGAGTGGTTTTAACATCACTTACCTCTGAGCATGCTTACCTGGAGAGAGCTCTTTCCAGTTGTGTAATGTTTTGTTAAAAGTCTGTGTGCAGCCGAGTGTTTAAAGAGCCAAGTTTCCACTTTGTTTGACTTTCCTTTTGTTTCACAGGAGAAATAAAACAGCATGATGAGCTCACAGGGCAGGCATAAGTAAACTTTGTTGTACCTTTCATTTCTTTAAGTGACGACAGCTTCATGTGTGAGATGTCAAATGTCAAAGACAGTAATCTCCTGAATGACTGCTGGCTCACACAGACCAAGACATAAATGTAGTGTGTAATAAAGCACTTAAACATGGAGTCAGAGCAGCTTTATGTGTCCTGTAGTTAAATGCAGAGCTTTAGTTTATTGGTTTCATATTCTCCGGCTCAGTGGGTTAATTATAAAGATGCTCTGTGTAGACAGCATGGGGCCTCGTTAGATGAACAGAAGAATTTTCTCTGAGCACAAATTGTCCATTTTCCAGTTTACACTCTGCATCTAATTGGTTACAACTGGCTGTTTTAAAATCTGACTAGAGATGACTCAGTTTTCTTGCTCATGGTCAGGAACAAAACAAAGTCTCTCTTTGAGTTTATTGAAATCTCAGTTTTGTTGATTATTCCAACTCCTGAAGTTTCTCAGTAAGTAATAGAAGCAACACACAGGCCTGCTCATTGTACCTACTGTCTCTAATAATAGTCTGGGAGGTGGAGCCTTCAGTTATCAAGCTCCTCTTCTTTGTCATCTACCACTCAGGTCCCATGAGGCAAATATTCTCTCTACTTTAAGAGTGGATTTTGAACTTTCCATTTTGATTGTCATTAAACAAAGGAGACCATTGGTCATAAAGTACTGTGATGGAACGGCACATTTGACCACAGCATTAGCCACATGTTCAACTGCCAAAAGCTATCCAATTAACTAGCTGCATCATAAAAGTGAGGCAAGTGCAGAATGGATATATGATATTCAGGGAACCAAAGCAACACGTGTAATTCCCATAAACAGAGATGAAAATGTTGTGTCTCCTGAATCTTGCTGTGTATCCGGACATTATCATACGTTTCCAAAGGATCCATTCCATTCCTAAATATCCATTCTCTTTGCATATTTCCCCTTGTACAGTGACACATTAGCATGTCCAACAGGTGTTGTGGGTTGGTTTACTGGCTTATGTACACTTTTAATCATTGTCTTTTTTTTTTTTTCTCCAACATTACATTATGTTTTCATCACAAATGACTTGGCATGCATACAGGCCCAGGGCCAGCTCCTAGTTATGCTGCAATAGTCTTAGACTGCTTGTAAGATATGCACCGAGTCTGTGACGTCAACCATCTGTTTCTGAAATGGATTTTTGCAGTAAGTTGATGGCAGGAGCCATATTGGAAATGAGGCAGGCTTCGAACCTCCACACTAACAGCTATTTACCTCTGATTGGGCAAATCTGTCATCAAAGACAGATTCTGATTCTGATTCTGATTACCAGATATATTATGATTTATTTCAAGCACTTGACAGAAACTATAAATATAAAAAAGTAGAACATGATTAATTTAAGTGACCAAACTAACACATGGTAAGATGAGAGCTGGGGGCCGCTTGAAAATAGACGGAGGGCCACAATTGGCCCCCGGGCCATCGTTTGGACATCCCTGGTCTAACCTGTCCTCCATTGGTTTTTACAAACTGTCACAGCATCGCTGACTTTGATTTCATTTTTAACAAAATTTTGAGAAAACAATTTCATTTACTTATCTTTATGGAGACATTTTTATGATATTGTAGCTTGGTTGATGTTTTGGTTCTATATTTGACACTAAGCTGTCTCTGTTCATTCTGAGCTAGTGCTTGTTGCCTGAGGACCATTTTATTCCGACCATGCTCACACGGACCCCTGACTCAGACCGTGTATATGTACTTGCATGTTGTTCTTTCTTTTTGTGTTTTGTGACTACATTCATGAGTTTGTGTTCACATGTGTGGTGACAGAGTTGGTTGGATCTCTGTCGGGGTCGTCCCTGGCCTCAGGGTGAGCAGACCTTGCTGACCGCAGTGTCTCCCTGCACAAGAACCACCAGAGAGAGAGAGAGAGAGAGAGAGAGAGAGAGAGAGAGAGAGCTGAGCAAGCAAAGGCAGTCACTATCACTCCATGCCTCCTCCTTACACACCGTTCACAGCTCTGAAACAACAGGTGTGTTTTCACATGCACTGAAACTGCTGTGCTTTGAATTGTTGTGAGTTCACGGCTGCATTAAGTCTGAAAACCCACTGAGAGATTGAGCTCAAAGATGTTTACAAGAAGCTGGCAGGACCATGAAGCTGAGCGCTGTTACTGTCGCAGCCTGTTATGAGTGAATAAAGGCGAGGTTAGAAGCTTTTAAAAGAGTGCTAATGCAGAGTGATCTGTGCTTAAACCATAAAGAGATTTCTTTATTCGAAAGGTCATGATGTGTTAACATGTTTGGCTTAAACAGACTTGAACTGATATCTCCTGTGATTCACTGTGAGAACATTACTCAGATTCTTCATTCAAGGCTTATTCAAGCAGTATGAGACTGAGAAAAAGGAGAAAACAATCTCATGATTTGCTCTCAGTTAACAGTCTTAAAAATACTGCGAGAAAAAATATCAAGGCTGTGATTTTCCTGAAGGTAGAAAGTCAAGACGGAAAATTAAGAAAGCATCTGAAGAGTAAAAAGAGACGAGAAACTGTTGAGAAAAGTCCCCGATACACGTGAGAGCCCCGTGTCACAGAAACTACTTCAAATAATTAACTCGGAGAACAGAAATATAACATCCTCTAGCAAAAAAAACAACAAATGGAAATAGCAACAGATAGAAAAAAAAAAGTTAGAGAAATGAAAATGCAAATTTAAACCTTCACAGAATAATAATAGCATTTTTGTTGTTTCATATTGGAGAGCTTTAAATTTAGTCATGAAATGCCTCCGAGAATACTTTCATTATTATTATTTTTTTCTTAGGGGGAGAAGAAAATTAAATCCTTTGTCAGCTGCAACACAGAAATCTGAATCACACAACGTGTGTCCTCCAACCAAAAGGAGATATGCTTCAAAAATGGCAACACTTATTATTGAAGCATCATAAAGTTTATACTGCGAGTTCTATGCATCTAAATAAATGGCTGAGGGCGGGGGCAATACTGTTTAAGGTGTTGTAATCCTCATATAGATTGTTCTGTAAGTGCTTTATAAAAGCAGAGGGTGTCGCGGTGGTTTTCTCTGCTCTCTGTCCACTATATGGAGTGTGCTCGTCAGTGTGTGTTTGCATGTTTTTGTGAGACTGTGTGAATGCTTTAAGAGAGAACTCTGACATATGTGAAACAGAGAGCAGGGTAGAGTTTTTTACACGAGGCAGAAATGAACTCGTCATGTAAAATAAGAAAACTATCATCAAGTTTTTCTGTTCTGTTAAATAAAATAACAAGGTATAGACCTGATCTATCATCATTATGTCACAGTATATGTAGCCGTTTCAGTGACTCCCCTCAGTCAACAGCCTTCAGGCGGCAGCAGCTGTAGTCACAGGCTGCAGAAACACTGTTTACAGCACCAGTGTTGTTATCTATTCCCTGTGAGTGCTTTAAAAAGACAGATATTTATTTGCATTTCTTATGGTGGTTGTGACATTATTTTTCCTGCTATCTACTACACAGAGTCAGCTCTTTTGTTTGTGTGTGCGCACTTATATGCATGTCCTGTGTGGCTGTAATGCAGAGGATTGTTATGACCATAAGGCAGAAACTATCCCATCATGTAAAAAAGAAAAGAAAAACATGACGCTTTTTGGTCGGTTGAATGAAAAATCACAAAAATACAGGATAGAACTGATCTTTAAGAGATGTTGTCATGTCATGTCTGGTTCATGCCTTAATTTTGAAGTCTTGTCTCAGGGTTTCCTGTTTTGTTGTTGTCATGTGGTTTGATGACTTTTCCCGCCCTCATTGTTTTCAGCTGTGTCCCTTACTATCTGTTTGTCCCCCCTGTCCTGTGCCAGTTTGTCTCGTCTTGTCGTGTCTTGGTCAGTGTTCTCTCCGTCCAGTTTATGGAGAGAGATTTCGTATTATTCACCACTCAGGTGCCGTTCACTTCCAGACGAGAGCCCGATAAATGGTGTGGTGTTGAATTGTTCTGGATTTAGATTGAGTTTTGGTCTCTCACTTCTATACGTGGACCACTCCAGGGCCATAAAGCTTCACCAGAACTCACTTATTCAAGTGCCCAGCTATGAGACAAATCAACTCTTTGATTTGATACAGTAACAGAAGATTTCTGGCTTCATAATAATTCAGACATAAACACAAGAAAATATATTGACCTAACTATTTCTCTCCCCTGAAAGGATGAGTCTGCTCAGTAAAAGTAAAGAGAGTCAAAGGGTGAATTCCAATTCCTGTCTTAACCCTCAAACTTAACCCTCAATCTCAAAATGCGCGCTCCCGCGAAGTGTAAGTGTTGTCCCGATTCTCAGAAAGTTAAGGTTGAGGGGCAAGACTGAGGCTGTATCTCCCTCAATACTGAGATTCTCCGACACCACCCTTGGGACTAAGGGACATCCAGAATGCATTGCGTATTGTCGGTAAATAAACATGGCGTCAAAAGCGGCAGAGAAGGCGAGCTACAAATATAGTATTTTCTTTGTTAATGGAGATATAAATATTACGAAAACCATTGTATTATCTTAGTTTAGACCCATTTTATGGATTATTTACCTCGTTGTTGCAGAACATTTATTTTTATTTTACGATCTTTTGTCAATAGCGTCCGGTGCGGACAAGCCATGTTGCTATTGTTTAAGTTAGTTAACGTTACAAAATGGTCATTTTTCTCCGTGGTAATGTAATTGTTTATCAAGATAACAGCCTATATAACATGCTTGTGCTGATAATGGTATAAGATGAGCGGGCTGATGTCATCTCCTGTAGCCGCAGAGTTATGTAACGATAGTTATAGCTGGTGTTTACCTTTCAATAAACTATGGTTTGCTGTGACAGCTGAATATGTCCGTGGTTGTGTTATTTATACAGATATTTTTTTTGATCACGCTAACCGAAGGAATAACTGACAGACAGTCCACAAAAATTTCACTTGCATTTAAGGGGTGTCCCATTTCTAAGTCACAAGATAGACCTTAACACTTGGTTTTGAGGGCTACTAAGATTGAGGGTTGAGCTTGAGGGTTAAGATTGAGGGTTAAGAAAGGAATTGGAATTGGGCCAAACTTTCTCCTCTCTGCTGCTTCATGAAGCTCTCATCACATAAGAGAGGAACATATGACCACTGTGTGCTCAGATGAAAATCCAGCACTTTAAGTCACAGTCAGTTTCTTGGAAATGAAAGAAAAGCGTCATATCCATCCAGGCTGACGACAACCCTGATCCTGACTCTGACAACCCTAACACACAAACTCCTGATTGGTTGTTACGCATCAATTATGAAGCGATGAGGCGAGCTATCGGTGCTGCAGGAAGCTGGTCAGAAAGCAGCATCACCACAAAGGAGATGGAGAGAAAGAGCAGAGCGCTGGATGAACAATAACAACACGGTGAGTCACACAGAGCCGGACATATCTGAGCGATAATGAGACAAGGTTTCTATCGCCGCCATTACAACAGTAAACAGTGTTTACTCTAAAAATACAACTTCACATCCTTTGTTCTTTTTCAGTCCGTCCGTTTCCTGAACAGTACATGGAGCTTAGTAGAGAGTTTCTCAGTTTAGTGAACTCTTCCAGCCTTTTTATTCGAATATTTACAGACAGAATGAAAAAGTGAGGCTGTGGAGATTAAAAGACTGGAAAAGTTACCGAGCTTTGTCTTTATTTTTCTCTCCTCACAGTTCTGTATACCATGTGATGTTTGTTAGCGCATAAAGGGTTGTCAACTGTCACACAGTATTCACAACACTCTCTTTGTTTTCAAGCATCACAGGCTCACTAAAACCATTCATCTATGTTTCTATGCACTGAAAAACAAATTGATAAAGTGGTGTCAAAGAGAGACGAGGAAGAAAGCACTAAAGGAGTAAAGAAGCATAAAAAAACTACAAAGGAACAAGCCAGTCTGGAATGTAATCTCGTTATTGTCAACCATAACGTTTTGATGTTTCTTGATAAAGTTTCATTTCGAGGTTTTTCTGTGAAACAGCAGGGTGTAGTACGGCTGCTAAAGAAGACCAGAGGTTTCCATTGTTTTCAGCCCAGGACTAAGGATGCACCATCATGAAATTCTTTGGCCAAAAACAAAAACTGAATTTGAGGAAACAAAGGTAAAAAAATTACCCTTTTTTTTTTTTTTTTTTTGCCAATTGTTCATACAGTTCCATAGTTCAGAGTAGGGCCCATTTTTCAGCCTTGGAGTTTCATGCCACAGACCTGCCCACTTTAGATTACAGCATAAGTGATGTGGTGTAGCATCAGACTGTTGTATAAATTATTCATTGGTATCTCATAATGCCAGACAATTCATAAACTTGGATGGTGGTTGTGTTTTCTGATTTGCCGTTGTGATATGTACTTCAGATAGACTCCAGCTGTCTGTTAGTCATGTGACTTGCCAGAATGAACACCCAAACTGCCCTCTTCACCTTGTTATTCTTCCTCAGAAGTGTCTTCTCTGCAGCATTTCAACCCTAAAAGGTGCCATATTATACTTTTGAAAATAGTTTATTCATAATCTCTGAAAAATAGACAAGGAATCATTAACTCTGCCAGGGAATGTAAATATATGGGCACAACTGTGTAAAATAATGACAGTCGTCTAGCTCTGCTGCGTATTTCCTTTAAATTCGATGCATTTTGTTGTAAATATAAATCTTAGTCTTATATTTTCCTCTACCTCCTGGAGCCTGAGTGAGTTCTCTACAGTCTGTCTCTGTGTCCATGAGCAGCTGTCCAATCAAAGTCTGTAAACGGCTCAGAAAAGTGAGTGAAACTTTTAGTATTTTGATAGAAATACCCCCTCTGTAGATTTTATTCTGCATTAAACTGTCTTCAAAAGTTATGCAGGACTAAAGTTTTAATATTATTCTTTGGAGGGGTGTTTTTCTCCCGCTCTATCTCAGCCCTTCAGCCTCCAGCCTGCTGCAGAAAGCCAAGTCAGAGAGTCAAACTTCTCTGAGCTGTGCTTCAGCGTGGCTTAACTGTTCTTCTGTGATCACTTTATAAGCAGAATTATATGGAAAAGCATGCACGGGGGAATTGTAATGGCTACTCCTGCATATTAAATGCATCTGTGTTTTCTCTCTCTGCACTGCTTTCACTTTTTATTCACTCGGATCAGCAATAAAAAGCAAACGGCACAAACACAATGCAGCATTTCCTTTGTGCTTCTCTTCATCTCGTGACCTTTCCACTTTGATAATATATGCTTTGTCATACAGTGCTGATTGTGTGAAGTTACGTGATTATGAGAAATGAACAAGAAGATGTATTTCGGCTGTGGGGTCTCCTGACTGAGCTGTTTGAGAGTGTATGTGTGTGTGTGTGTACGTGTGTGTGTGTGTGTGTGTGTAGCCCTCATTGTTGCTCTTTTTGCAGTGCTCACAGCGTCCTCACTTTCCTCTCCCTCATGGTTCCTCAGAGCACTTCAGCTCCTGTCGGTCTCATCTATCCATATTTGAGTTTGTGTGTGTGTGTGTGTGTGTGTGTGTGTGTACCATCCATTTCCGCTGGAATGAGATTAATAGTAAGTGAGGCCAGAGGCATTTTTCTGATCATGACTGTGCAACACGGCACCTTCATCCTCCAAATGAGCTCTCCAACTAGGGTGCGTGCATGCATGCGTGTGTGAATGTGTGTGTGTATGTGTGTGTATGTACAGGCAGCAGCAAGAAGTAAAAAAAAAAAGAATGGGAAGTGTGATGTAAATGGTGAGAGGAGAAATATCATGGATTAACATCTCAGGCGGAGAGATGAAGACAAGAACAGGGTTGTGTGAGAGGAAGGAAAAGTGTGAAGAACTGTCCTAATACAAGTATGAAAACAAATCTACAAGCTGATCAAGGCTGAAGAATTAAAACAGGATGAGGTAAAATAAACTTTATGTATTGTTTACATGACTTGACAAACAGACATTCACTGACATACTTCCAACAACACCTTATACAGTACAACATAATAAAGTAATCATTCAATTCATTTCCAAAGAGTCTAAATTTCCTTATACAAGGGTGGATCTAGTTTTGAATAAGAGACACTAAAACTAGCAATATGTATCACATTGACTCAATTTAACAGTTAAACAAATCAAATTAAATCACATCCATATTTGCAATGATAAGTGCCCCCACAGTTGATCAATCTCTTCACCTTAATCCAGGTGTGGGCAATTAATTTTTGCAAGGGACCACATGAGAAACCTTATTCATTCTGGAGTGCTACAAGACACAAACAAGACTGCAAACTTGATTCTGCTCAATATGGACTGCTTTTTCCTGATTTTGAAATACTTTTACTTATATATTTTGATTATGTGCTACTGGTTACCGGAAGAATAAGGAATTTCTTTAATATGTCGAACTTTTGTTTGGGTCAAATAGGAAAATGCTCCTATGGAAGTGATAAACAGTAGAAACACAAATGATCCTTCATTTCATATTCAGTTTGTTAGTTCCCACATACTGTATAAATTTGAAGCAAATTTGAAGCAAATTTATATGAAATAACATTTTAAGCTTCATTTTACTTCTTCAGAGTGAACATTCTTTCTGTCTTGAGCTTGAACAAGCACATTGAAATCTGGATGATCATTAATCACACCCGGGAGCAAAATTTTTGTTGAGTTAGGTCTGACAACTATTTTCAACTAATTTTTGGGTGCATTATCTAAAACTGAGCTCAGTTTTTCTCTATCAAGTTTTTGAACAATAGGATACTGGTTTTCTTTTTTTTAAAAAAATGGAAGTAATGGAGATGTCACACTTTTGGACATAAAAGCAACACAGTTGTATTGAATTTTCTTTTTTCCTTTTTTTTTTTTGCATTTATATTATAACCTGTGATTGACCTCTCGCGTGCCTGACAGGGATGTCCAAAGGGCCGGATGCAGAACCTGGGTCTTTATTTGCCCAGGTCTGCCTTAATCAAATCTCAGTGCTGCTCTGTCTTTGAGTTTGGGTTTGAGGAAGAATGAAGAATCAACACATGTGAACCAGAGACTGTTGTTCAGATAATTGAAATCAGTCATCAAAGTGAGTGGGTAAGCTCAGAGTCGTTTGATGAAGAAACTCTTGCTCTTCCTGTTTCTGACCTGTATTAAGTGAACTGGGCTTGATTGCAAATCAAGTCTTTCTTACAGTTTGGTCAGAAACTAAAGAGATCCTTGAGGAATTTACACAACAAAAAAACAAAAAGTCAACACATTTGGAAACACCTCTCATCATTTGTTCAAATGAAAGTGTGGTCAGTTTTGTTTTGTTTTTCAAGTTGTCCATCTATTTCTAAGCCCTTTGAATGAAGTTGTACTGAAGTGGGACTGATTACCGTTAATGAGTTTCCACTCATCACAAAAAATGGAACACCTCAGAAAGAAAACCAAAGAAGTTCTTTGATGGAGCGAAACAATCACGTAAACACAAAAGTTTCGAGGATCAAAAGTAAAAAGAAGGTGATTCAAGATGAATCCGAAATAGCCAATGAGGCACCTTTGAATTGGAGCTTTCTAGCTTTTTAGACTGAGCTCAATTTACAGTTTAGATGTTTGAGTTACAAAGTTTGATATAAATGAGTCTCTTAATGTCCCCTCATGCATGTGTGTTCAAAGCTGTTTTTTATAAACATATTTTTTCTTTCAATCCAAAGAGAGAAACTGACACTTGGTACATTATATGTTGTTGTCACAGTCCAGTCTTGACTTTAACTTTTGTTGTAAATCTCAGAGGCTTCATCACTGTTGAAATTCATTATTCCATTGCATTTACTGCCTATTTAATGACTCCTTTCTTTCTTTCTTTCTTAATTTATTTTTGGGGCATGTGACTCTTGTATTTTCTTTTAGGTAGCTTCAGTATTAAAAAAACGTCTTGTCGGTCGTGTCATAGCGGAATTGAGACAATGACGATTAAAAGGAGAAGGAACAAAGCAAATGGTAAAAAAAAACAAGATGAAATGAAATTGATTTTCCAATAAAGTATGATAATTGTCTAACAAACAGTTTGTGTTGTGAATACGAAAGAGTCTAAAGTGTAATGATGTAAGTATGTGTCATCATATGGAGATATTGGGCCTCATTCATTAACCCACCCATCAATTACTCCTAAATTCAATGGTTCATGAACTATACATTATTCAGCGTCAAAATGGATGAAAGACAGTTAAAGTGTTTCGCAAATCATTAAAAGAAGATTATTCATGACCCCCCCCCAAAAAAAAGAACAAAGAAGTCAAACAAAAAAAAGAGTCATATTTACATCAAGTTCACATTGTTTTATGTTGAATGCTCAGTTAAAAATATTTGGGGAAAACAGGAAAACTTTTTTTCATGTCTTAACACGAATAAAAACACTCAAGGGAAAAATCCTGAAACTGACTTTCATAATTTGTGCATTAGAGGGTTAATCATGCCCATGCAATATCTACTCAAACTGCACACATGAACATTTGAAGCACAAAACTGGGATTCATCAATATATCCTGACTAAATTTTATTATTATTTAACTTGAAATAAATAAATAAATAAATAATCAATTAAAAATAATTTAAAAAAAAACAAAAAACAAAAAAAACAGAACTTCCTCATAGCATTTGTATGCGCAAATGAGTGTGAACATTTTTTTTCAGAAAATGTGAACATAAACCTTTTTTTTCCCATTTTTTTATTAAACTGAAAGCATAACATATAAACTACTTTTGGTAAAATTAAACAAAATTTTTAAAAAAACAAACGTAATTCTTATGCAAACTGGATGAAGAGATGAGAAAACTTCCTACTTCATATGACTTTATACATTTTCTAAGCAAATGAAACACACACACACACACACACACACACACACACACACAACTTCATTGTTCACTCAGACTTAATCATTTGTTCACAAAAATATCCAGTAACTGTTTTAATGTGTAGTTTATGTGTGGATACCTGTTGTGATCTCTCTCACTGCACCTAAGAGAGTCGTCTGATCATTAATCACCTCATTGGTCAGGACACGTGTCTATGGAAACAAAAGTGACTTGTCCTGGATACAACAGTTTCCTGTGCACTTATTTTATGCAGAGATTTAGAAGATTTATACACATTTATTAGTGAACGATGCTCTTCGACACAAGTGAATCAAAACAATAGGAGTCCTCTTTTTTGCACTTTCTGTACATTTGAGATGTGAAGGACACCCCACGAATTTTGTCTTTTTTTTTCCTCTCCAGTGTTGACCATCGTTCTGTAAATGACCCAGTGTTTGCCAAAGTTACAGCCTTGAGGGGCCTTTGGGTTCTGCCCTGTTGTTCTTCTGTGTACTGGTGTGTGTGTTTGTGTTCAGGTGCTGATTAGTAACCAGGTGCACCTGGCCTGGCTGGTGGACAGGTTATTTAGGCCCACCCACACAGACGCCAGCTCTCTCCTTGGCTTCTACAGCAGCAGCCACTTCTCTTGTCTTTCACATTTTGACAACTTGACAACATGAATCCCACATTATTCATTGCAGCCACAAATTTACACACACCACTGATTCTGACACACACACTCTGCTCCTCCTTCAGTATTTGACTTAATAAAATATGTTTCATAAACTCTGATCAATGCCTGCCTAACAGTTTTTTCATTGTGGCTTTCAGGGCGGTTGGACCAATCAAGGACAAGCAACTCAAATGCCACTTTCTATATTTCTAAGTGGACCTATCAGGGTGGAGGCCATGTTGGAAATGCTCAACTCAACATGGTTTTGTCATGGTTGGAGGTAAACAGGCAGGGCTTAAGCCTCTTTGCAGATAGCTACATATTGTCCACCTGTCATTTCCTTATGTGGGTGTTCAAAAATAGTGAGTTATATACAATATTTACTGCCTTCACTGCATGTGCTGATAGAAAAAAATAGATATTCATACTAAAACCTTTTTTATAGCAGACACATTTCTTTTTCTTGTAAAATTTCAATAGTTTTGGATTAGTGTGTTAGTAGTTTCTGGTGTTTTGCAGCCAGCCTAGAGTGGAGTTTCAGAGAAAAGCAGTTTTTAGTGCTTATGCAAAGAATTCATGTATTTAGTGGGGAGGTTTTTGCTTGAATTGGGACACAGCCTTTGACCAAACCTAATCGAAGGCTGAAGGAGGGTCGTGACTGAGGTGGACGTAAAGTAGCAGTTTCTATCTGGTCGAGCTCCTGTGAAGCTTAACTGCTCGTTTTTCTTCATCTACAAAATCTGTTCTTGAATTTTATTGTTTATTTATCTATTTGTGTATTTCAAACACAAACACATGCAAGTTTTTCATTCTGGAAAACATGGTTTCAACTAGTGGTGGATCGATCTAGTATATCAACATATTGATACCAGCATTAGTATCAACATTGATCAACATTTATGGGCTGCGTTACTCAAGTTTCAGTTATTTGCTCCTCTCATTCACTTTTCTCATGCAGGGTCCACCCCTCCCCTTCCTCCCTGCTCTACTGTGAGTGTTGACGCTCACGATAGTACTGCCTGCTCCATGATGGCAGAGAGGAGCTTCATTTCTGTCTTTCTACAGCTGAATACCAAATGGTTCTAACTGGGATATTTTCAAAGAACAAATAAGGTTCTGTAGCAACGCCACAAAGTAAACTTAACCCTAACTAGTTTTTACAAAGTGTTATTTCAAATTAATTTACTGGAACTTAAAATATATAACTATGAAAAGACATAAATGTTTAATACATAGAGTTTCACAAATTTATCAGACCATCAAGTGTATGTTGTTTGTTGATGATTAATGAATAGAAACACTAATTCCAGTGGTTGTATATTATTCTTGATCAACTTTGTTAACAGTACCAATATTGATATTGATGCTGGTGATACTGGCCCCGTATTTACTAGGTATTGGATTGATACCAAATTTTGCAGAATCACACACCACTAGTGTCAACCCTTTTGGAAGACCATTGTGTGGGGCATTTTTATTCAGATCAAGTATGAATAAACTGTCTTGCAGTATTTTTTTTGTCCTGGTTTTAATATAACAATGGTTGAAGACAATTAAAAAACCTGAAATGTTCTTTTCAAGCGTGGTTTCATTTTCAAATTTGCTTTGCTGAGTCTGTCCTCAGGGGTTAGCTGATGGACAGTTTAATTGAACAAACTTTTTCAAGTCACCTTACACTTTCAAGACTTCAGTAACTCTACATTTCACATGTGCACAAAGTGATTAGAATTCCCCTGAATGGTCAGAGAATCTTTCACCTGACCTTGGACCATACTTTGTCATGCTGTCCTTAGAAAACAAATCCCTTCAGAGTAAGCGAGTGTGTAAAAACAGGGGGTAAATGACCTAAAATTGAACAGGCTGTGAGCAGGAGTCTTGTTATTAATGTGTCACCAGCACAAATTAAATAAACATAAATATCCTTTAAATGTAACAACTTCAGCCTGTTCTGTCTTTGAAGCTTTCTCCTCTCTTGCCTCCCAGACATCCTTTATCTGTTTGTACCGAAGCTTTTCATTCTATTCAGAGTATCTGAATAAACTCCACCAATAAAGACAGAGAGAAAGAAAGAAAGAAAGCCATCTGTGAGCAACATGGAGGCTGCCTCAGCCGGACAGATGAAGATGAAGTGAGTAAGTTCTGTAATAAATGATGTAAACAGAGGGGAAGACACAGAGACAGAGTTCTCGCTGAGAGGAGAATCTACTTTTTGCAGGAATCAGACAGTAATTAAGGAGCAGCGTCAGGTAATTACAACGCTCCTGGCTGATGAATGATACAACTGTGATCACCTGGATGGGATTAACACCGACAACCAGGGGACGAGAGGGGGATCTGATTTTATAAATGACATAGAGGTGAGAAGATGTGAAAAGTCAGACCCATTTTCATAAATAGATGGCAATATGTCTAATAGTTTTTTTTTTCTTTTTGATTATTATAATTATTATGAAAGTTAAAGAGGGGTTATTCTAAAAAAAATCTGACATAAAGTAACAATGTTGTATATTCATTCAAAAACTTGCAGGTTTTCAAACGCCTACATACTCATTTCACCTCTGACCTGACTCGTCACACAAGTTGAAAAATTACAAAAATTAAGATTTTTGCACTGTTAGATCTTTTAAAAGGTTCAAAGTAGAGTTTCAAAATGCAAAAAGAAGAAATGGGTGTGAGACGAAAAAAATTGACCTAGCAGTGAAAAAGTCTGTTCAACATCTGATCAAAAGTTTAAGATCACAGCTCAAAAAACTTGAGAAAAAAACACCCTAAAATAGAAATAAAAGTGTGAAAAAAGGACTCAGTAATGAGGAGCTCCACTGTTTTAGTTGATCACTTCATAAATTAGTTTGTTCATGTTTGATGTGAGTGTTTCCAGGAGGTTAGTGTGAATGTTGCTCAAAGTGGTGAAGATGCTCTATGTTTGGCCTCCACTGTTTGTAACTGACGTCAATTTTTGTAAACTTCCCTGTCTATCCATCCCATAATGTTCTCAATGTGATTTAGATCAGAAGAACACACAGGATGCTCCAAAAGAGAGAGATTTTTGTTCTTAAAGCTCCTCTCTCAGACGCCGTCTGACTATTATTGAGCTGCAGTTGACTCCAGTAACAACCTTCATATGGGTTAAGGATCGTCCCGTGTCTTTATGAGCAGCCAATCAGATCCTCTGGCTCAGTGCTGGTGAAATGATTTTGGGATGTCCATAACCCTCAGGATCTTAAAAAAAATTATCAATGTCTGTCTGATTGCGTCCAATCTCGGCAGTGATGGCGTTGCGTTGTGAGAGGTTTTGTTTATGCAGCTCAACAATCCGACCACGTTCAAAGAGAGAAAGATTTTTAGTCTTTACCATCAGGAGGTCATGGCAGAGTGAATACCTGATGGAAAATCACTTAAAATCCACATTTTCTTGCAGATTTTGTCTCTTAAGGACTGTGGACTTAAACTTTTGATCAGCTGATGAACAGACTGTTAACCTTTAATTATTAGTTAATTAACTGCTTAATTATTTTTCCCCCTCCTACTTCTATTTCTTCTTTTTGCTTTTTGAAACTCTACTAAGAACCTTTTTAAGACCCAACAATGTAAATGGGTCCTAAAAAATTGATCAGGAGTGTATGCTGTAGAAAACCCTTAAAATGTCTGTCAACTAATCAAAACACTCTGTTCTAACAAGAGTATGAGATCTTGACAAGACTTTTTCAAATTTGAGGTCACGACATAATCCCCTCCAAAGTGTTTCACAACATATTAAAGTGGCAGACCTCAAACACCAAGCTCTGCTCCAAAGGAATGGCCAACAAGAGAAAGAGTTGTGGGAAAAAAACGCTGGTTGAAATAAGGGTTTTCTAATAGACCAGTGTGAGAAAAAAAAAAAAAGTATTTTAGCTGTTAACCATATAAATCAACTTAACCTCTTAAGACCCAGTGCCACATATATGAACACTGTGTTTCTGCCTCTCAGACCCATTAAACTTCAGTTTCTTGAACTTAAATCTATTAGCCACATTTCTAGACACCTCCAATGTAATCTTTTGGTGATATCACAACTCTCCACCCATTGTGGTGAGAAAAAAAGTGTAGTGATAAACAATAACACATAACTAAAAACTAGCAGCTAACTAATGCCACTACAAACATAACATCCTGTACAAAGACCTGTACAAATTAAAAAAAAAATGCACATCAGAAAAACTCTCAGGTCCTAAGAGAAGAGGTTAAGGGGCACTTGAGGGAAAAAATAAAGGCTTTTAAAAAGTACAATACTGCCTCTTTAAACACCAGGAAGTGGATCATACATGACCATATTAATAAAGATGACTCCAAGTCACGACAGCATCACTTCATACAGAGTTAATAAGTATTATAGTGCAGAACTAATGTGTGATGGAGAAATAAAAACAATCAAATGAATGCATTTGTAGTTGCTTGTAGCTCATGAACTGTTGTCTCTGAAAGCACCCTGCAGTCTTTAAATGTTTCTAACTGTAATCAGCTCTGAAAACATCTCTGAACCCATCAGCAATCAAGTGATGACCAGGTCGCCTCGGGGCCTGACAGCCATTATTTCTCCGCTTTCAGGGAAGCCAACAGAAATCCAATAGCTGATGTCGGATATCAGGACTCACAAAGAGTTCCTCCTCCGCGCTCCGGTCATTTGCTACAGTCTGACAAGTGCTCCGAGGGGCAGGACGGAGCCGGAGTAGGAAGATTAGATCTACTGCTGCACTGATACCGCTTTACGGAACAATGAAAAGCTAATTTGTCGTCTCAATAATGCAACACTCGGCCTCCTGTGCTCTTCACACCTTTATTGTTCCGAATACAGGATTGGTTTGCTTGAATATGATTGGTTCATGCTCACAATGACAGCATCTGTATAACCAATTTCATGTCCCTGACCTATTTGTAGTGGGCAGATATGTGTCTCATTTTATAATCTGATCACTTTGTTATCACTTCATCTCATCAGTGCAGATAACAGCCTCTGCCTCCAAATATATGAAGATGAAAGTCCTC
>RPOG01000395.1:0-389643 GCA_008086565.1 Thalassoma bifasciatum
GGGTGTTTTTATAGAAGCAGACGCGTCACCACACCGGAGCCACAGAAACACTAGCAGCAGTCAGCGGGGAGGTGGAGAAAGTAAATTTGCTCTGTGTTCGACGCTGATTCACTGAGAGAGAGAGAGAGTCAGGGGATAAATTAGATTAACTAGATGTCTAAGTAATCCAAAGAAATCTTGGGGAAATGATGGAAGGAGGGTAAAGCAGAGATGAGGAAAAATAGGTGGAAGAGTTGCCTCCACAGGTCGTCATAAGTGAACCTTGTTCCCCGGCCTCTCTGCTCACCACATGACCAACAGTAGCCGTGTGTACCCAAGCAGCACAAGGCCAGATAGTCCTGCTCACACTGTTTCTACATTTCCATCCATCCCCCTCATGCTTTTCCTCTCACTTGAGGAAGATTTTAGGAGAAAAACAGCTCTAGCAGTGGAATATAAAAGGTATCTGGGGTTTAGATGACACCACTAACGAAGGAATTCAGGGTAATTCCACCGATTTAATCTGTGGTGGGGATGAGGACGTGTGTTATGTGGATACAGAAATGGAAACACACATTGCAAATGGATTAAAAGCTCCAGAAAGAGAAGATGACAAAATATATACAGCTGTATTAGGCGTCTGTTAGCCTGTTAGCTTGGAAAGAAGAAAACGGTTAGCATAGCGCCTTCCAGTGGTAAAATAACTAATCAAAAACATGGCTACCAACCCCTGAAGATATTTTCATACGCCAACCTGAAAGTTAGCTTTGATTGTTAGCTTTGTTTTGAACCTAATGGCTCTAGCTAGTTATGTGCCTGTTAGCCTGTTAGCTTAAAGGAAGATTAGAAACAAGGAAGTCATCAGTATAACTTAGCAGCAGTAAAATAAATATTGCTGCCAGGGCAACTTGAAAGTTGAATTTATTTATTTATTTACTGTAATCCCCCACAAAAAAAACTTTCTGGAACTAGCTAATTCTGTTTGCTAACCAGATTGGGGAAAAAAGTTTGGAAAGTGATAAATCATTAGCTTAGCTTTTTTCAAGAGGTAACAAAATATGACTACAAGGACCTGAAAAACATAAAAACTTTTTTTATAGAACAACTAGAATTTGGCTTTGATAGTTAGCTTCGGTTTTTTTAACAACCAAAAAAAGTACAGAATTCTGTTTCTACCCTAATTATGTGTCTTGGAAATGATTGGAGAGAAAAGGAAATTTAAAAACTATTTTCATGCATCAATCTTATAGTTAGCTTTGTCCCCACCAAAATAAACAAATAAATAAATAAAAATTAAAAATTATTCAAATGAATAACTCTTATAGCCTATTAGCTTATCAGAAGATTCAAAACAACAAAACTAAAGTAACGTTTTTGTCCATAAGGTTTGTTGAACTTGCAGACTTTATTTACATTTTTTACATCTTTTACTCTTTCTTGTTATCAGCATTTCCTTTGATTCATTCTTTCCCGTTAGAGGCTACAGATGCTAATATTCGCTTGCAGTTTCACCGTGCTAGCCTCCTATGTAAAACTGATTCTCTCACCCACTCATTTTCTCTTCTGAGTCACATGAGGAGAGTAAATGAAAGTGTTAAACTTTTTCTTGAAGAGACCACCAGCAGCAGCAGCAGTGGAAAGACGAGTCAGACCTTTCATGTGTTAAGATAAATACTGGTGGTTTTGGTTGACAGACAAACGAGGAGGAGGAGGACAGATGTAGACAGAGGCAAAGAGAGTTTAAAGTCAAGCTTTGAGGAACTTAAATGTTGCTGAAAATGTGACTTTTATTTCCAGCCTTATGACCGCCAGTTGTCTTTGGCTGTGATAGTCTAGACAGACTTCTGGGTCATCGTGGCTGAAATGACATCAGTGTTTTCAGATTGTGTGTTTAATTTGGCTCCCAGTTCCTCTCTCATCTCTTCTTATGACCCCACAACAAAGTAACTGCTTATATATTTAGCATCAGTTGCAGGGGCATGTGAGGATTTGGTGTTTTAAGAGTTCATAAAGCGTATAATGTCACCGTTGCATAAGGAGGAGACAATGAATTCAACATGGTGCTTTAATGTGTGTGTTGGCTGCTGTACAGACGAGTGTGTATAAGTCACTTTAGCAGTTTAACACGATACATCCAGGCTCAGAGACACAGGTCCAAACAAGCTCTGGAAGAAGTCTGAAAGCAGAGAAACACCCACAGGTCCACACAGGCGGCCAATCCCTTCTTTTTTTGTTGACGGTGACATTTTGTTAGATGTATTCAGGTGGTGTTTTTGTGTTTTCTGGCGTGTATGACTAAAGAACACACTAGCAAAGGAGATGCTGAGTATTTGCGAGGAAGCTTCTTTCTGCTTCGACGCACGAAATCTGAGTATACAAACAACATGTTTTTGTTTATACAGATGAATTTCAGTACTTAAGCAGGTCAAGTCACTTTTAGCTGTAGCATTTTAAGGAGAACATAAAGTCCGAGACCAAAACAGTGTAGCAGCCTGGAAGTCTGTATGTGTGGTTAGTTTGGTCTTTCTGGATAAAATTGAGTCACTTATCAATAACTTTCCTTCCTACCAACTACTTTCTCTACATTTTTCAATACTTTTACTTTCTACAAACTCTGAAAAAGTCATCTCCTTGATTGAAAAAGATGAATTGATGGAACTTTTGTGTTGAGCTTTGTACAGAAATGCTTAAAAATAATCGAAATTAATTTGATTTATTGATTGAAAATGTTCATTTTGACCTTCAACCTTTTAAAAGGCTATCGGACTGGATTTTCTTCCACCAATCAAAATTGGAGATGGGATGGAAATTGTTGAGTTTTACTTCTTTCCACTCCTTTTTAGAAATGTAAAAGAAGTCAAAGGAATGATTTAACAGTTTGTGTTTTGTTTTCTTTTGAACTTGTTGCAAAGTTTCTATGTTTTGACTGCTTGATTGTTTTGAAAAAAGTAAAAGAAAATAAATGAGCAAACAGGCAGTCAAAACATAGAAACTTTGCAGCTTTGCAAGAAGTCCAAAAGAAAACAAAAAACAAACTGTTGAATCATTGCTTTAACTTCTTTTACCTTTCTAAAAAATAGTGGAAAGAAGTAAAACTCAACAATTTCCACCCCATCTCCAATTTTAATTGGTGGAAGAGAATCCAGTCAGCTAACCTTTTATCTATATTTATATTTAAATACTACAATGTGATTTCAGTTATTTTTACTTATTGTCATTTTATATTAATACTGTAAAATACAAATTAGCGATTACAATTACAGAAGTGTATTACTTATAGATCTGTTATACACTTGATTATACTTAGATCTTTCAGCAAATATCTACTAATCCGTCAATACAGCATCTAAAATCTATGAAATTTAACCAAAGTTGAAGCAGCTTCACCACATTCATCATTACTGCATTATTTCTCTCTTTTTCTGCAGGCATGGCTGCAACAGTTTGGCTACCTGCCTCCAGGAAATGTCCAAGCCCAGGCTCTTCGTTCACCCAAGACCATCGAAGCAGCCATATCAGCCATGCAGAGGTTTTATGGTCTGACTGTCACCGGCGCCGTCGACGCCAACACGTTAGCGTGAGTCATGGTTAAATCTTTGTTCCCACATTATTTGGAGTCTTCTGAAGAACGTAGTTGGGAATGGGAATTTTCTGGCTTTTTTACAGGGCGATGGCCCGGCCGCGGTGTGGCGTCCCAGACAAGTTTGGCCCTGCGCTGAAAAGCAACCTGAGGAGGAAGAGATACGCCGTGCAGGGTCTTAAATGGGAAAAGTCGGAGGTGACATTCAGGTACACACAAACTCTGTTTATTACTAAAGCTTCACCTGTTCAATTCAACAAAGTACACTGCAAAAACTAAATTGAACATAAGCTACAATAACCTGAAAAGCCCAGAAGTTGTTTTATTTCAAGATATTAAAAGACAAAAATAACCTAAAGGCATCTGAAAATGGGGTAAGAAAAACTTGCTTGTGTCTTGAAAAAAGTCTCAATTCACGAAACCAATCTTAATGTTTATTTACCCATTTGTCAGCTTTAGTGGCATCTTATATTTTGAAATAAAACTTTTTTATGGATTTTTCAGGTGAATGACGCTCATGTTAAGTCTAAAAAGACACTTTCTCCTATGAAGAAAACAAAAAAAACTTTTTAGCCTTAAGTTTTTGCAGTGTAGACTGTATTTTTAGTTCAAAGGAAAGTCTAGTTATGATGTCAACAAAGAAACTGTTGGCTTGAACTGTGGTTATCACTTATAATCCAAGTGTTTTCTTATAATGAAAGGTTGATAAATATGCTTTCTTCTATTTGCTTTACCTTTCTAAACTAAAACCAAGACCAACAATCACTTATAAATCTACACTGAAATCTTAGATTCAGTACTTTGGACAGGGTCTTTTATTGTGAAGAATTGGTTGGTTTCGTTTTCCAAAGTTTATGATAAGTAGGTTGTGACTCAGGCTCTTGATTTTCTGTCCCGTTTTCTTTTAACAGCATACAAAACTACACCCCAAAAATCGGTGAAAGAGCCACAAACGATGCCATCCGAAAAGCCTTCAAAGTCTGGGAAAGCGTAATTCCACTCACTTTCAGAGAGATCCCTTACAGCCACATCCGAGACAAGGTCGACAAGTTCGCCGACATCATGCTGTCATTCGCTGAGGGTTTCCATGGTGACAGCACGCCATTTGACGGCGAAGGTGGCTTCCTGGCTCATGCTTATTTCCCTGGAAACGGTATCGGAGGAGACACACATTTTGACCTCGCTGAGCCATGGACCACAGGGACCGTCGACCAAGGCGGTGAGACAGAGAGGAGGTCATGTGAAGTTATAGATGCTGATAGAAACAACACCAGTGACACTTAATGTTGCTTTTTTATCTCTTTCTCGTAGGAAACGATGTTTTCCTCGTGGCCGTCCATGAGCTTGGTCACGCACTGGGTCTTGAGCACTCCAACGACCCGTCTGCCATCATGGCGCCTTTCTACCAGTGGTTTGAAACGGAAAACTTCCAGCTTCCAGACGATGACCGGAGAGGCATCCAGGCAATCTACGGTGAGTTTCTCATTTTCAAAACATTTTCATTTTCAGTGCTGTTTGACCCTGTGTCTCTCTCATAGACTGTATAAAACATTGACGTAGTCTCCGTGACGTCACCCGTCTGTTACTGCAGCTCTGTTTTGAAGCAAAACGGCGGGCACGGCCATATTGGAATTGGGACGAATGACGGGTGTCCAAACTCACAGCTATTGGGCGCCCTTCAGTCACGTGATCTGAGCTGTGGCTCTGATTGGGCAAGCTCTCGATCTTAATATCTTCCAAACGGCTGAGTAAGAAAAAAAATTCACCCCCCCTCACAGTGTGTGCCATTAGTGAATAAGCGATACAGACGGGTGACGGAGTTTGTACCAGGCTTTAAATACGCTAATTCCAGCTCTGAAAACGGCGTTTTTTGTGTTCATTTGTACGTGACTTCCGGTACTTCCGGAGCCAGCCTCAAGCGGTCACTCGAGGAACAGCAGCTTTTTAGCACTTCCGCGTTGTCTCATTTTCTCAGACCGGAGGTTGCCGCTTGGTCTCTCTCAAGGAAAACTATCACATGCCTTGTTTTGTCACGACAGTAGGGAACAAAGGCTTATGGGAAGCAGAGTCTTTTTCACCAGCTTCAAATGAAATGGTAGTTGGGTTTAGTCTGGAGGCATTATATGCAGCATTTCTGTGAGCTAAAGGCTAACTTTAGCATGCTGACAATGAAATGCTACAGTGTCAATGTTTCATTTGTGTGACATTATTTCCATTTAGCTTGCACATAACCCTGCAAACTTTAGCAAATAAGCAAAAAGTTTTTTTACTAAGTTTTTGACATAATTGTGGTGCTGTCCAAAAGTTGTTGAGATATCCTCAAATACCCACATATGAACTTGATGCTGGGGGCTACAAGAAATGTCTGAGGGTCATATTACATTATAAAACTCACCAGTACAGAAAGCAGTTAAATTTCAACACTGAGTACAGAGGCTGAAGTTTAGAAGCTCTTATTTCAGTTTCTTAAAAATATATCCCCTTAGGAACTGTTGACATCCATTTAAAGTTTCATTGCACTTTCATTGTTGTTGAGGTTTGTTTGTCTGGAGCAATACAATGGTCACCTGTCAACATCGTGTTTGGATGAATTACATTTATTTATGTCCTGCTCCAAAATAACTGTTTCAGTTTTTATCTCGCCACATTTCAAACAGGAACCAAGTCTGGAGCTCCTCCTCCTCCTCCTCCTCCACCTCGACCCACAAAGTCGTCCTACCCTGACGTCGGTCCAGACATCTGCGAGGGACACTTCGACACCATCGCCATCCTCAGAGGGGAAAAGTTTGTTTTTAAGGTACAGGAAGCAACAAAATTTATCCAGTTAGTGTGGGTGAAATTTTGAATTTTCATAGTAGGAAAAGCACAGTTGTTAGTGTCATTTGGGAAGACTCTGTGGTTTATCTTATTGCTCTTTAAATAAGCTTTATTAATCATGTGCAGCCTCTTAAAACCTGCAGTTCTAACATGTGGTATCATTTTTTCAAAATGAAGTCAAAATGAATTAAAGCTCCAGTGAATACTTTTTCAGTTGTCATTAAACTGACCCAAATTGAGAGTGATGCTGATCCTTATCACCCAAAAAATTTAAAAAAACATCAACAAAGACAGTTTATTTATCAATAGTGCATTTTTTCAAATGTGTGGGACCACTGACGGGCGGTAGGTGTCAGAATCAGTGACTCAGACTTTGCCTTTTGTCACATGTGCCAATGTAATTTTTTTTTTTTTTTACAGAAAAAATAATTGAAAATATTCGGGAAAATTTTAGCAAAGATGACTTTGTCCACAGGGGGCACCAAAATCAACCCTAACAAAAAGTATCTCACAGGAGCTTTAACTGAAAATATACCAATCAACTTTTGTGACATAACAACTGCTTTAAAAGTTGAAAAGTTTTTGCCTTCCACACACTGTAAAACATAATTTTGAAACAGTTATAATCTCAAGTAAATTTATAAAGAAAAAAACTATTACTCTTAAGGGAACTTGTAACACTTTTATACAATATGTATAATATACAAAGATATATTCAAGGAGCTGAAAAATCTACAAGATTTGACCAGAAATATTTGATTTTCTTGAGTTTTTGTTCACCTTCTGATTAAAACTAGAAAATAAAATCTTGAATTACCTTCTGTTTTTTCCAACCTTTCTGTTTCTGTTTTTGCAGGATAAGTGGTTCTGGCGTGTTCGCAACAACAAGGTGCTAAAAGGCTACCCAATGACCATCAGTCACTTCTGGAAAGGCCTGCCTTCAAACATCAACGCCGCTTATGAGAGGGATGATGGGAAATTTATTTTCTTCAAAGGTCAGTCTTGTGTCATATTAGACCGTCACCGGGGTTTTGAACGATAGCAGCTGCTGCACTGATGACTTTCATGTGTTTACTATAAAAATTGCTCTCCTTTCATCTTTTCCTTCCTTTGATCTTTCACCCTCTCTATTCGTGATCTAATTTCTTTTCATCATTAGTTTTTGTCTGTTTTATCTCCAGGTGACAGGTACTGGGTTTTCAGCGAGTCCACCATGGAGAAAGACTCTCCTAAGAGCTTGAAAGACCTCGGGACTGGCCTCCCCAAAGATAAAATCGATGCCGCTCTTTTCTACACGCCAACAGGACAGACGTACTTCTTCAGAGGCACAAAGTGAGTCACTCCAATCTGATCCGTGTTGTCATTTTTCTACCAAGCATTTCTCACTTTATCCTTTTTGGATTTTTTTTCAACCTCAATCAAACTGAAGCAGGTTAAAACACGTTATCTTTCCAATTCCATCCTCATGACTAGAAGTTCTTGACTCATTGAAGAAAACACTGTGTGGAAATTCCTGCAGTTTTCACCCATAGATAAAATCCCTTCAGCCATAACAAACGCTGTTCATACTTTTTGTACAGTCATTGTAACTTGTTGAAGCTTGTTCAGCTCAAAGCTTATCTAGGAACTTTTTTATCAAGGTAGTGTCTGTTATTTCCAACATGTTTTTATTTCGGAGTATTTCTTTCTTTAAATTTCCCTGAAGCTCCGCCCCTTTTCTGACTAGTCCCAAAAAATGGTCTTTTTGTTATTTTTCATCATAAAGAAATGTTAGATTAGAACTTCATAATTTTAAACTCGTGAATTATCTTGTTTGAATGAATGTTTTTTTTGTAATAAAAACTTGAATGCAAAGGAAAAGGACTCCAAAACTTGACATGATGCTGCATGTCTGTTTTAGGTCGCTAAGCTAAGTGCTAATTCGTCTGAAGCTTTATTGCTGGTGATTCAAATTTCACAGAAAAACAGTCATTTGATTTCCTTTTCTTTCTTCTTGGCTTGGACTAATTATGATGTTGTTAAGACTCAGATGTGTCCAAACAGCTCTAAAAGCTAGCATGTGTAATTCCTGCATAATTGTAAAAATGCTGTCTCAGGATATTAAACTCCCACATTCCCAGAAACACTGATGTCACAAACCTTCCTGTTACCGCAGCGTCTTTGTTGTCTGTATGAATCACCTGTGGCCATTCCTGTGTGGAGAAAAATAACCACATCTTCATTTCTTTAATGTTTTTGTTTGTCGTTTTCAGGTATTATCGTTTCAATGAGCAGACTCGCACTGTGGATAACGGTTATCCAAAGCCCATCAGCATGTGGAGCGGTGCACCAGAAAATATTAAAGCTGCCATCATGAGTGAAGACGGATGTAAGTTTGTCTTTGGATTAAAGCTACTGTGTGGAGTTTTTAACTGCGTATGAACCAGGCTTCAACCAACAAAGATGCTTCTTTGTGATGTTAAGAGACAAACTTGATCATCTGTAAATCAGTTGAAAATCTGTACATTTAAAATTTTCAGTTACCACAATGAGGGGGTAGGTGTCAGACAAGGTAGTTAAAAGTACACAGTAAAAAGTCTTCAATATATGTCTTTTAAAAGAAGAAAGGAGATATTTTGATAGAAACGTGCTCTTATACATGTTAAGTGTGAAAGGTATCACTTTGTCCACAGGGGGCGCCAAAATCAACATAAATGGAAAATTTCTCGCAGGAGCTTTAAACTGATAATGTTGATGTTATAGTCAAAGATTTCATAGTAATAATGATTTAAGCCAAAAATAATTAGGAATTTGACTTTAAAATCTTTATAATTAACCTGAAATAGTGAATATATCGCATATGGGTTCCTAAAATGGGAAGATATGGTGTCTTTATTGTTGGACATCAAAACAAGTATACTTTTATTTCCAACTGACATTACGCTAAAACAATTTAAAGCAATAACTGATAATTCAAAACAGTACAACCTCAAGTGTGATATTAACTTCACACAATGCTCAAAACCAATCAACTTTTGTTTTGTTTCATACAAATAAGATGCAGTTCAAAGTGCTTCACAGTACATACAAAACAGAAACAGAAAAAGGGTAAAAAATGTAGTTGAAGGAAAAAATTTACAGTAGAGACCAATGCAAATGACTAAAATATATTATAAAAGTTAAAAATGATAATGATAAGATATTAAATGGAAATAAGATTATAGTAAAGATAAATAAAATGCAATAAATGAGATGAAGTAAATAAACAAGAGGGTAAGAATGAGAGTTGAGTATTAATAAATGAAAGCAATAAGACGATAGAAGATTATAGAATATTAAACTAAATAAAATCATAAAACTATTAAAACCCAACATAGAGCCAGACTGAACAGGAAAGTCTTTCGCTTACATTTAAAATCGTCCATTTGGAAGCAGCATATTTCCATAAAACAATGTATATTGGGTCAAAGCAGCTGCTTATTTTTGATGATTTAGCATTTGTAACTCATTATTTAGCCACAAAAACGCACAAAACAAAAGTTTGAATTCTTTTTTTTTAACTTTCCTGCAGCTTACACATATTTCTACAAAGACAACAAGTACTGGAAATTCAACAACCAGTACATGAAGGTGGAGTCCGGCTACCCCAAATCCGTGCTGACGGACTGGATGGGCTGTGAAAGCGAGGAGCCCAAAAAGGGTCAGGAAGAGAAGGTGATCATCGTCGAGCTGGGCCCCGTTGCCGTGGTGATCCCTCTCCTCCTGCTGGTCCTGGTCGTGGTCACTCTGGGAGCGCTTTTGTTCTTCAGGAAGTACGGCACACCTCGACGCCTCCTCTACTGCCAAAGATCTCTGCTGGACAAGGTTTAGACGGAGCAACGATGACGGCGTGATTGACAGAATGACTGCAGAAAGAGGGAGCGAGAACGAGGGCCGGGTAAAAACAGAAAAACTGAGAGGAGGAGAGAAACGGAGAGAGGAACTGAAGAAAAGACAGAAGACGAACGGGATAGGAGAGAAGTGTTGAAGTTTTGGGTGGTTTGTACGTGCCACGGAAGAGAGAAAGAGGCAATAAAGGGCCCTAGAAACTGAAAATTTTATGTTAAATATTTACATGTACTGTTCCGCGTCTAGAGATCAACAAAATTCCCCAAATCACTACAAAAACACTCGTGTTCATCAGCGACTCCTCTCCCTCTTCTTTAACTGGACGACTCCTTCTGAACTGCTGTCTGATTCACTGCCACGTTTAGAAATCTGTGGCTCAGTTTTCCCTTAGAAATTCACCATGTTTGAAAACATTACAGCAAAATGTTTAATTTTAGAAGATGCTTCAATTTGTGAATCATTGATTATCTCATATTCAGTGTTGAATTCAGAATCATGCCCATTTTATCCATTAGTTTCTTGTAATTCTCTCCTTAAGGATTCAAACTGCACACTTTGTGTTTTTCTGAATGTGTCGACTGAACTTAGTACAAGTTGGCATTGAATGTCTGTTTCAGTTTTCTTCTTGTTCTTCTTCCTTGTTGTGATGCCAAATTTAGCAGATTTCAGACTTTTTTTTTTTAAGGGGAAGTTGTTGTGGTTTTGTCTGTGTTTGAGTTCAGTATAACAACATACTTGAGAGTAAGGTACTTATTAAACAATATACCAAGAGAATATTTTAGCTGTATTACAAGAACGAATCGACCCAATCTAACACTTTTGATTGTCTATTTTAGTTTGAACTACAACTTGCAGTTAAAATCGGAAAGACATTTTTGTTCACATTCTTGAAGGTTGCTTTTTAAAGAGGGGGTATTCTGCTTTATATAAAGTAGTAATGCTGGTTGTTCTTACTAAATACGTGCAGATTTTCAAACCTCTACATATTCATAAGTGGTACAAATCCCTGAATCTGTTTGTAAACTGCTAAAAACAGTCATTTCAAAAATATATCACATGTTGGAGTTTGGCGTGTGGACCTCAAACACCAAGGTCTGCCCATAGCTCTGCCACAACAGGCCTCTAGAAGGCTGGCCAATCAGAGGGAAGGGGGGTTTGTGGAGCAGGGAGCCTTAAAGAGACAGTAGCCAAAACAAAGCAGTTGAACAAAGTGTCTTCTAAAACCCCCACATTACAAAATATGGGGTAATTTTTTAGCTTTAAATCGTCTTAAGCTACAACAGGGGCACAGAGTGACAGTATAATGACTAGAAAAAGAAGCATTATATTCCCCTCTTTGAAGAAAAGGAATATGATGTACAATGAACAGTGCTCTCTGTGTGCTCCATATAAACAGACCCTGGGGCGTGAGTGTCTGCAATCATGCTTAAGTCCAGGTCATGGCCAGTGTGACCGTGCCCTTAGGTACAGATAAATTTGGTAATTCAATGGTAGAATCTCTGGCTTCTCTCCCATCTGTTTTAAAATGAAATCCCTTTTTTACATCTTCTTCAGCTGCTTTATTTTTGAGTCAAACACCTTTTTGTACGCACAGTGTTAGCAGTGATTCACCAGATGTTTGAACAAGCACGTATAGGATTTGTTAATCCACTGAAATCAGACATGGTTTGAGGTTATGAACATGTTTAAGAACAAAGACGCCCTTTACATGGTACAAAATGCTGTTTTAATGTATAAACTCAACAATAAGAGTTTTATTCACAGGGAAACATTTTCAGTGTAAGCAGTCAGATGGAAAAAAACAAACTTTTAGAAACATTCCAGGTTATTTGTTGTTGACCTTTGCTGTTTGTGTCAGTAAGCGGTACAATTTCCAACAATAAGGTGCAATTTTTTTTAATAACTATCATTTTTTATGGGAAATTGTTGTTATTATAATTATGGTTATTGTTATTATTGTTCTCCTTTTAAAGTTATAATGATTTTTTTTTTGTTTTTGTACATTGTCATTTGGAGTCCTGCTGGACAGAGGCATAACATGACAATGGTGGAGATGAATCCCAGTTTACACTCAGTTTGTGATGAATTCGATCAGATCAGGGAAAAGAAATGTGAGTTCAGGGTTTTTTTAAATCCAGATGTTGGCACAGAATAAGAATCAATGCTATTTATAAACTTTGATGGTGCTCAATTATTTAGTTTTTTTATTTTCTACACAAACCAAAATAAAAGGTGAATTCATTTGATTAATAACAATGATAATGGTAATGATATTTATAATGATGATCATATCAATAAAATGGAATGAGATTTTTATCTGCCTGTTTTCAATTTTTTTGTTTCAGTAGATGAAGTAAAATTAAACCATTTTGTACAAACAGATTCTTTTTCTCTTAGTCAGAGTTCGAACAGTCATCAAAAATATTTTCCAGATGATGAAATGAAACGTTGCTTCAAGACTCATCTTCACAGAAAACAATTCTGCTCGTATAAATTACTGTTATTAACTGACCTGAATTATATTTATGAATCACTTTCACAACCTCAGTTGTTAAACTCTAATATTAAAAATACCCTTTGATGTGATTTAAAGCTACCACACAACGACCACAATAACAGCATTGTTTAGATTCTATTCAAGTGGCCACGTGACCAGTTTTTTTTTTTTTTTTTCTATTTTTAATGGCTTCATGTTCGACATGTTGTGTTGTGGTTCAACAGACATGGGCAGATAAACATTTACAACATTTATCACTTTGTCCTCCTTCAACTCTCATGTACGGAAGCTCATTTGTGCCTGGGTATTAAAAAAAAGATTGGTCTACTTAAAAGATAATCCTACTGTGATTCTGACTGAACAACTTGAAAGCGAGATAAAAAGTTATAATCGGACTTCCGGTGAGCGCTTTCAAGATGGCGGCATAGTTTGCTAACTCTCCCGGTCACTTATTCGAAAAACTCCCCTAAAACACGATATTATTTCTCAAAGACAAATATATGACTTAGAATGCGCGGAGTTAGAAGCAAGAAAACTTCGGTGGAAACTAAAATACTCGACGAACGGAAAGGACAGAGAACATCGAACATCAACAAACCCAGCGTCGTGGAGGGGATGGAGGCTAACGGAGACGGAGGTGAAATAACCACCGCTAAAGCCATTCAACACCTGGGCAGGAATATTCAAGAGTTAAAAACGGAAATCAAGCAGGAACTAATGGACTTTAAAAACGACTTTAGAAACGACATCAAGCAGGAGTTCAATAATTTTAAAACGGAGATAAACCAAAAGCTGCAAAGTGTTGCTATCGATGTGCGCAACCACGGCACAAGATTGTCCGAGGCAGAACAGCGAGTCGAAGAAACAGAAACAGCCAACATTGAACTCAGGGACACTTTGCTTCATTCACTTAAACAACAAAAGTTACTCCTGGACAAAATTACGGATTTAGAAGGGAGAACACGTCGTAACAACATACGTATATACGGCATCATAGAAGGCACAGAGGGAAGCTCCATGCTAACTTTTATGGACAATTTTCTGAAGACTGAGCTTGCACTCGACAAGAACGCCGATCTGCTTATTCAACGAGCTCACCGGTCCATTGGACCCAAACCGCAAGATGAGTCCGTCTCAAGATCCATACTGGTTAATTTCCAGAGATATGACACCAAAGACCAAGTGCTTAAAGCTGCCTGGGCCAAGAAAGTTACCTGCGGAGGCAGGTCGGTAACTTTTGCACATGATTTGCCGACCGAAGTGAACAACAAGCTTAAGGAGTATAAAGATATCAAGAAAATCTTGAAAGAGAAACAAATACGCTTCCANTAGAAGGGAGATCACGTCGTAACAACATACGTATATACGGCATCAAAGAAGGCACAGAGGGGAGCTCCATGCTAACTTTTATGGACAATTTTCTGAAGACTGAGCTTGCACTCGACAAGAACGCCGATCTGCTTATTCAACGAGCTCACCGGTCCATTGGACCCAAACCGCAAGATGAGTCCGTCTCAAGATCCATACTGGTTAATTTCCAGAGATATGACACCAAAGACCAAGTGCTTAAAGCTGCCTGGGCCAAGAAAGTTACCTGCGGAGGCAGGTCGGTAACTTTTGCACATGATTTGCCGACCGAAGTGAACAACAAGCTTAAGGAGTATAAAGATATCAAGAAAATCTTGAAAGAGAAACAAATACGCTTCCAGACCCCATACCCTGCAAAGATGAGGAGCTTGCCTCTACAACTGTGCAACAGAAGCAGCCCATGACATGAGGAGGAGAGGCTACACCGTGGACCTACCGAGATCACCTGAGGTGGACTGGGAACGGAGACTCATACACGGACCTCACTGGAGCAAAAAGGATGGTGATCACACCGAGCGGATTCGAGAGAGACTTAAAGATTTCCAGAGACAGCAAGTATGAACACTTGAAAACTGATCATAAGGTAAAATCTATATCAAACACGAGTTTTTTGTTTCCAAAAGTGCTTACCAAAGTTAAAAATAGTCCTATTACCAGTACATTGATATTATTCATCCACTTAAGATAATATATGACTCAGTGTTTCATACATAAGATACTTTTACCCCGCCCCTACCTCCTGCAATAATTATAAATTCAATTTTTCATTTGTCCGATAAACATTATAAATATAGATACCCCCCCTTTTTTTTTTTTTTTTTTTTTTTTTTTTTTTTTTTTTTTTTTTTTTTTTTTTTTTTTTTTTTTTTTTTTAATTTTATTTATTTTTTAAAAAATTAATTGATTTATTATTTAAATTAATTAATTTATTTTTATTATTATTATTATTATTATTATTATTATTATTATTATTATATTTTTTGCTTGTTTGTTTGTTTTATTTTATTTTATTTTATTTTTTTCTCTTCTTTCCCCACCACCGAATGAATAAATATGTATAACTGACCGGGAAAACTGACAGATAGACTGGCTCAAAAGAAAGAAGAAACCTTGCACTCTGCAAGGAGGGAGCCCCTACCTGTGGTAGGGCTGATTCTCCACAAGCATAAACACAGGTTTATGATGATGACAGGGATGTTTGAAACCCTGAGGTTGGAAGTCACTGTTATAATGTTCTCAAATGTTTTTGTTCATGTTATTTGTTCTATTAAACATGTTAATATTGCCAGTACAGGGAGACAGTTGATCCTTTATGATGGTGTACAGCAGTTTTAAAGTGATTTCATGGAATGTGAATGGCTTAAATAATCCTGTTAAAAGGAAGAGAGTGATAACAAAAATGAAAAGAGAAAAGAACCAAATTATTTTTTTACAAGAAACCCATCTTTCTCGAAACGAGTCTGAAAAACTCAAAAAATTTGGATATAAGAACACATTTTATAGTACATTCAAGACAGGACATAGTAGAGGAGTTGCTATATTAATACATAATTCTATACACTTTGAATTGATTAAGGAGATCAAGGACAATGAAGGCAGATACCTTCTGGTGCAGGGCAAATTAGAGGATAAATTAACCACCCTTTTATGTGTCTATCTACCCTCTCAAAGTGATCAGAAATTCATAAAGAAAATTTTTAATCTCATTTTTTCTGAATCACAAGGCACATTAATCTGTGCAGGAGATTTTAACACGATAATAAATGGGAAATGGGATACAACCAATAACAAAAGGAAAGCTTCCCCCCAGACAAAAGTACTGAGAAAAGGTCTAGAAGAAAATGACCTGCTGGATGTTTGGAGAGAACTACATCCATTTGACAAAGATTTTACTTTTTATTCAGCCCCTCACTCTGAATTCTCAAGAATAGATTTTTTCTTTATGTTTCAAAATGATAGACATAGAATCCTTAATTGTGAAATAGGATCCAGAGATATTTCAGACCATTCACCAATGTACCTGAATTTACACTTGGATAACAGACCAAGAAAAACAATTTGGAGATTAAATACGGGCCTGCTTAATAATAAAACAGTTTTACAAGAAATAAAATCCGAAATTAAATCCTTTCTTGAGTTTAATGACAACGGAGAAGTGAATCCAAATATATTATGGGACACTTTAAAGGCAGTAATTAGAGGTAAACTGATTTCCCTCAGCTCAGCATTAAAAAAAGTAAAAGAAAAAAAGATTAACCACTTAGAAAATAACCTTAAGGAATTAGAAAAACAACACACCGCAAATCAGAATCCTCAGTTGTTGTCTAAAATCAAAGAAACTAGAGACAAAATTTTAGATTTATATAAAGAAGATGAAGAGAAAAAATACAAATTTCTAAAACAATCATATTATGAAACAGGCCCCAAAGCTACAAAATTATTAGCAAAAAAAATCAAGAAGAAACAGATCTCACAATCAATATACAAAATATCTAATCCTTCGACAGGGCAGCTTTGTAGCAGTTTAGAGGAAATTGATACTGCATTTTATGATTATTATAAGACTCTCTATTCCCAGCCAATACAAGAAAGTAAAGATAATATAAAAACCTTTTTAAATTCATTAGATCTTTCTTCAATTGGAGAACAACAAAATAAATTCCTATCATCTCAGATCACAATGAAAGAACTAGAATCTGCATTGAATAGATCAAAATCGAATAAGACACCAGGAAGTGATGGTCTACCAGCGGAATGGTACAAGACTTTTAAAGAAGAACTGACTCCAGTACTCTTAAAATCTTTTAATTGGACAATTGAAAATTTGGGTACTCCTCCTTCCTGGAGCGAGGCAATTATAACAATCATACCAAAAGAGGGTAAGAATAAGCTGCTATGCAGCTCGTACAGACCAATCTCAATTTTAAACCAGGACTACAAACTTTTTTCATCTATCATGTCTAAGAGACTAGATTCCTTTGTTCCTGATTTAATTGATACAGACCAATCTGGGTTTGTTCGAGGCCGACAAACACAAGATAATATTAGACGTTCTCTACATGTAATACAAAATATTAAAGAAACAGGAGCAAAGGCAGTAATAGCCAGCTTAGACGCCGAAAAGGCTTTTGATTGTGTCAGTTGGGAATATCTGTTTTTAGTCTTGGAACGGTTTGGATTTTCAGAAAAGTCAATTAATATCTTTAAGACTCTGTATACTGCTCCAACAGCAAGAATAAAGATAAATGGTCGTCTTACAGATCGCATAAAATTGGAAAGAGCAACTAGACAAGGATGCCCCCTGTCACCAACATTGTTTGCCCTATACATAGAACCCCTAGCACAAACAATTAGAGAGAACGATAATATACAGGGAATTAGGCTATGTAACCAGGAACATAAAGTAGCATTGTATGCTGATGACGTGCTGCTATTTATTAATAATCCAGAGACCTGTATTCCAGTCCTTTTAGATCTCCTTGAGAAATTTGGTACATATTCAGGTTATAAATTAAACATACACAAAACACAAGTATTAACATTTAACTGTTATCCATCACCCGAATTAAAACAGAGACTTCCAGTCGATTGGTCTCAGAAAGCAATTAAATATTTGGGAATTTGGTTAACACATAATTCAGAAGAACTATACAAGAAAAACTATGAAATTGTGAACAAAAAGATCAAAGAAGATCTAAATACTTGGTCAACGTCTTTATTGAGCTTTAGCGCAAGAATAGATGTTATAAAAATGTCTGTGTTACCCAAACTGTTATATCTCTTTATGTCATTACCTATTAGATTACAAACCAATCAATTTAAAGAATGGGATAAGCAAATCTCACGTTTCATTTGGAAAGGAAAGAAGCCCCGAATAAGATATAAAACATTAATGATAAGTAAGAAGGAAGGAGGCATGTCACTTCCGAATTTGAAGGATTATTATTATGCTGCTCAGCTAAGACCTGTTATTATGTGGTGTGACAACGGATACGAAGCAAAATGGAAGGAGTTGGAACGCGATTGCAGGGGTACTCCAATCCAAGCAATGATAGGTGATCATAAATTAATGTTGATCCATAAGGACCAACTTAATCCCCTAATCTCCTTTACATTACACACTTGGTTTGATGTCATAAAGCAATTAAATCTGTGGCCCCAATTAAAACAACTTAGATGGGTGGCATATGATAGTGAATTTAAACCTAACGGTATGGACTCTAGGTTTAAATATTGGCTGGGTAAAGGTATCACTGTTTACTGCAAGATATTTGAGAAGAACATATTACAAAGCTTTCAAACATTAAAAAGAAAATACAACTTAGAAAAGTTAGATTTTTTCAGATATCTACAGTTAAGACAATATATTTCAAAAGAATTTGGGAAGAAAGATTCAATTACAGAAACTAACAGAGTAATACAATTGGTCATACAGGCATACCGGGGCATTATTAAATCACCCATTTCAAAATTGTATCATGCGATTGGAGAAGGCAGAGAAAGTACCACACACTATATCAAAGGGAGATGGGAAAAAGAAATTAATGACGAAATAACTAAACAGCAATGGGAAAACATATGTCAGAACACTTTTACCACGACTTGCTCTATGTATTGGCGGGAATTTGCATGGAAGAATCTTGTACGTTATTTTATCACTCCTAAAATGGAAAAATACTCTGTGTCAAAAAGTCATTCCTGTTGGAGAAAATGTGGAAGTGATGGAGCAGACCACCACCATGTTTTTTGGAGTTGTCCAACTCTACATCCGTTTTGGCGAGAAATATTAAAAATTATGGAACGCATTCTGGGAATATCAGTTCCATTAAATTTCACTTTTCTTTATTTGGGTGACCTGCCACATGATATAAGCAAAGACACTAAATATCTTTTAAAGATATTTATCATTGCTGCTAAGAAAGCTATTACCCGTAAATGGCTACAGGCGGATGCACCCACATTACAAAATTGGATAGAAATTATAAAAGAAATTCACGAAATGGAAAAAATGACTTTTTTATTAAGATTAAGAAGAGATTTGTATATTTCAAGATGGGAAAAATTGACACTTTATTTTGGAATAGTTGATGTGGAGGGTGTCTGCTCCTCATTCCAACTTGCGAAAACAAGAGAACCATTTAACATTTCATCAAAACGATAAATTATGAAAATACTGTACAAAACCTATGACTGTTTAACTCCTCGGCAACTGTGAACATTTCAGACCTGGCAACGTTTTTGATGTTTTTTGTCTTGTATCTGTTTTTTATTTTTCATGTTACTTTTCTTTTCTGTCTTTGCTGTTCATAAATGAAAAAATGGAAATAAACTTTAAGTGTTAAAAAAAAAAGTTATAATCATGACACAAAATATCACAATAACATAATAATGGGGAGTCAAAATGACAATTAGTTTAAAAAAAACCTCAAAAATAGGGTCAAAATGATGAGATTAAAATGATTAAAAGAGTATTTTCTAAAAAATTGCTTTGTGAAAACAGTTGTACATAAGATTAAATAAAGTTGAAAAAAAATGTGGAATTAACAGTTGAATATGATTTAAAAGTCAAAATTTTGGACAATGAAATACAAAAAAAATGATATAAAAATTAAATTTTAATATTTCATATTCTGAGGTTAGAAATTAAAACTAGTGGATTAAGTTTAAATCATAAGATTAAAGAGTTGAAAAACAAGTTAATCATAGAAAAAAAGATGTTAAAATAATGCAATAAAATGTTTAACTCATTTGACGTAAAATTGAAAAATTGTGGGATTAAAGTATAAAATTGAGACAAGAAAAGGTAAACTTACACAATGAATAATCTAAATTTTCATGATTTTAAAACATGAGATTGAAAATATGAATAACAAAACAACAAAATACAAAAATATAAGATAAAATAATTAAAAATATAGTTATGAGATAATAAGCTGAGAAATGTGAGTAAATGAGATTCTGATATTAACAGCTAAAATATTCACTGTAAAAAGACAAAATAAAGAGATAAAATTCAAAATTGTGAACAAAGCAGAGAAAAATTAGGCTGGCTGACTTGAAAAAGAAGTCCGATTTATGAGATTCAGCATAAGCTCATGAGAAAAGAAGTTGAAATATGAGGAAAATTCGATCGTTGCATAAACAGTATGAAAAAACTCATTAAAAAAACAATTTATGGGATGAAAAAAATCACAATGTAGAAATCATGGAAAAAGTTTTTCCCTTCATAGCTCCTTTCATATTTTGCGTCTTATTCTGTAACTTCTCATCATTAAGTCTTAAGTTTCTATTGTATCCTTTAAACCTTTTCAAATCCTCCAGGACTGAGCAGGTTTTTGCCTGCAGGCGCGGTCACAGATGGAGCTGATGCTCTGGACACAGTTACTCCTCCTCTTCCTCCTCCTCCTCCTCCTCTGGTTGTTTTGGTCATTGAGCCAACAGTCATGTGCCGAGGAACGAGGCGGAAAAAATGATGGAGGGGTCACATTTTTGCAGAGAGAAGTTTTCCAGCTGAGCATCTGGTATTCTTGAAGTGCACAGCTCTGTGTGTGTGTGTGTGTGTGTGTGTGTGTGTGTGTGTGTGTGTTCAGTTTATTATGCGCTCTCTGTTAATTGTTTGAACATGTGAAAGGAAGGAGAACAGATGGAGGAGAAACAAGGTGAGAGAAGCTGTGAAAGGTGTCAAACAAAAATAATTTCACTGACTTGAGGATTTTTCCCCTCAACATATTTCACTTAAAGCACAAAATCCTTTTTCAGCCTCCTCCCTCCCTTCTTCCTTCTTTCTCTCTCTTATTTCCTTACCCGCTGCAAAATTGTTCCTTTTATGAGGCTTCAGTCTGAAACCACTCCTCTTTTTTTTACCACAAGTATCTCTGGTCTGTTTTTGCTCTTTCTTTCTCTGCCTTTTCCTTCCTCCCTTTTTTCCCCCTCATGCTCTTTGTTTTAACCCCTCATATACTGTTTATGCAGAAAACAACATCTGTCTCAACCCTCATCATCAGAGTCGACATATTACAGCAATTTGAAGAAGGCTGTTGAACTTTAGGAACTCCCAAATTTCATCAGATGCTCTTCATTTATAACAATAATGTGGCTTTTTGAGTAATATTCACAGATGGATTTAGATATATGGATAGGAATTGGGAATCAAAAATGTAAAATTTTGAATGTAAAATTCCCAGGTTTGAAAACCAAACCTGGGAAAAATATGTAACAATTTTATGGCAGGATCAGGATCTGGACTTTATCAAGTTTGTTTATACGACATTTATAAAAACATTTTATACCCTAAATATCTCTGATCCTGCATTCTGAACCATTTTATACTTCAAATTTTGTCTTTTTTGACCATTTCATATCTTTCAATTAAGTTTTTTTGTTTGTTTGTTTTAATTCCAAAAAACTCATGAAACACATTTTTGCATCATGCCAAATGCAATTAAATGTCAGCTGTAAAAGTTGATGAGTTTTTGCAGATTGTACAGAGATTTAGCTTTATAAAGTTGCCCATGCACAGTCCAAATCATTGTGAAATGTTACCAGAGATATTAAGATTTATTTCACGCACTTGACAGAAACTGTGAATGTAAACAGTTAGAAGGTGATTAATTTAAGTGACAAAACTGACGCATGGGAAGATGAGAGCTGGGGCCCGCTTGAAAATAGACGGCGGCCACAATTGGCCCCCGGGCCATAGTTTGGACATCCCTGCTCTACCCTAACACAGTTATCCTTTAAAACTGTAACCCAAATAACCTTGTAAAACTGTGACCCTGACCCTTAAATTCACACCCAATTGTCAGAAAACTTCAAGTATTTATTAAAGTGTGACAGTGTATCACTGTCCATATTCTCCAGTCATTATTACCCAAACTTTCACTGCTACTTTTCCCAGGAACTAGAATTCATTTCGTGGAAACATTTCTAGAACGATGAGATGTCAGATGTTTGATGCTGCCAGAAACTTTTCAGCTCCTGCCTCGTCACAGATCTTTGTTTCTGCATCAGTGACAGTTTAATATTAAAAAAGATCAATGATGGAAGAGAATATAAATCAGACCCAGCAGACTAAGTCGAGGACAAGTTTTCCACATTGTTTTGGTCTTTTGGAAGCAGAAACCTGGAAATCTGTTTGGAGCGCTGCCCTCAGTCTTGTCTTACAGGTTGTGAACACAGATGGGACTTTTGGTGCACACGTTGGTTGGCCTACACTCAGCTCTCTCCTCTCTCTGTCAGCCATTTTAATGCTGAACCCGTACAGTCATTCTGCGGCGCAGGAGCAACCATGGCGCTCAGCACCCCGTCTCTTCAGCAGGCAGGAAGTGGCCTGGCCAGCTGTTTGCAATTCAACCTGAGACTTTGTTTGGGTGACCTACATTATGGCACCATTTATATTCTACTGTAACTCAAACAGACCTTTTTTTTTCCTCTTTTTCTCCTCATTTCTCTTTTTGACCGACTTCTAAGGCTGGAAAATAATTATTCATGTGCTGTGTTGGCAAACTCGAGTGCCATTGTGGCAAACTTGTACCGTTTAAGCTGCTTTATTTGACTCCCCTACTTTTAAGAGGCAAATATCAGGTGATTAAAACTTCCCTTGAGGCAGGGGTTTTATATTGACGACATAATGGGTTTATACTTAATATAACAAACTTATAAACATCATGGGGGTCCTACAGTAGGTGGGGGAGGGGGCAGTTAGGATTGACCACCAAAAGCTGCAACAGACAAAAACTAGGTTTTTGGTTTTTCTTTCCAAGTGAAAAAAAACTGAACTCAAAGTAAGTAAAAGGGAAAAATTACGGAAAAAATAAGAAGAGGGTTGGAACAACTCACAAAGGTAAAATATGCTTCAAAATAATACCAATAATTCAGGCTTCAGGTCATCAGCTATCAGTCAAACTGGTGAACAGTGGCGTAAAAAGACTTTATAAAAGGCAAGGGCAAAAGGAAGAAAAGGGCACATAAAGTGTTTTAGCCACCCAAGAAGAAAGTTTGTCATATTTTAACCAGCCAAGGCAGCAGTTTAGTGTGTTTTACCAGAAAGGCACTTAAGCATACATTTTGGCTCGTGAGAAGGCACTTTAGTGCACGTTTGGCTCCCAATAGATTGTTTACCATGTTTGAGGAGAGGCAGAATGAAGCCAGAGGACTCACATATACTGTTGTGATAACATGGCTCGTCTACTTGTTTTGAAAGACAACTTTTTACTGAATGCAACACTGATAGGTAATGAATTTTCAACAGTGACGTAGTGCTGTTGTTTGAAATGTGGGTTGTAACTTTGTGTAGCAGCCGGTTACATTCAACACGACTCACAGCTCAGTGCTCTGAGACATATTTGTTCTTTGTAACGTAGGTAAATCCTGGTTATGTCCTACCAGTGCTCATCTACCAAGCAGAGCAAACGTAACCTGGTTCTTTTTCTTATTGATAGCTTGACCTGTGATGTACTCTGAAGGTCATGTTTTAGCCTTAAGCTTGTATTTGAGACTTTAGCTCATGCTTTAGCCTATAGCCCGTTTTTAAGCCTCTTGCTTATGTTTTAGCCTCTAAGTTGTGTTTTAGCCTTTAGCTTGTGTGTAAGTCTTTAGCCCTTATTTTAGCCTCAAGCCTGTGCTCTATCGTTCTCCTGTTTAGCTTTTTTCTGTTCTCCTGGCTTTTTTTCTGTTCCACATTTCGGCTCCTTTTCCCACTTTTATTACTAAATAAATCACGGAAATCATTCTCTCTTGTCATTGCTAAACTTCAACTTGCTGTGTCTCAGTCTGGTCCAGTCTGTCCCAACTTTTGAGTTTATAATCTCATTTGAAGTTGTGGATTCAGATATAAGTCATGTATCTCAATATGACGCCTTTTCAAGACCACATAGAAACTCCTCACAGTCCCTCTAACTGTATGGTAAAAGATTTATACAACAGATTTCTTTTTAATCCAAAATTTTCAATCAATATAGTTAAATTAAAGCTGTCATACATATTTTTCAATCATGCAAACCGAGGGGGGAAATTCTCCTTTATAACATTCCCAAATTGCAAATTAGATAGTCATTTTCTTTTAAAGAAGTATGTCAGAACTAACTTTCTGAGACAAAACTTTCCGAAAAAGCACCCACAGATTTTCACACATGAGGCAGTCATGTGTTCATTTTTATCCTCAAACAACTCTAAGTTAACTGTGCCAATTTAATCATGTAGAGCACAGTTTATTAAAATGTTCAGGCTGAGTAATTTTTCCCAAACATGCCATCCAGGGTGCCCCACTCAGCAGGAAACACCAGGGTCAGGAAGTGGTTTCAAGGACCTTCTTGCTGAATCAGACCCCTTTACAAACCCTCACCCTGCACCGGGGGTCTGCTCATCTCCCACAATCCCTCCCTGCCTCTGGTCTGCGGATGATGCTCCACATGCATGTCAGCTAATTATCCTCCATCCTCTCTCGCAGACTGACCTCACTCCCCCACCTCACCCTGTCCATCCCTGACTTCTGCACAATAAGCAACATCTGGTTCTCATTTCCCCAAAACCAAAACAACACGAGGGGGGAGGAGGAGAGGATGGGAGGAGTCTTTGAGGAGGGGAGAAAGAAAAGAAAGAGCAGGATGTAGGAGAGGAGAAAGAATGAAGTTACATTTCTCACTCGAGGTGGAGGTTTTTGAAGGTGCAGGTGTGATGTGCGATGAACCACTTCAGCATTTCTTACAACCATGTTTGTTATCTTTCACACCCTCTGCGGCCTGTTTTATGCTCCCTCACACTTCACTGACACCGCAAACAGTCTGCTCCTTCGGTCAGCTGTATGAAAATTTAAGAAAAGGAGACGAGGGGGGAGAGAGAGCTCGCCTTCTCCACAGAAAAGAATTTGCAACTCAGCGGCTAGCGGTCCTAATTACAGTGAGGCTTTGCTGAAGTCTGCAACAAGAGACGAAGAGAGAAAAAGGGAGGGAGGGAGGGAGGGAGAAACGTGAGGTGAAGGGCACCAAAAGCAGGAGAGGGAGAGGAGAGCGTTACCTCATTTTGTAAATAGTCTGTTAAGAAGTCAAAGTCACTTGAAGTTAGTGCTGACTTCACAAAAACAGCTGCATTGCACAAGAAATAAGAAAAACTCATGTTAAACTTTATTCTTTGTTGTCTAATGATGCTTTAAAGGGGAGGAAAAGTTTTGTTTTGAGAATTCATGGAGGATTTTAACCAGCCGTAGAGCTACTGCTTTTCGAAATAAATGCCACTCAAGTCAAGTGTTTCACTGCAGCACAAATACCAATTAAGTATCACTTTCAGCAGGAAGAAACACTCTGCCAACTTGGCTGCGACTGGCTAATGATGTTTCCAGATGCCAGGCTTCGAATTCAGACTATTTTTTCAGTGTTAAAAACATTCTTCAGGTTACGTTTAGCCAAATGTGGCCAAAAAAGTGCAACAAAAGCCTATTGACCTTATATGCTTTGATTTTGCAAAAAAAAACAATAATAAAACTGGGGTTTTTTTTATGATTGGCACCACACTTTTTTCTTATTCCATTCTTTTCAATGCATCCCAAACTACACTTCTTTGTGGATTCAGAGAACTAACATTGCTACAGTGCTAAAAGTTGAACCCTTCACTTCTCTCTCTCATATATAAACAGTGAAGTCGTGATTCAGAGCTGCTGTATGTTTGCCAGCTCCTCCTTTTTCCACCGCCTGCCCAAAAAACTCTTTTTCCGGGGGCCAACACCAGACAAAATGGCGTTTGAAACCTCACAGTGAATCAGAGGAAAGAGAAATGCTGCAGTCTGGTGGAAGAAGAGGGACATTAACATCTCATATCAGCCAAAAGATGAAACAGTGAACCATAAACTTACAGTGAAACCAACATTTATTGAAAGTAGAAAAAAACAACATAAATATAATCTGTATGCTGACATGATTATAGTGATAACTCAGGTCTATTTCTGAGGTTTTTTATCCATTAATAGTCTCCCTTTAGGCTTGAGTAAAAGTGACTTCTTGTGCTCCTCTGCACGTTTTGCCTCTTCTTGTCTCTTTCTCCACGCTTCCATGCCTTGGTCCACCTCAGAGTTCAGCATCACAATACGCCTCTGTGAGGAAAAGGTTCCAAAGATTAAGGAGCAAACATAAAAAGACAATAAATAAGAATAATGAATAAAACATAGAACGTGTTGGTACTCACAGCTATAACTTCCCTCTCCTGCTTTCGTCTAATCTGTCCTTTCATGGGTGGAGCTGGTCTTCCATCTGTTCAGATTCAAAAGTAAGAAAGTGTTTAAAAAGTAGAAAACGCTATCTGTTAATTTTCCCTTTCAGAAATAATCCATACCTGCAAATGACCAGTCAGGTAGATCTGTCAGAGGGCCGTATTCTGTCCCCGTGCGGGAAAGTCCGTGTCTGTAAACAAAGACAAACATCATAAAATGAGAAATAAGTTGTAAACTTGTCCAAAGGAAAACAAAATAAACACATCAAATTTCAAAAATGGCAAAAACAACAAGTAGTAGCAATAAAAACAGGTGAGTTTCAGGTGGCAAAAATGGTCAAAAAGCAGCAAAAGGGGTTAAAATAGGGAGAAAACTTGGAAAGTGACCTGAAAGTGGCAAAACTTATCAAAGGCCTGACATTTCTGTTCAAAATATCTTTTTTTAATGATTTTATGTAATATTCTAATTTTTTGAGACAGTGAATTTTGGGTTTTCTTCATCCGTAAGTTGTATTCATCATAATTTCAAGAAATAAAGGCTTGAAACAATTCACTCTACATATAATGAGTCAATGAAATATCCCGATTTCACATTCACAAATGAGTGACCAAAACCATTGAACTTTTTCATGATATTCTTATTCTATAAGAAGTACCTATTTATGCAAATGGATTTTCTTTTATGGATTTTTCTCTATTCACAAAAACCCTTTATTCTCCATCATTTATGTGATTTTCTGGTGGAAAACAAGAAACTAAAAATGATCACAATTGCAATTTAGGGGGGAAAATAAGAGCAGTCAGATTATATCCGCAAATCGTTCAGCATGAGTGTCCACTTTGGGGTTTAATATGCAAAACTTGAGATTCTATTCTTTAAATTATTTTCCCATTTTCAGAGAATGAACATGAAGAGCACACAAAAAGGCAACACAATCTTTGTTTCTTAAATATACATTATGCTTAAGCCTGGAATTACTGCACAATAGTAACCTTTCTTATATGCAACACATAATCTACTCACTCTTTCCTCCATTTATTTCCAGCTTGAACTCCACATGTTGTGCTGAATTGTCTATTGGAAAGTCTTAATACTGGAAAACAGGAGTAAAAACAAACATCTTAATTATTATACAAGACCCTGACGACTCTATTACGATCTCATGATGAGACACAAAGCTGAAATATAACATGAAAATTAGTTTAACACATAGTTTTCCCATTGGTGCTTCTAAACAGTTTATTCATCCAAAACAAATAAAAACAGTTCATTATATCAAGATTGTACCGAGCAGTGTTAGCATTAGCTGCGATGTTCGTCGTTGCTTTATTTTCGCCTTTTTTCTCACTAAAAGGTTACATTAAAATTAAGTGTGCCATAATAGGAAATATTCACGTAACCGAAAGTTTATTTTAAAGAGGCTCAAAGGGATAAATGTGTCGTTTATAGTGAATAACCTTTGTCTCACCTGAGCAGCACCATGTTCTTATGGGGGCCGCCATCTTTCCTGCAGCTTCTGTTTGTTGACCACCAGGGGGAGCCAAAGTTATTTAGAGAAAAGTTTAATGAACGTTTCTTTTCACTTTTTTTAAGTGTTGAATCAGTTGTTCTTCAAAAATAATACTGAGAAGATTAGAAAATAATACAGAGAAGGTCAGTACAAGTAGTTTTTTTCCCCCACCTGCATTGATTTTTGCAGTATATTTAAAAACAGTGTTGCCATCATTTCATAAATGTTCATTAATATTTAAAGAAGAAAAAAAAACATTCTTTGTCTTTGAACGTTTGTCTAATGTTGTTTTTTGAGGCTGTATTGTGTCACTCAGTGGTTCCTAACTTTTGGTGGGCTTTGACCCCATTTTGACATCATACATTTCTGGGGACCCCAGTGACCTTTGTTGTCTACAATTTGTTTTTGTTTTTTTCTCCTCTGGTTTTCTTAACTGTATTGTTAATACAGAGTAGCCAGGATTAGTGCACCAATACTAAACACTAAAATACTTACCAGTAAAATCAGAATCAGAATACTTTATTGATCCCCCAGGGAATCAATTGCTTTTTTAGTATACAGTTACTCCCATTCAAAAGGTGTTAGAAATATAAGAAAGTACAGTATAAGCATAAGTGTCTTACCCAAAAACTGAAATCTAAGCATAAAAATATAAAAATAAAATAAAATATCGAACAGAACATCAAGTATGTATAATCTACTTAAAATGTGTGGTGTATACATGAATTGCTAAAATATTAAAATACTTGATACTTAGATACTTACATACTAAAAATACTGAAATACTTATTAATAAAATGCAAAAAATATTAAAATATAGATCACAGCTGTTCAGTCTGTTGTGTTTTGATTTTGAAAAGAATAATAATTACTGGTGAATTTTTAATCAGTAAAATTTGTTTTATCTATTACTAGACATTTCAGGAGACCCCATTAGGATTCTAGGCAACCATAAGTGGGGTCACAACCCCAAGGTTGAGAAACACTGGTCTAACTAACCCTTGTATTGTTCTGACTGCTTAGAAAGTACAAGGAGTACAAATTTTTTCACTTATTTTTTTTCAACAGAGGGCTAACATACCTTTCACCAGTTGCTCTGTTTTTTAATAGTTACAAGCACTGACTATACCTGTGAGCAAACTTCACCCCATCAAACAGTTGATTTTACAACGGCGCCACCTAGGAAATACCAGAGGAGTCTTCCAAGGATTTCATTTGTCACAGTTACTTAAGTAGACATGACAAATACTTTGTAGACTGTAAAAATGGTTATATAATGTCTCCTGAGGCTACGGACGAGCTTTGTCAAGTCTAAGAAAATAACTTCATATAGACGTGCTGATGTCATCAGTTTAACAAAGCTTGACAGTTTGACAAGTTGCTTCAACACGTTTCACTCAAATGTTAGACTAGTTTGCCACACAAAACTTTAGAGTCATGTCTGTTTAAATATAAATGTTTATTACAGCATCTTGCACATTTGTTCGTCCAACATATGATTCTAAGTCAGAATGACAAAAGATTATTGATGTTGTGATAACACTTAATTGGTATCGTCTCAACAACAAAATACATTTCAAATTGAAATTTTATGTCCAAATAAATCAGTGATGCATGTTGACTAGAAAATTACCTAAGCCCCTCCCAGCTATTTTGTAAAGCTACAGCTTTCAAGTAATATCCAGAATGCCTTTGTCACTTAGTGGTCAGTGTATGAAATGTCATACAAATACCACAAATAGAGGGAAAAAGCCATACAAATGCTAATTTAGAGAGAAATTAATTACTCATAAATATCAAAGGTGTTGAACAGTTTTGATTTCTGTAAGTATACTACAAAATACTGAGCAATGTTATTTCAAAATATTGCATTAAACAAGGAAGAACTGCAATTTTAACTTTTCAACTAAAACTCTCACATTCATTTTCACTTGTGATTGAATGCTACTGAGAAAATCATTTATTTTGCATTTTAAAAATTGAAGAACAAAGTGCAGAAGAAAGGCCCATTTGTTTGTCTTCAATGCCTCATTGCAACAACTTAACTGTGATAATGAACAAAAAAAAATTGATGCTCAAGATCCATAACATGATTCTACCAAGTTTTAGAGATGGTTAAATCAGTTTGAGACTCTTCTAATTGAAATATAATAACTCAAAATGTGCTGAATCGTTTGTTCAGGAGGTAGTTGAAGGGTTAATCAATGTACCTTCTGTTGAAGTCAGAGCATTTCATTTTATCTTTCATACACTTTAAGGTTGCCCTTTAAATCTAATTTTAACAAGTTTTTTTCAAGCACTAGTCTTGAGTGATTGTGACCCACCCACCTGCCCTCAAATGTTATTTCAAAAATGTATATTTTGGTAATTCCCTTTAAAATAACTCAATGAAATTCTTCATCACTACAGCCCCTTTAATTTCAGTCACCTCCTGAAAAGTCTCCTCTACACATTTTTGTCTCCCTCCTGGAGTATGACACAACAATAGACTCCACTGAGCCAGAGGGGGGAAATACTCTGATATGATTCACTGAATCAGCCCAGGCGCTAACTCAACTCTTCAAAGTATTTTTCTATGGCCTGCTCCGCTACTAAGCCCTGAAGAATTTCTCTGTTAGCTTTTCGGACAAGTTCCCACTCGCAGCCTGTGAAGTAAACGCTAGAGTCTGCTGCAGGGACTCCGGTGAACCGCAGGGGCCATGAAAGGCTCCGTAGGAAGGGGGGGCTCCGGGGCACATAGAGCCGACAAGCCTATCCAAACACACCAGGGTAAACACTGTGGTGCTTTTATCAACGCTTGGTGTGTTTTGGTGTGTCCGTTAACCGCCACAAAACGACCGGAATTACGACTGTCTAAAGGCCGGTGAGTCCTGAAATAGTAGCGGGATGTTTACTCTGTATCCTCCTTGGAGAACTCAGACACGCCGAAAAAATTCACCAGGCATATCACTCCGCTGTGTCCCTCCGCACATTCCACAGGCTGGTGGTACAATTAAGTAGTGCCGCTGTCCAAATGGAGCAGTTTGAATAACTCAAATCTCTCTAATGTTTAAAAAAACTGCCATTGGTTGTTCTCAAAAATCAAAGTTCCCCTCAAAGGAAATTTTAGACACAATAATATAATTCAAAGGAGGCTTAAAGTTGGTTTACACCAACACCAAAGTTGTTTTTAATTCACTCGGCAACAAAACACATCAAAGAAAGCAGTATATCTTTTTTAATCTTATCTTATTCCTGACACTATTTAAGCTTGTGCCAACTCCCAACCACATAATTACATTTCTCACTTAATAAACATCACACATCCAAATTCCTGGAAAAAGGATACAAGCTGTTAATCAGAATTTGGTTTATCTATCAAAATATTTCAATTAATGATCACAAACGCAATGCCATTCAATTCACTTTCAGATCTAACTAAACATTCTGCTATGAAATCTGAATAATGCATTTTTCAGTAGTTTTATAGTATTTTGTCGTATCATGAGTACATGTTGGAATGTAAACTCGAGAGTTGAAGCAACTTTTCCCAGAAACAAGCCCAAGGACGGAACTGTGGTTACCCATCCACAGCCTTGCTCAACTCCAACAACAAATGATGCGATTATCATTTACTGTAACACTTATTCAAATGTCAAATTGTGCAACATGTAGCCTATATTCACCTCAAAAAGCATAACAGGTAGTTGTCAGGCAAGAAGGACGAGTGCTTAGTATTTCCTTCATTGCAAGTTTTTTTGAGTTCTAATTAACATATCATTTAAAAGAAAAAAAGAAAAAAGGTACCTTTAAGAAATAATTGAAATAGATTTTTTGTGACTAACTTGTTGCAGTCAAACCCCACAAATTTCAAGACAAGTATCGTAGCATATCGTATAACGTGACTTTTCAAGTGACCTCATAAATGTATGGCTTAAATATCCATTTACAGCAGGACTATTTTTCTTTTAAAGCAGGCAAACAAGTGGTTGAAGGCAAAACATGATTGGCAGACCTTTTTTCCCGCCACACCACTTAACCATCATCAAAGTGAGACATTTATAAATTATTTTTTTCTGCACTGCGTCGCTCTATCTTAAAGAGGTTGTGTTGGACACATCCTCTGGGGAAATTTAGCGTATAAATGACAATACAAGCCATGTCTGGTGGAAAGGTGTTCCGGCTCGGTGGAGGAAGCGAGCTGCCGTTGCCTGATAAAGGAGGAGTGATGCGTCAAGCGTAACGGAATCTAACGGTTCATCGACGAATCACCCTTCAAAATAAGAGCGATTTAACGGCTTTGTCTGAATGTGGAACAAGTCAAGATAGTTTCGACATAAATGTGCCTGTTTATAAAAAAGAAATTCTATCTCACAAATAAGAATAATTCAATTTCAACTATTTCTGCCTGTTTTAAAATTGTGGATTCTTGTGTGGTTATTTTTTGGTCCACTGTCTTATGTGTTGTTGATACCAGTTGCCATATTAAAAGGGACATTTTCTATCATTCTCGGTTGGAATAAGAAAAAACATACACGAGAGAGCAAAGACGGATTTTTGTGTAATTAAAAAAACACTGATTTATGGAAGCAATTTTGAAGATAAAAAGTAAAAGAATTAGTAAAGTAAAAAATTCTCAATAATTTGACTTTTAGCCCCAAATTTCAACTTAATATTGGATCATTTTCATTTTTTCAACTGGCTGGAATGGGCTTCTATACTGATTTCTTAAACTGGTGCATCTCAAAAAGTAGAGTAACGTGAAGAAGTAATATTTTTTGTCTTTTTTTTTCCAGAAAGTGAAACCATGATATGAGAAAAACTGGTTATACATGGTGAATTATTTCAAGCTTTGAACTCTTGAAATGTTTCTGATTACATCTCAAGGGTTATGAAAACCCTTAATTCAGTTGTCAGCAACTGTTCTATGTGATAACATAGAACAGGATCAATAAAAAAGGGATTTTGGAAGTATTGATACTTTCTGACTATTTTCAAAATTTTCCCAATTTTCGTCCCTAAATTCAACCATTTTTGCAGTTTTTTGACCATTTTTACCACCTTTATTTTAGTTTTATGGATACTTTTGTGCTGTTTTACCCAATTTTCACGACTTTAACGATGGTTTTGACCAATTTGGGTTGACTACCAGTGGTGCAAAGCATAAAAAATCGACTGTAAAAATATTCTGACACATTTGGGGTTACAGATATGTTTCGCAGCCTTGGTTTAAATTGCGTTTGGGTGAATTGCGTCTCCTCCCAAAATGCGGTTGCGTTTGAAAGGGCTCGGACCGGAAGTGCTCTCTCAAACGTTGTTTGGCTGACAGAGTTGAAAAGAGGGGGGAGGTAAGTAATTATTTAGGGGGAAGAAAGAAAGAAACAAAGTTGTCGACCGTGCAGTGCACACGGGGAGGGATTTTATTTATCTCAAGCGACACGTTTAAGCCAGCACCGGTCTGCTGGATGGACGAATCGTAACGGCGCACCGGTTTCCCGATTTCCCTCACTTTCCCAAACTTTTCCGCTATTATTCAAGCGACTCCAGGCTGGATTTCTTCTCTTTAGAAACCAGAAAGATAAAAGCATCCGAGCTCAGGCGGATGGACGGACTGACTGAGGAGTCTAGTGTCTGCTTTTTTGTTCCCAGAGTAAAACTTTAAAGATCTTTAAAACTACTCCGAGCTCACTTTGAACTGAAATGAATGGCAGAAGTCGGGTGAGTCGACTTTCTGGACACAAACGGATTTATTTTCTTGTCTACACTGGACCCACATGAAGTGAAGCAACCCGCTGGACCTCAAGGCTTTGTGTTTAATTGAAAGAAAAGTCAAAGGAAAGGACAGCCCACACAGCACTGGAGAACTATATTTCATACATTAACACTAAAAGGTGTTTGAGACTGTTGAAGTAACGGAGAAGATGCAGATGTGGAGCCACATGAGGGTCCACAAAGGAGGCCCTCCCCGACCATAGGTCACACACAAGTGTCCTGGATGTTTCTCCTGCTTCTGAGCTGAGTTGACTTGAATTAGGAGTCTGATAATCCAATGGATTCTTCCTCACCACAGCCTACCTGTTCCTGTGGATTTTCCACATGAGGGCAAACCAGATGACTCAGAGGACTTAAGTCATGTAACCACCCTGAAATGTCTTAGAAGTCTTATTTATCTGTTCTGTATTTATTGTCTGTACATAAGGACTCCTGTTTGTAGCTTTGTGCTCGGCCAGTTTTGATGTTACTGTTAATGTTTTAGTTGTTTTAAGTGGTAGATTAACTTGAATATTCTGCTGTATATCTCCACACTGTATTAGAGTAGAGCACAGTCTTGGTAACTTAGATTTCTGGACTTGACGTTGCCGTGACAGGTATAAAAACGCAACAAGGCTTCATCATGGACAGGCCGATAAGCAAGTTGTTGGAGAAGTTAAAGCTAACAGACTCAGGCAGTGTGAAATTCAACAGTTCAAAGAAAAAGCACGACTCTGCCAGCAACTCTAATAACAGCAACGCCAACGCTGGCATCTCCAGCGGCGGCGGCAGCAGTGGGGGCAGCGGTCTGCCACCACCTCCAGGCTCTGCAGCTGCCTCACCCTCAAGACCCGGCCAGTTCTCGCTTGCCTCTGCAACCACAAGCGATGCATGTGTTCCAGCGAGTGGGAGAGGAGGAGGGGGTGGGATGGGTATGACTCCCTCTCAGCTCCTCACCCCGCCGCCACCTTCCTCCAACGTGGGCGCCATACCTCAAGATGGCGAGCAACAGCTTCATCCCTCCACTTTGGCTCCACTGAGGCGCCGCTCCCCCCAGCAGAGAGCTTCCTGTTACCTGGGTGAAGGTGTGGATTCTCACCTGAGGCGAGAGTCCGGTCTGGGCCCTGACTGTGACACTTTAGGGTCATTTGGTTCCAAGGCGTCCCTCAATCAACGCCGCTACTCTTTGGAGCTCCAGCAGCTGGTCAGGCGACAGCAGCTACTCTCTCAGCCTCCTCCTCTCTCTGTCCCCCCGCCGTACCCCACCACCACGGGTTATGGGTCGGCTCCTAGAAGTGGTCTGGCAGAGCCGGGCTACCTCTCGGAGCCTGAGAGGCACAAACGCCTCTCCCTCCAGGAGGCTCTGTTTTACAAACGCCTGAGCACGGGGAGTGAACTCTGGGAGAGCACCAGGCCCGCGTCCCTCTCTCACCCACCACATCGAACATCAGACATGACCGGAGGAGGTGTTGGAGGAAGCTTCTTTTACCCCCCAGGACCAACACTGAGCCCGTGCTCTTCATTCAGCCTGCAGGAATCAGTGCTGGTCAGCCCCAGGAGCAGCTTCGCGTCGAGCACGGCGAGCGGCGGTGGAGGAGGGAGCCCCATGGGGAGCCGCTGCAGCAGCAACCGGACCAGCGGCATCAGCCTGGGCTACGATTCCCGCTACTCCACCTCTGGAGGCCTCCCTCCACAGCAGCAGTCCCCCTCCATGCAGATAGGGGGCTCTGCTGCTGGTTACGGGGCCCCAGGTCGGGCTGGAGTGACCCCTGTGGAGGCCTGGACTCAGTACCTGGACGGTGGGATGCGCCAAGGTGCCCAAGACAGCCGCCACTCCTACCCACCTGCTGTTGGGAGTCCTGCAGCAGCCTGCTACCAAGCCGGCCCGGAGTGGTGGGTGGAGCAGCAGGCGGGAGTGAGGGCTAAAGACGGGGTCCTGATGGGAGACAGGGCCAGGTACTCAGACCTACCTGGAACCCGGTACCAGGAAGAACTCACACGGCTGATTCTGAGAGATGCGGCGCAGGAAGGCGGGGGGATCGTGGAGGGCCTGATGCTGAAGGAGCAGTCGATGACGGCTCTTTCCAAACCGAGCATGACGACGATGGGGTCGTGCTCTGCCGGGGGGCCTGGGAAACCCCAGGAGGATCCAGGAGCTGGGAGGGATGGCACGGAAAACCGCCAGGAATTCTTTGGTGAGATATTTTATGAAACATGATCTGAGCCTTAAATTTGGAACAGGAAATTTTAATCGAATCGATGTTGATAAAAAAAGTTGGGTAACCAATCACAAATTAGTTCAATTGCAATATGGCCTACTGCAATATTCTAAAACACAGACAGCACAATATTTCTTCAACCTGAAATGTGTCAGAATAACGGATACATTTTTTCTCTGGGATTTATATTTTATGCTCAACACAAGTGTTACTCAACCAAAGAGCCAAGGTGTTGGAAACTACTTTTGAAAGAGAAACAATCAAAGTGGTGGAAAGTTGCAAAAATGGCAAGAAGTAGCAATTAGAATGAGTTCAAGGTGGTAAAAATGGTCAAAAAAGCAGCAAAAATGGGTGAAAATTGGGAGAAAAGTTGACGAAGAGTAAGAAAGTAGAAAAACTATTCAGAGGCCTGAAATTTCTGTTTACAAAATCCTTTTATTGAATTCTGGGTTTACATTATCTATAAACCATAATTAATAACACTATAAAATCAAGTCTTGAAATAATTCACTCTATGTATAATGAGGCTATGAGAAAACTAGGTTTCGCTTTTTGAAAGTGACTAAAAATATTGAACTTTTTAGTGATATTCTAATTTTTGAGATGTACCTGTTGATGTGAACAGAGTTTCTTTTTAACAAAAAAATCGTCTTTTCTCCATCATATGATTTTCTTATTCAAAACGAGAATAATGAAACAATATTCCCTTCAATAACGCAGTTGATATCAACACACCAACCCACAACACAACACAATAAATCACGATTAGGTTATTCTTACAAGTCGTTCAGCCCTAGTTGGTACATGTACCAGTTTAGGTCCCCTAAAAAATCATCTGAGCATCCCATCCTGCCAGTCCATTCATCAGTTTGTGAATCAGCGTAGGTTTATAGGAACATCTCTGCATCCTTAATCTGAGATGATGTCGTCACTCTGACTTCGCTCTGTCCTAGCGTCTGTACTCAGGGTGTTATTACCGTCCTCCAGACCGCCCGGTGTCAGATCACAGGTTTCTCTCTAAATGAAAGGGTTGTATGGATGGCTGAACGGATTAATAGTTGAAAGCGGTGTATGGATGGATGGTGCATCACAACCTGCAGAGACATGCAGGGTTGTAGCATGCGAAGCATAAAGGAGGAAGAAAAACTATGCTCAGGCTTCAGATCCAGACAGGTAGACATTTGAGGAAGGAAGATGTCAGCTGTTTTGAGATGTTACGTATTCTCTCTCTCTCTCTCTCTCTCTCTCTTTTTTTTTTTTTTTTTTTTACACACGTTTGCACATTCAGGGCCAATTCACCGTAACTGCTTTGCCATTAAATGACAAAATCCTACTTAAAATAATAACACGCTGCCACACAAACAGCTCAAACCATTACCATGAGTCACAGAAGATTAGGGTTTAGGATGTGTGTGCGTATGCGATTATGGCAGGGCAGGAGTGTGTAACAGTGCCTGGTTGAATTAAGGGTGTGTTCGCCCCCCGGAGTGACTTCAGGCCACAATAACGCAGCATGTGTGAGTCATGCTAAGTGTGTGTGTGTGTGTGTGTATTGCTGCCTTGGCGTGTGCAGGGGCGGTGTGTGCTGCAGCCTGTTTTTCTGCTCAGGTATGTGTGCCCGCGGGGGACAAACAATACTGTACTCCTCTCAGCCATTAAGGAAGGTCTCTGAGGCGTGAATGTAGACGCTCTGAAAACAGCCAGCACAAGACGCATTAATGCTCATTAATAAAGAGAAAGTAAAACTGAAATTAAAGGAGAAGCTTAAAAAAAAAGCAAAATGATTCAGGGGAAGTCCATCAGAAACATTTTAAGACTTTTCTTTGATAGGCTTCTCCTAGAAAACTTTTCTTTTTGGAGCTTCATTTTGTGTGGATGGTGGTGCTTTCCAACTAACCTGATAGTTTTTAATTGGAAAAGAAAAAATGCTCATGAGACAATTTCAGTTCCTTTGTTTTAAATTCTTCTTACTTCTTGTAGTTGTAACCTTTCTCAAAGCCGTTTGAAGAAAGCAAAAAGTGAAATTTAAAAACCAGAGTCTCAATTGTCTCTGTGAAAAACTTCTTTGACGTCTCTGACAAAACCAAGCTGGACTGTAAACTTTGCTCAGCTAAACTAGCGTAGACATAGACAATACACAAGGAGCGTTAAACAGTTCCTGGTAACTATTAAGTTCATCATCAAAAAGTTACCAGTGGCTTTAAAATCAACGAAACACCCCAGGTGACTATTTGGTTCATCATCATAGATCAACTGGTGACCATTGGACCAATGGTCAAACAGTTCCTTGTGACTATATGATCAATCATTGAATCAAACAGTTCCCAGGTACTTTTCAATTAAATATCCAACAGTCCCCAGTGTCAATGTGATTTATTATCAAAAATTCACTGGGGACTTTTTGATTTGTTCTTGAATAGTTCTTGGTGACTATTTGACCGATTGTCCAACAGTTCCTGGTGACAAGTCCCCTCTTTCGGTAAAGAGTCCCAGGTGCCTATAAGATTAATATTCAAACAGTTCCTGGTGACTCTTGGATCAATCACCAAACAGTTACCAGTGATCACTCACTTAATTGATCAATCATCCAATGGTTCTTGGTGATAGTTCAGTTAACTGTTAAATAGTTCCCTGGGTTGTTGATTGATCATGGAACTATTCCATTGGTTATTCCATTGATTTTGGAACAGTTCTTGGTGACTATTCTATTGGTTATCAAACAGTTCCCAGTGAACAATCTATTTATTATAAAGTAGTTCCTAGTGAATGTTGGATCAATCTTTGAATAGTTCCTGGTGACTTTTTGATTGACTTTATAATTGTTCCCAGGTACTTTTCAATTAATTGTTAAAACAGTTCCCGATCATAGACTGTATAATGAGTGGACGTAACAACGTTCGGCTCAAACTGAAGCCTCCAGCAGATGCCCCGCCCCCTGGTGTCTGGCTGCAGAATAGGTCATAAGCCCCGCCTCCCCATGTATTCCAGATATGAGCAGAGAAAACTTTAAAAAATTACGATACCTCATAGAAACGTTTCTCTCATCCTTACGCTAAGGTGGTATGATGATGTCATCTGGCTGCATGGTGTTCAGGTGTTTTTTTTCTGAGAAGTTAGTTTCTCATTAGTTATTGGACGTTAAAAACTGTGATATAAGTTTTGTTTTACGATAGTTGACAGCTGCTGTTCTGAGCAGATTTTATCGGGGATATAAGAAACTTCGGGAAAGAGAGACAAAAGGAGACTAAACCTGCTGAAGAAGAAGAAATAAATGTTTTTATTTCTCTTTTTTACTCGGCTCCACCGGAAATTCTCTACTGCGCAGACTCTGGCTGCACAATGGCGGCTCCAGAAACTGAGTTTTTTGGCTTCAAAAACGTAGAACGGTGACAGGCGGAAGCACGTTGTCCATTCTATATACAGTAATTGCTTTATAATTGTTCCCAGGTACTTTTCAATTAATTGTGAAAACAGTTCTCGATGGCTTATCCATTAATTTTACAAACAGATTCTGGTGACGAGTACATGAATCATCCAACAGTTCTTGGTGACTATTCAGTAACAGTTCTCTGGGTTTCTGATTAATCATTCAACAACTTCCTGGGCTCATTCATTTTGAACAGTTCCTGGTGACTATTGGATTAATCTTTGAACGGTTCCTTAGACTATTCTATATATTGTTAAACAGTTACAGCTGACTTTCAAATCTCTGTGAAACAGTTCCTGGTGACCTGTCAGTTCTTCATTGAACAACTTCTTGGTGACTTTTTGATTAAACATCACACACCTCTGTGCTACCTTTCAGTTCATTGATTCACGGTTTCTTGAGGCTGTGTAAATAGCCGTTGATGAGTTCCTTGGGCTATTCTATTTATCGTCAAATAGTTCCTGGTGTGACTATTATAATTGGATTCACCAACATCTCAGTGGCTTCATCAAACTGCGAGGCCATAGCAACGCCTTTGTAACTAAGTATCTTAAATAACTTAAAGTACATTATTCTACCCAAACTTTCTTTCTTTTAGTTCAAAGCATGTCAAACCCATCTTTGCTCAACAACCCTAAATTTCTTCCTCCTGTAAAGAAAAAAGTTCCCAGCAACCACTTCTACCCCCCCCCCCCCCATACGCAGCAGCTTCCTGACATTAAATTTAAAGCCTCCTGTTTATCCCTCTTTGGTTTCTGGTTTTGGCAAACGCGCCTGTTCCTAAATATCCAAACGGCCATCCAAGAGTGTAAGAATTCTGTGTTTGTGTGGCACTCCCTCGCCACATTAGAGAGGAAAAAACGCAGCGGGCAGACCCTTTAAATAGATCACAGGAAAGAAAGAGGCAGGAGCTCGGACCACGACAACTATTTTCCACCTTACGTTTCAAGAGAAATCTGGAGGACAAAAAGCAAAGTGGGGAAGCAAAGTTTGTCCCTCTTTTTGTTTTTGATCCCTCAGGTAGTTCAAAGTCCTGGCATCAAGGGGAAACAGATCTGTCTTGTTTAACTTCCAAATTGCTCAAATTGTGGGGTTCAAAGTCAAATGTAAAGGAAAGTCTTAAGTTTAAGATCTCCAGAAGAAAGACTTGTCTGTGTTTTAGGAGCGACTGCCAAAGACTGAGATCCGGTGGAGTTTCCCTTTTAATAACAGAGCCTGAGCGCACCACTTGTGTGGATGAGCAAACAGGCTGGCATGGCTAACCGGGTTTTAACTGTGTGAAAATCCCCTAGGTGGTGCGAACGAGAGGATTTACAAGTGTTGACACTTTGTGTGGAGTTGGATTTCAGACACATCCTCCTGGAATGCGTCGTAAATGAAGTGCTAAGAGCCGCTGAGCGATTACTCCTCACTAAATGCGTGTTTGTGTCCCCTGTGTGTTTTTACCCCCTCCCTCCCCTCTCTCCTCTGTTGTCTGGCAGGAACCTGTGTGAAGTGTGGGAAAGGTGTGTACGGGGCGGACAATGCCTGCCAGGCTCTGGACAGCCTCTATCACACACGCTGCTTCACCTGTGTGTCCTGTGGTGAGTCTCACACCACACACTCATCAATGCACCAACATAAGGATAATTTTTAACACTTCTTTCTGCGTTTTTACCTGAAACTGTGACGTTCTGTTGCTGCATTATTGCTCTGATCTCTTATCTCATAATTACAGCGTCCCATATCATAATTACAGCTTTCGTCTCATCCTTATGTTGTGAAATCCAATAATCATAACCTTTGATTGCAAACTTAAGACGCTAAAAATGTGATTTATGGGACCTTTCCTCAAACATGACTTTTTTCTCATTAGACACATTTTCTTGAGAGATCTTTTTTCTTTTACATAATTTACATAGAACAAATTCTTTTCATGTTACATTTTTTTCACCTGAAATTCAATTTTTGATATAACTAACATGATGTTTTAATAGCTGACCCTTTATCTTACCTCAATTGTCTCCTCATTTCACACATTTTTTTCTCAAGACATCTTTTTCTCTATCCCATTTTTTAATCATAACTTTCTCTTTTCTTATATTCATTTTTTCTCATGACATCTTTTTGTCAATTGTGTTTTTAATCTTGTAGTTGACATTTTCTCATTACTATTTTCCCCCGTTAGGATTTTTTTCACCTACTTTTCAATTTCATTAAAAGGGACAATTTCTTTTACCTGAATTTTTATGTCATAAGATACTTTTTTTTTCTTATGAAATATTTTTTCTACTGTAGCTGTTTCTTATAACTGACTTTTTCTCATAGTACACATTTTTAAATCTTTTACTTGAATTTTTTTACAACTGCCCATTTTGTCATAAGTAGCTATTTTTCCCCATAAGATACATTTTTCACCTACCTGTCGATTTTTCCTCATATCTGACATTATTTTCTGTTGCTGACCTTTTTCTCTAAACTGACTTCTATTTTTCATAAGATACATTTTTCCTTAGGGCTTTTTTTCCTATCGCAACTTTTTTTCTTATTGTTGAAATTTTCTTATAACTTCCCATTTCTCATAAGTGACTATTTTCCTCCATAGTTATGTTTTTATACCCAATTATACCATATTTTATGTCACTAGTTAGTTTTGATTTCTGATCTCACTCTTAAAGTCATGACTTAACTTTGGAGTATTTTTAGTGTCAGAGCTCTATGATTGTCTTCTATTTTATTTGGATCAAGTTTTTTTGACATGTTTTTCTAAAATGTCTCATTTTTTGGATCCTGTTGACTCGTCTCCCTCCGTTTGCAGGACGCACCCTGAGAAACAAGGACTTCTACAATGTCAACGGCTCTGTGTACTGTAAAGAGGATTACATGGTGAGAGTTGGGGTCAGGGTGTGTTTAGTCATCTAGCTCTCACACACACACAAAAACACACCTCACAAACACACACACACATTCAGACATGTTGGAGTCAGAGGATTGATTTCCCTCTAATGGTAATCTCCTTGTTTTAATTACAGTTTTCAGGATTCCAGGCGGCGGCGGAGAAGTGTAGCGTGTGTGGCCACCTCATACTCGAACAGGTGAGGAGTGTGTGTGTGTATATGTGTATGTGTGTGTGTAGCTTGTGTAGTTTAAAGTCACTTCCCAGAATGCCCTCTGAGAAACCCATGAGGATCAAAAAATTCAGTGACGTCCTTTTGTTGGCTCCGTTTCTGGTTCCCATGTCAGATTGTCAGAGGAATGTTTGCTCTGGGATTTTTCATCAACAAAAAAATAAAAGCTGGGAGTGATTCTCCTAAAACTTTTTTACCATATTTGAACCGTGAAACACCCTAAATATAAATAGAAAACACAGCGAGCCTGGGATACACAGGAATCTTTCTGAAATACCTCAGAACATTCAAGCTTGTTGACGTCAGAAGCTCCAGACTTTTGGTGCAAGAGAGAAAAAAAGTTTCATTTTTATCTTTATTTTTAGCTTGATTTGACATTTTAATGCTACAGAAAATTAAAGAAACATCATCCTTGGTCTCTGTTGTCTCAGATCCTGCAGGCTTTGGGGAACTCGTACCACCCCGGCTGTTTCCGCTGCGTGAGGTGTGCGAAGGCTCTGGACGGCGTTCCTTTCACCGTCGACCATCACGGGAACATCTACTGCGTGGCCGACTACAACAAGTGAGACTCACTTTCTTATGTTAAACTGTAGATATCTACACTACTTATTTACACTGAATTAACTCTCTGATGTCGCCCTGCAGAACTTTCGCCCCCAAGTGTGCCGCCTGTTTACAACCCATCTTACCTGCTGAGGTGAGTGCAGGTGTTTGAGTACAATTCCTCCCATGGACACACTCACTTTTCTCTTACGTCACAAATACAGACGGAAAAAAAGTTTCCTAAAAATTCACTTGGAACAAACTCAGGTGTCATTGAGGAACATTTTTAATAAAACCTAACACTGTCATATATTAAAGAGAAGGGTCAAAGATCAGGTAAAAGTAAAGAAAGAAAGAAAAAAAAAGATAATGGGGAAATCAGAGTCAAAATGCTAGTTCTTTTTGTTTTACCCTGTTTTATGTTAGAAGTCAGGATGTGATTGTCAGAAAGTAAGAAGATAGAATTACTTTTTTCCTCTTAAAGATAAAAGAATAAAATAAAGATTTTTTCTTTAGCTATTAAGAAAACAAGAGTCACTTTGTTGTTACAATATCGTAATTTTTTACGATAAGGGAATTTTGTTGAAGCCCATTTCCACCAGTTTGAAATATAAAAAATGAGGCTTTGTTGAGTTTATTTTGCTTTTTTACCGAGTCTAAATTTTGAGATGGGTCAAATGAATGAGATAAAAAGACAAAAAGTCTCCAATTTTCACTCATTCTGACAATTTTTATAAATTCAGTCCCTTTTTTTCGAAGACATTTTTCAATTATTGATTTTCTTTCTTTCTTTCTTAGGGATGTAATATAACACCTTAAAATGTTTTTTTTTTTTTTTTATAAAATCTGACTGTTGCTATCTCAAAATGATACCAAGGGAAACCCATTCGAACAAACTTTTTGCTGACGTTTGTGTCTCCTGTTTCATTCTCAGGGCAGTGAAGAAATTCTCAGAGTCGTCTCCATGAACAAGGATTATCACTTTGAGTGCTACCACTGTGAGGTGAGTCCTCTCACCTGAGTCTTTGACTGTTTTCCAAACAACCTACTTCATTAACAGTACCTACTGATTTGGCAGAAATCCAGTATGTAGTGATCAGTATGCGAAAACTTCAGAAATCTGCATTAAACTACGAGTTCCCGGATGTCCTACTGATCTGGGAAAATTTCTCAGTCTGCACCAGACCAGTCTACCTGGCGTACTGTTTCCCACAATGCACAGCGCCAATGCTGTTTGTTTACTCGGGGGCAATCGGGTTTTTATGAATTATCGTCACCTACTGGAATAAATCAGCACAACTACAACACAACAATACTGATGTTAGACGATGTGTGAGATAGAAGTGAAGTGACACCATAGAAACACAAGTGAATAAAAGACTCCTTCACTTCTTTTTTTCCAACTGAAAACCTACATGGATAAAATGGAGTTTTTCATCAGCTGTTAGAAAAAAGGCAGTCGAATCCAGATTTAATTCAATGAACGATAACTTTTAAAAACCAAATCTAGTGATTTTGCTGGAATAAATTTCTAACGCTTTACGAATGAATTGAAAACTGAAATCTCCCCCTGAATTTGTTTTTTCTTTTCAAAGGAATTTAAAATATTCCCTGAAGCACTGAAAATGAGAACGAACCAAAAACCCACAAAAATATTTACAACTCCCTTCCCTTGATTAATTTTATTTATTTATTTTTCTACATGTTTTATGAACTTCTTATGCTTATCTAAATTAATTGTTTTTTATGGTTCCTGCAACTTAACCACTGATTGAAATAAAACGCTTTATCTGGTTCTCTCTTTGGATATTAATTACTGAAATACCCAAGTGTACGCAGTTACCAATAATCATGTATATGGTGAGCTGGGAAAATCTACATCATTGATAACTTAGATATAATCAAAATTGGGATGTTAATATCTTGAATTTTCATATCTTGATACGATAATGATATATCTTTCAGCCCTAGCATGTAGTGGACTTAAAAACATTTCTTCAGACTTGTTTTGTCTTCCCTCTTCACTTCCTGACTCTTGATTCTTGTCTCTCTCCGTCTCTTCCAGGAGTGCGGTAAGCAGCTCTCTGATAAACCCGGCTCGCAGTGCTTCCCTCTGGACTCTCATCTCCTCTGCCACTCCTGTCACATGAGCAGAGCGTGCGCCGCACACAACATTCCCCCTCTGAACAACACACACTGATGCAGACTTAGTTCCAGAGAGCTCGAGTAAACGCGCCGTCATTCCTCCACTGTCTCCTTCTTCCGATGAAACTGCTGTAATTACGACATTTCACTGCCTGCTGTACGAGCTGAACGGTCACTGTACCATAGTTAAAGGGAACGGGAAAGAAACTACTGCTTTTTTTTTTTTTACCCACGTGGCTACTGTTTGCTGTAGAAGAACAAGGGATTTTCGCTATTTTGTAAATATTACTGCTAGCAAACATTTTGCACTTAAATTTGACTTTACTGTAAGAAGTTTGTGACATGAATCTGTACAATTAGGGGGAAAGATTACTGTAATTTCTGCATGTTGTAATAAATATTGTCATTGTGTCAGAAAAGTTTCTGAGGTGATTTTTGCTTTTTTTTTTCAGCAACAGAAAAAGAAAGACGATTTGTTAACCAATTTAAATTTATTCATTTTAAACTCTTGGTACATTCAGCACTTGCAGGAGGAAAAAAAAGCAACTAAAACTCTTAAAATTAAATATTAAAATTCCAACCATTACTCTATTCGAGGGTGAATTCCTATTTGTATCCCTCGTTAATATACGATTGATGAATCAGTGCAGGGAGGACACGTTTGACGGAATAATTCTCCATTCACGTCCTCGTTAGCGCTGTTTTTGACGCTACAGTGCCGAGACTTGAGTTGTAACTTCATGGGACATCACACAAAGACCCTCCAAGGCTGAGACATGATTTATAAAACGTTGAAACAAAAATGACTCTCCGCACTTTGACGAACACAGCCTGAATAAGTCGTATTTATAAAAACAAAAAAGGAGAACAGTCAGTGCTGAAAATGAGAACATTAAAACTGATCCTAGAAAACATCCGAAGGTTCAGGGATCTATTTTGAACCGTTTTATTACAGAGGAGGAAGGAAGCGCACACCCGCAGAATGAAGAGGCGAGTTTCCAAACCTCAGAGGGGCGAAACGCTCTCTGCTTCCAAACAGCACGACAAGGGAGAAGAAGGAGGAAGAAGAAGAGGAGGATTTTGAATTCTGGGAGAGGACAGGAGCTACTTTGATGTTTTCGTTTTGGACAGAAGTGGAAGACGACCTCAGCGGCGAGAAGCAAACACAAGCCCCGGACTCAGATTTCAGTCCCCAGAAAAGACTTTGTGTCTGCAGTTTCCTCGTCTCCTCTCAGCGGCGTCTGTCCCTCTGATTGCTACGACTACGAGAGCGTCGTCCATTCCCGGCGCCGCCTGAAGGCCGCCTGGGTCGGTTGGCGCTGTACCTCTTCTTGTCCCCCTCTCTGTCACGGGCGTGCTCTTTCTCTCGGTCGTCAGCTCCTCGCCCCACTCCTCCTCCTCCTCCTCCTCCTCCTGGGCCACTCGCTGTCGTGCTGCCATCCTTCTCCCGAACCTTCAGCCGCTCCTTCTTCTCCTCCTCCCGCTTCTTGTCCTCCTCTTCCTGCTCCTTGCGGCGTTTCTCGCGCTCCTTCTGGCGCTCTGTGCGGTCCAGGAGCCTCTGCGCCACCTGGTGGACGAACAGCAGAATTTAGACAAAACAAAACATGAAACTGAGATTATTGACTCTGAGCGAGAGACAAACCTGCTCCTCGGTGAGAGGGAGCCAGTAAATACACGGAGCAGCTTTGGTCTTCAGGAACAAGTCGTCCAGGAGTTTGGCAGGAGGCTCGTCACCTTTTTCTGCAAATCAAAGAAAAATAAGAAACTGGTTACATTTTTTCCCCCTTGATAAAAGCGGGTACACACTACAGGATGGTGTCGGATTCCCCTGTACTGTGGGTTGTGTTTAGAGTGATTTTGTTGAGATCGTACTTAATACTGAATGTTTAATATTTGCAAGTAGCAATACTGTAGTGTGAGGTTTTCTCTGAGATTCTGAATGTTAAGCATGAAGAACCAGATTCTCTGCAGAAGAATAGGTTGAGGTGGCCACACACTGCACGATTTTTTCAAATCTTCACAGATTTAGTAAACACACACTTGGCGATAACAAAAGACAGATAGTGCTGATTTTCTTCTAATCTTTCAGTGTAGTGTTCACTTCGGAGTAGTTCACACACTAACCGATCCTTCTGAAGAGAATCTGGTTCTTCACGCTCAACATTGAAAATCTTTCGTTGTAAAAAGAGACTACAGTGTAAACAAAAGCAGGAAACTGAACGAGAAGGATTTTGAAACAGCTGTTGTAATTGTTAAAACTGACAGTTATGATTTTGCTCGGTGGCTGTTGGTGATGACTGACCAGGTTCATTCATTGAATTAGCAATTTTGGTCCAACTCTTCTCTTTGTCCGTCCTGACATGTGAAGTTTTGAACGAAACGTAGTATAAATGTTCATGCTTTGCCATAAATCAACTACCTGGTCTTCCATTTCAGAAGTCCACAAATTTGTATTCTTACCGGCTTCATATATTTTGTTTGGTTTTAATTCCTGTTTCGTCAGCTCGCCTCTTGATTGGCTCTTTCCTGGACCATTACACATTGTGCTTGGTTGCCTCCTCACGGAAGAGACCACACACCACAGGATTTCTAGTCGCAAACATTAAACATGTTCCCTATCTACGATCTCTCATTCTGAGACCTTACGAGCAGATCCAACCCAACAAAATCCTCCTAAACATACCTCACACTACAGGACACCTGACACTAGGCCTTTTGCTGGCTTTGATGGTAAGGGGCAAATCAGGACAAGAATCAGCCCGATTATTGTGTAGTGTGTGGTTTGCTCTGTCTTTTGTTATCGCAAAGTGTGTTGTCTCTAAATCTGTGAATGTTTGACGAAACCTGTAGTGTGTGCCAGCCTTCAGTCGCCTTATACGCCTCTTTCCTTTACCTTTCTTCTCCGTCTTCCTCTCTTTGCTCCTGTTCCTCTCCCTCCTCCTCCTCTCTCTGTCTCTAGATCGAGATCGACGATCGTCCTCTCCCGGTCTCGCAAACTCTCGGATTTTATCTCGATCCCACTCCCGCTCGCCTCGGGCTCGTTCCCGCCGCTCCATCTCTCTCTCCCGCTCAGCCCACAGGTCCCTGACTCCTCCGACACCTCCTCCGATGACGGCGCCTCGTTCCCTTTCCCGATCACGATCTCTGTCTTGGTCTCTGTTGCGCTCTCGGTTGCGGTCTCGCTCGGGCATCAGAGGGGGCAGGCGGGGCTGAGGGGCGCCATGTTGGGCACCATGGTCCGGTTTGTTTTCTGGTTTCAGGATTCCTTTGTTGAAGTCGAGCTGCAGGGAAAACAAGACAGAGCTGAATCATCCAGTCTCGAAAAGAAAACATTTTTCAAATTTGAATGAAAACATTGAAATTATTGTGTTGTCAGGGTTTCAATATGTTTCAACTGTAACAAAACATGGTGGATAATATGAGGAAGAGAAACTGCACGAAAGGTGATGTGTGCTTGTCTGAAAGCATTCTAAAAATAAAACCATTAATATTTCATCCCTCATGGCTTTTACAGCAGTTTCAACAAGGCGCCTGCTGCTTCACACTGTCTGCTCTCATGTGACGAGGTGTTCTGTTAAAACTGACTACCCTTAAAATGTGAGACACATTTTTGACCAATAAATAAATCTTAAAAGAGATTAAGTTTTTCGTTACCTCGTCCTGCTCGCTGAAGTCCACGTTGAGGACTTTGGGGTTGCTCTGAGGCCATTTTACGCCGTGCAGCGCTGCTCTGGTGGCGACTGCTTCCTCTGTGGTGGCGTACTGTTGGACAGAAGAGAGAAAAAATTACTTGAGGTGATCACATCTTGGGCAAAAACACTTCAAAAAGATCATCAGGAAATTTGTTGAAATGATGTCATCACATAGGAATCTCCTAACTGGTTCAGAACATGTTGGCGAGGACGGACCTCAAACACCAAGGTCAGCCCATAACTCTGCTCAAGATCAATCAGCGAAGAGGGTTTGTTTGATTTGTGTCACCTGACTCAGCTTAAGATGTGTTATCACGTCATGTTTAATGGAGTAAACTCGTTGCTACTCACCGTGACGAAGCAGTGAGACTTGATCTTGTCGATCCAGAAACCGTCCTCCACCAGGCTGCCCGTCCTGTTCAGGAGCTCTTTGAGTTGGCCCAGAGTGAACGGCCGAACCTACGAGACAAAAAAACAGGCAATGATGAAGTCAAGATGGAGTTTGTCACCATACTCAGTTAGTTTTATAAATAAACACTGACTTTTTACACTTATATCAAGCAGAATTTTTTTTCACAGTCATCCATTTTCATTTGTATATCAAAGATGGGGCAGCAGGTCGACTCAAACGTGTCTCTAGCGTCATGTCTCTGCTGTTACTAGCGTGAGCTCTTTTGCTCACAACCCAAAGTTCGTCACCAAAGTTCAGGGTTGGAATCTCGATCGACTCGTAAACAGAAAACTTTCACCTCCTCAGCCCAACACAACGCTTATCATCATAAAACAGACCTGATGGAATCAGTCTTGGTTGTAAAGATAACAAAAGGTTTTGAATCACTCTCCACTTGCACCAAAGTCTTGCTCATTTAGGAAGGATCCTACATTTGGTTATCCTGTTTTCTTTAAGATAAGTAAAGCTGTATGGAAATAGAGGTTTGCTTCATTCCTGCCACGATGACTCGAGTTAAAGAGAATCTGCAAATGTCAGTGATTAGACGTGTAATGTCTGGTCTTGCAGATTCAGTGTTCAGTCATTGAGTTCACCTCTGATTCACTCTGTTTGACTGCAGAGCCATAATACCTGGGTAAGTGAAGGTTCCTGGCTGTAATTAAGGGAATGATGGAAAGGCTGTGACCACAAAATGCAGCCATCATGATTTGGTTGTAGGGATAAAGTTTCAAAGAATGACGTCTCAGAAAAACCCACCAGGTTGGTCACGTGGATGATGTTCGAAACTTTGCCGTGAGGCGGCGAGGGCTGTCTGTTCGTGCGGACGGGGTCATCGATGGTGACGGACACACCGGACTTCTGCTGACTGATTGAGCGACGCACCAGGCTGTCGCTCGGGGTGACTGCGGGGGAGAAAGAGATGAGTCAGCTGGTTGGATAGAAAATTAAAAAAGAAGTCGAATTAGTACGAACGAGATGTCACCTTTCTGTGCCTCTGCCTCGAGCTTCACTGATGTCTGAGTTTCCGAAGCCTCCTCGGAAACGCTGTTCTTCCTCTTGTCTTTGGAAGACCGCCGCTTTATTTCCTTCTCTGTTTTCTCCACCTCCTCTTCATCATTTGTTTGTCCATTTTCCTGACTGTCATCTGGGACAACCTGGAAAAGAAATACAAATTCAAAAAATCACAACTTGAAACAACATTAACAAAAATCTACGGAGAGAGACTGGAACTTTTGTCTCCTGACCTGTGTGACGGTGCGTCGGATCTTCAGGCCTTGGTCCTGGTCACTGTGGCTGTTATCGAGGTTTTCCTCGTCCCCTGAGAGCTGCAGCTCCTCCGGGTGAAGCTCCACAACCGCCTCCTGATTTATCTTGATGTCTGGGATCAAAGACTGAAAGAGGAGACAGGAAATGTGGGAACAGTTTTTAAGAAGATTTTTTGTCATGTGTAAATACTTAATTTTATTTTCTTTAAATCCTTTCTTACACGTTCTGACCCTTGTTAAATTTCACTGCTGATTTTTTAAATGCTAACATAAAGTTCGCCCATAGAAAAACTAGCTGTAGCTCAGCCAGCAGATGTCACAATGAAACCACAAAATTTTAAAACTTTTCCTCTGAAATACATCTTTTACCTTGGAAGTTCGACCATCACTGTCCGAAAACCCCCCCGCGTAACTTGTCTTTAATATTTTTAACCAAATTCAAGCACATTCAGCCTAATTCTCCGTACCTTCAGTGAGTCCGTTGTGATGCTGATGGATGGTTTCTTCACAGTCACCGATGTGCTGGAGCCCCACCTCCTCCTCCTGCCTCCTGCAGCTCCGGTCTCAGGCTCCCCGGCTCCTCCGTCTGTGTTCGCTGGAGACGTCTTACTGCCTGCAGAGGACGGTTAGAGAACAAACTTTATCATAGGGGAAAGTTACACCATTAGGAGGAAATTAAGATCAGAGGTGAACAGAATATCAGCGCAGTTTTGTTTTCCAGTATCTTGAAATGAGACGTTTTTCGGGACTTCTCCGGCTCAAGTCAAGTCAAATGAGACAGATTTTCTAAAAACGCTTAAACTAATAATTCAGTTTTTTGGAGTGTATCGGGAACAGCGCGTGCGAATTTTGAAAATAGTCCAGAATGGTTCTATTTTTTTTTTTTCACAGATGGGAAGGCGGAACTTCGCTTTTCAATTATAGCTCACATCATGAGCTTGAAGTAGGGCTGCACAATGTTGGAGAAAAAATGATAGTGCAATATTTTACTGCTTCACCCCTCCCACATGTGCAAGTTTTCAAGTTTTTATTGTTGTTATGATTTATTATGTTACCTATGTGCTGAGGTGGGGCCAAATGTGGTATTTTCTTTTTTCCCCCCTCTTCCTTTCTCTTGTACTCTTTTTCATTATCTAATGTTTGATGTCACTGTCTTTTCTATGTTTCTTGGACGGGTTGAAACTTAAACATTGTGATATGACTATTGAGATGACGATACTGGAACAATATATTGAGCTCCCTGGTCCGAAGCATATCTTTCACTGAACCAAAACTGGAATTTATCGTCTGGAGTCAACATTGTGCAGAGCTTGAAATTATATTTCAGACATCAGAGGAATTTGTGGGATATCCCTAAATGTTACATTTTTGCTGAAACTCTTTTTATCACAGAAATTTTCTTGGTAAGAAAGTTGAACTTTTTCAATATTTCTGAAATGATTTGACCAAAGCACATTTTAAATTGACATGTACTAATTTAACATGGTGTGAGCAGTAGCATTAGGCTGTTAAAGATCATTAACAAATTGCTCATCTCTGGTGGACAAAATAGTCCTTGTATAAGTTTTCAAAGTAAGAAATACAGCCTTTTCTTTTTCATTGCAGTCCCACGCTTGTGTCCTGATGTAGGATGAGGGCTGTAACCTGCGTACTCACTCGTCAGGGAGATCTTGCGTGCAGCGAAAGCCTTAGGTGTGGTGCTCTGGAAAGAGAGAGAGACAGGAAGAGAGCATACAGAAACCCCAGGGGTGCGGGGCAAGATGAGAACCGCGGTTTCTGACACAAACAGGCAACAACAGAGAAGAGGTGACACAGGAAAAGTGGAGGAGGGGAGGGAACGAGGGGGTTAAAGTAACAGAGGCCCGGAGGCTCCAATTGAACCACATTACGAAAAGACGGCGTTTGGTTAATATAGAAAGACTTCAGACACGTTAGTTCTCCACCTCTGCTCAAAGACGAGTGATAAATCATACACTGCTTCTCTTTTTGTGTGTTAGTGTATTGTTGTGAGTGTGTATCTAATGACTAGACAAGTACGTGATGCTGCACTGGGACATGAGTAGACCTGCTGAGTGAGGTGTTTTATTACAGGATGGCTACAGGAAGAAAAGAGTCCAGTCAGTGTCTGCCAGATTTTAGTCTGTTTCTTGCTTCTCTACCTTAAAATATCTGTTGTTGTCGCAATTAGCAGCATAATTTCTTTTTTAAACGAAACCCCATTCAGATTTAATAGGGAGTAATCAACTTTCTCATATTTTAAACATGGATGTAAAGTAACAATGCCGGATGATATTCATGTATTAGAAATCCCTGAATCTGTTTGTAAACTGATTGAATGTTTTAAAAATAGCAGGAGATCTTCATTAGACTTGGTTAAATTATGAGGTCATCACATAAGGATCTCCTAGAGGCCAATTTATGCTCAATGTTTAATACAGATCTGGATACGGATGTAGCCCAGTGTACGTGCTCTGTGTTTACTTTGTTCGTATTCCCACACGTTTTCATGATGCATAAAAACACAGGCCGAATAGAGCAGTACTGCAGGAAACCGTAGGGGCAGTGTTGGTGTTACCACCCGATACGTAGCTCTAGCAAGACACAAAGAAGAAATAACAATGTTGGAATTTTTTAACAAAAAGCGCAATGTATTCAGCGGCCTCACTGACAGCGCTTACGATGCTGTCTCCATTTTTGTCTTTTATGCAAGAGGTATATCACCAATACCTCCTCTACAGTTTGTTTTAGAGCTTGATTTTGCCATAAACTTTTCACGCTGGGCTGCAAAGATTTAAAGTTTTAGTCATGCCTTCTCAAAAGTCAGCAGCGAATTTAATAGGGTGATGAAGTCTTGCATGAGCTGACGCATGTCATGTAGTTACAGCTAATAGTTGCCGATAAATACTCAAAATACTTCAACATTTTAAACTAATATGGAACGCGTAAACTACTTTATACTACAACGTGCTAGCTCTGCTAACTTTAGCCACATGCAGCAAACCAAGACTAGATGGTCAGAAAATTAGCTGCTTCTATGGATCTCTCGTGAAAACAATTCTCATTGTCTAATTCTTGGTTTGAAATTTTTTAATAAAGATTTAGCATTTTGCTCACACTTTAAAGTGTTTTACAGTTTCAGTTTTCAACTGTGCAAAGTTGCAACAAACAGCTGCTCCTTGTCTTTTTTATCCAGTTGTTCGAGGTTTTATCAAAGTGAATATTATGTTGTATCAGGAGCAAATAGGTCTTTAGTTTATTATGATGAAGATAGTTTGAGCAGAGGTAGAGAACCGAGTGTTGAAGACTCTAAAATCTGTCAGCAGTTTAATTCACCTTAAAGATTTCCCTAACAAAAGATTTACAATGAATGCTGACATATTTGCATAGTCATTTCTAAATTGAAGCACTTCACAATCCAAAAATGTGAATTAAGATTTTAAATGTTTTGAAATTTAAAAAAGTATTCATTAAAAATGTAGAGGATAGAGGTTTTCTCCTTTTGAATAGTAAACATTTTAAAACAGAGGAATAATCACAGGTCATTTCCTGGTACCATTCGACACCTGATTCCTTACTGGCTCGACTATGGCCCAACCGCACCACAGCGTGCACTGTATCTAGCCAATCCAATCAGAGGAGGCAGAGGAGTGTGGGTGGGGCTCGATTTGAGTGTGCAGCTTAGCCACCGGGGAGGAACTGATCACTGGGTTGGGCTTTTTGTCGTGCTTTGGGGTCTGAGGAGAACTTTTCTTGGCTGAGTCTTTTATCAGTCTTTGAATAAAGGTGGGGGATTCTGACAGGGGGAGGGGGGAAGTCCATGATCTGTGGCGTTAAAAAAAAATCCATCAGGGAAACTTTGAGTGATTGTCTTTCATTGTGATTGTCCGTTTTCTCCAGCGTACAGTCCAGAAAGCCTTATCGAACGGGAAATGTGTCAAAAAAAGGTTTTATATCCAGGTGGTTTTCAGTTCCAGTTTCTGCAAGTTTGTACCAAGAAGGACGGCAGATTTGTAGTTCATTCTGTTGATTACCAGTGCAGTGTAACAGAAAGGCAGTTCTCTTCCTTGAGGAAAAAGTCAGGAAATGCAACCAAAAAGAGTTTTTCCGTGTCAAATTATAATCCAAAAAGGTGTCAAAAGGTGAAAGTCCATGGCAGTCTTGCTTTATCGGGCAACAACCAGAATGCAGGGTCTGACTTTATCTGCAGCAAAAAGCTGGATGTAGAAATTAAACAACAAACGCACCCATCCATCTGCGAAGCTGGACACCGTGACTCCAAGGTCGAGCATCCGCTGAGTCACGATGGTGGTTGACCGCAGAGGAAAGGAGTCTCAGGATGAACAATCAAAGACAAAGATTGTTCTTAAAAGTGCGTCCAGTTCCTCAGCCTTGACTTGTGGAGAATTCTCCTTTGGGTGATGACTTGAAACACATTTATAGATTTTAAATGCTCATTTGAGTTGTAGAAATCACTTGTTGAAGCAGATTATAACTGAGGGTAAAGACACAGCAATGTCCAACTCTTTCAGGGAGTAAATGTCCATATGTTTATGCCGTAATCAAGTTTTATCCACAGTTTGCTCAAGAAAAAAATAGTCCCATTATCACTTTCTGAATCCAGTTTCATTTTGTTTGCCGGTTTGAAACACCAAGCCGCACAGACACAGATGTACAAATGTACAGACGCTCCAGCTCCAATCACGTAGGTGTTGCAGTGATTTCTCAGTCCAAAAGTCATGAATCTCCTCCTACAGCAGGGGGCACTGTGGGGCAGGAGGTAAAATAAAAACTGAAGAGCTGAAGAGTCTTTTCATCAAGCTGCATTTGAAGGACGTAGACGGCGTTGTTGGAGGGGAACACTTGACTGTGAACCAACCCCATCATTCATCACCAGCGCAGTAACACAGTCCAGTCTGATTCAGATCAGCAAACAGGCTCCCAGCCCCCTGAGGTGGGGTTACCATGGCAACTGTGTGCCGCTGCAGTCACTGTGGACGCGAGCTTGTCGCTGGAGGCCTACAGGGAGTGAGCGAGGCCTCCCAAGACTCAGTGCCATGTGGTCGCAGACTCTGCGCCTAAACTCAGGTGCCAGCGGCGCACTTGGGCATAGCAAGACAGGAGTTGTAGGAGGAGTAGGAGGAGGAGTGGAGGAGGTGTTGGTGTTGGTGGTGGTGGTGGTAGTAGTAGTACGCAGCAGGTACCAATAGGGGCAATGGAAGAGGCATGGGCACCTTCATAACAAAGCAATCAATGGGGTTTTAAACAGCAGTCACACCATAAATATATAAAGTGAGAGAGAGAGAGAGAGAGAGAGAGAGAGAGAGAGAGAGAGAGAAGCGGTCATGATGGGAGACAGAGGCGAAAGATGGAAGTAAAGGGAAGAAGGAGAGGGAGAGAAAAAAAAGAAAGAAAGAAAGAGAGGCTGTGTGGGAGGAGCAGGCCAGAGAGCAGAGAGGTGATAACAGGCTGAAAGAAACAGCAGAAACAAGCCCTGATGCATCTCTACACACACTGTTAGGGTCCATTACTCATGCAAACCCAAGGTGGAAACAAGGCCGACACTCACTCACACACACACACATACGCTCACACACTCAAACTACAGTTAAAAAAAACAACACATGCTGATGACAACTCTAATAACAAAGCAGCCGATTAGCTTAACACATGCGTACAATTTATCCAAAGCTTCATAGTTAGCTCCATCAACCATTAATTCATGAAAAAGGTTTTTTTCTTGAGTTGTAATAATACATCTCTATGATAAATCTCTACTGTTGGAAAGCCTGTTTAGTTAGCCTTTAAGTGATGCTACATCTGTAAGAAACATGTGTTTGTGAGATGAGCAGCAGAGACGAGTATGTGGGTTGTGCCCATGAAAAATTTGCCAAATTTTCTCTGCTAATGCCAAACAAACAGTTTATTCTGCTGTTGGTGAATTGAATAACTGAATTCTGACAAAACAAGATATATTGGCAATACCATCACAGGTCTAACAAGGCCATGCCCACTGAGCAGCTTGTTTGGCATTTGCGGAGAAGATTTGGCAAATATTTTTGGCTCTGAAAAGAAATCACAAAACATCAATGAAGTCACATTTTTTGAACAGCAGCTCCAACAGAGAGTCCATTCCCCACTGTACCCTACATTAAAATAAGGTAAAATAAATTGTGAGAAAATGAATGAATAAACAAAGGTAAATACCTAGAGTGTGTCTGGGTCTCCAGCTCTAATTAATAATATCTTTAGCATCCATTATTCCCAGATAGTGATGCTCAATTTACTCACATTAAACCAATTTTCTTCATTGAAATGAATTGAAATACCCTCAATCGGTTACAGACCCCCAAAAACATCAACATTGTTTTGTTACGTTTTTAAATCAGAAAAATTTACCTACAAATAATAAATACTGTATTAAAACACAATGCAACAGTAATATTCAACATGTACCTTGGAGAGCAGGTGACTTGACCATGATGATGTCGGTGGAGGTGAAAAGCTGAACTGAATAATTTAGCCTCATCAGCTGAATTTTTGCTCTTTTTGCTTCACTTTCCCCACTTTTTTCTGCAGTTTTCAGCAAAAACCCATCCAATATGGTCTGTTTTAACCCTCCCTCCCCCTCCTAGAGAATGTTTCCAAAATGATTGAGGCAAATGTCATTAGGAATGCTAAGTTACAACTTTTTCTGGCTGTTGCCTTTGAAAAAAGTCTGCAAGTTATGCAAAATAACTTCAAGCTAAGGTATCTGCAAGTATGTCGTAAGCAAATAGAAGAAGAATGTTTCTAATTCTTCTGAATGTGGCACCAACAAACAGGCTTTCCAAAAGCATAAGATTTAATGCCACTAAGCACTGCTACAACAAGAGAAAAATCTACCCAACACAAACTGTCCTACATCTAATGCTAAGTTTATTTGAACACACTACTGTTACTATTTGCAACCCAGAAACATCCACCTGCAGGGACCAGACAGACATGAGCTGTGTGTGAGAGATCATCTAAGTGAATGAGGGAGGTGTAAGGTAAAAGTTGTGTTAAATGCAGGTGAAAGGGATTAGTTAACTGTTCTGAATCTGAGGACCCAACTCCAACTCAACCCTGTTCATTCACCTGAGAGGTTTTAAAGAAACATTCTCAATAAGAAGCTTATTGAGCATTTAGATTTGATATCGGGAATATGAAACCATAAGAAAAACTCTCCACAGGATTCAAACATCAGGGTTATGTTAGATTTAGGTGACCCCCTTAACCTGTGCTGCTAACTCCACATGCTTTCAATGAATGAGGATGCAGGTTAGTGAGAGATGTAGCAGAGACCCGGGCACCCCCACCCTCTCAGCGGCCTTACCTCCTCCAGCTGGCCCTCGCTGTTTTCTGGCTCGGCCCCGGAGGGCGGCTGCTGGGCCACAGAGCTCTCCGAGTCTGGCTCCACCTCTGTGACGGCGGCGGCGCTGGGCTCCGACACCTCCCTGAAGGAAGGAGGGGGAAGACCGGGGGTTGAGAAGGTAAAAGGAAAATAGGCTTTGGGAGTCAAGAGTAAGTGTCGATACTGGTCAGTGACACTGATTCAATAAGCTTGTTATCTTTGCCTGAGCTTGGGTTACTGTTGATGAATCCATTTGTGAAACTACCTGTTAAGACTCCAGAGAATTAAGACCTCCAGTATCAGATATCAAACCCCAAACAGGGGTTAACATCAAATCAGAAAAGATGGTAACTTCATAAATTTTTATTGAAAACTAAAAGATATACAGCCTATCAAAATGGGCAACAATGAGGTCTTATTTCTCCATTCCCTCACCGACTTAAGAGAAGCTGTTTTGAATCCCCATGAGCTTTATCACCATTTGACAGCGCCAAATGTAATAAAAAGGGGAATTTCAGCATTTAACCCAAAGGGTCCCAGGCAGTTTTTTGCTCATTTTCTGCCTCTGTCCCATTTCTAACTACCATAGTCTCATTTTTCTCTGCAAAGTGAAGTTCTGGACCTATATAGATTCAGGAAAACCATGGCTATAAGCTGATGTAACTCAATTATGTCTTCATGAAATGTAACAAAATTTAAAAGCTATAAATCATTACAAAAAAATGAAACAGATATTCTCACGTTTTATCTTATATTAAAGTAAGGTTTCAGTGCACACAATCTTGTGCAAGATAGCCTCAAGCCTAAAGAATATGGGAAAAATGTTGGTAGTTGCTCTTCATTCAAGGCCTACGCCTCTCTAAGTTCAAACCTAATTCAAAGATCTCTAAAGCAGGATTACGTGGTGTATGTTCATCATTTGGGCTTGATGAGAATCAAGACAATGATGTAATTATCGTCTTTTCCGCTCTGTTAGCGCATGTCACTGACGTCTTGATACATTCAGGTACCCTCAAATTTTTTTTCCTCAAGTTTTGCATCTCATTAACAGTTTCTAAATGCCATTCGTTTAAAATGAATGTTTTTTCACCCACACTGGCGGGTTTGGGATTCAGAAGGTTAGCCGGATGTGTTGCCTGGGCCATTTCCGAGACAATGTGCCAGGATTCGCTGAATACACATGGAGGGAGTGGAAAGTTTGAGTTAATGTTTGTTTCTTTTTTACGACCAGCTTTCTGACAGCTAAGACAGATTACAGTGTCTGAAATGACCTATATGTTGGATCTGGTCTTAAAGGGATAACGCATAAATGTTGCATCCAGTCTAAATGGGTTAACATGAATTCAAAGTGACCAATCAAAATGAGGGATATGTTTTGAGGCTATAGGGGGGGAAGCCACAATACGTGAAAAGGTTCAGCATCAACCAGGAAACGCACGTCAATAACCTGAAAACAAGAGCGAAGCTAATGAGACGTCCAGTTTCTACAGAAAATACCAAGATAAGTTGAACACTATGATAAGTTTGGTGCTCGGGGCAGCGATCTGGGTCACCTGTTCTATAAATAACTCCCAAGCCAACAGACGTCCAGGGTCACACACACACACACAGACTTCAAACTTAGCTGGCACATCGTGTGTGGTCTTCACCTTTAACTCAGCCACTTGAGTCACTGTGCATCAGACCTTACACATTCAATCCTTTCTCACATTTTTGTTAAATTTCAAGCTCAGTTATGTAAGACAGAGAGCAAAATCGAGCAGATCTCATCATTCTGGATATACATACATATATTTATAGTATCCCCCTCAAAAGGCTCCTCCACTGCCTCCACAGGCACCAAGGCAGCGCTAGTGGGTGGGAGAATTACATCGTGAAGCATCCTTCTTTCTAAAGCGCAGAGCATTCATCTCGTCTTAGTTCGGTTTCATGATGCAGTGGATGTGTCACGAGGAAATCAGGTTTATTCATTTATTAACTGAGGAAGAAATGGTTTTCAAAAGGCTCATTTCGAAGAATCAAGAATGAATTAAACCTCTGATTAGTGACCTTCAATGTGAAAGCAAATCTGCCTGTGGCTCAAAAACAAAGTGACGCACTGTTTGTTCAGGATTAAAATGGGAACCCTCACGTCTTTGGGACTGAAATCAAAAGCTGTCAAAAAGTCTCAGTTTCTCATTATTACTCACAGGGGCCGTCTCATACATGCCTTTGTCTTGCCGTGGCGTGTCACATGACCACTTTAATGTTAATCTTTGAAATGAAATCGAGCCTTTTCAGCTTCCTCCTCGGGAGATTAGCTCCTGGCAGGAGTGTGGGCTGGAGGGCAGCATTCTCCCCTCCTCCATACCACACTGGTTCCTCTCGTTTGCCAGAGGTGTGGATGTCAATGCCTCTGTGTGTGTGTGTGTGTGTGTGTGGATTTTAAGCAAGGCCAGAGACGCACCTGCACTGACTATAAAGGGAGACAGATGCCAATAAGAAATACAACCCCCGAGATGATCAAAGAGAGGAGGAAAGGCCGGGTAGAGTGGATGTAATGACCACTGGAACAAAGAGTGAGTGATTAACTGAGGGTCTGAATAATGCCTACCAATTTCATTCAACATTGATGTTATGAAAATGTCACAATGTATTGAAAAAAATGATGTCTCACACTGGTTTAATTTGGAAAAAAACTCAAGGACAGCAGTGCTGACAGTTTTTGCTACCACTGCACATCTAACATTAATACTACCTTGTGGATTCCCGATGTTTGGGGAAGTCCTTCAATGAAAATTCAATTGACGGGTATTTTTAAACAGTCAGAAAGCTTCAACAGAGCTATGCACAATAATAACCCATCATCATTTAATGTGACCTATGGTGCTAATCAACTCATAAAATTGACTAAACACTGTCACCGCTCACATCAGACATGTAGTCAGCTCCCAGGAGAGGAGAAAGCCAGAGCCAGTGCCAGCTGGGAGAATTATATCACACCATACGGGCTCATTCACACTGACTGTACAGCTAACAGATGTCTGCTTTAATGATCTCCCTTGACAACACTGAGATCATTACCAGCTACAGCCACACAAATCTTAAAATACACATATAGCAGCATGTGGGCGAGACAACAGGCTGCGTTTACAGGAGGAGAAAATAAAGATGAGTTTGATTTGAATGAGGCTTGAAAAATGCTGAGGTCAAGAGGAAAGACAGAGGAGAGGAGGAATCACAGCATGAGTACATTATTATTTATTAATGCAGCTTCAGTGTGGAGCTATTTTAAGCACTGATCAAAGAAAGGAGACCCCCTTCGCTTTTCCCCTTCTCCCTGAAAAGCCATTACTCAACAAAAGACCGTACCAGCCCCGGGTCTCCCTCACATGGGCGGATATGTAACACACACACACACTCTCACACACACACACACACAGAACCAGGCCAATGTGATCATGATATCCAGCACACAGGGAAGGAGCAGCCAGCACGTGAAGCTACAACATGGCAGGACACGACAGGCCGGTTCATGTTCCCCTCTCTGCTCTGAGTGTGAGAGATGTGAATGTACAACCGGCAACCTGAAGCCTTGAGTCGCCCTCTGCTTCTCCCTCAGGCTCTTACCCGTTTTTGTTGCCTTCGGACAGCATTATGTCCGGCCTTGAAAGGGAACCCCCGGGGATGACAGATGACACTCCGCCGCTCTTATCTTTCCCGGTTACTCGCTGGTTCAAATCGTTAAAGACGAATCCCTAAATTGTTGACGGTTTCTGCCACAGCTCTGGATTCGTTCACTGCGTCGGTATCAGGGATGCAATGCCTGCATGGCGGCCATGTTGGATAAGGAGACCAACGTCAAGCTCGAGCGAAAAGAAAAAGAACCTCTTCCGGTCTGAGACTTCCAAAATAAAAGGCTAAAAAAAGTAACCGTTAGCCGCGAGATTCCTCTGCTTCTTTCACCCACAGTGGGATAAACTTGAACGAAATAACAGTAGTTTTATATCAAGTAACAGGACACACCTTTCCTCATGAAAAGCACCAGCCACGTAGTTTTCTTCAAAGCTGCCGCAATGAATGCCTGACAAGAAATGCTCGCTGCTATTTTTAGAAACGAGTGACAGAGAAGCGGGGTGTGCTCAATAATGATTCAAGGAGATTTAGAAGACATTCTTTATAACTACACATACACTTAGATATCTTATGAAACGGGAGTAGACTTTGACATTTTACGTGGCTTTTTTTGTTTCTTTCTTTTGTTCCGACAAAAAGATGAGAAGCAAAATCTGTTTCCAACATCAAACTACATGACATAGTTGATGTATTTAAACCATAGACCTGTTCGTCCCAACCTTTTCCATCTCAAGGCCCAAAGGCCCAATTTACAGGACAGCGTTTCACCCTGAAACGCAAAAATTCAGGGAGAACAATCTGCGTTTACATGGAAACGCTGAGGGACTTGAAATGCTGTGGTACACATGTCAGAACTGTAGATAGCGATTTAACTTTAATACTGCAAAAGACACACATTTCATGACAGGTAGTCAGTAGATTCAGCATCACAAGAACGAAATGGTATGTCGCCATTGTTGTAGTTCAGTTGGCTCATGGCACAATGAAGGTTTAATGCAGAGAGCTGAGCGTGATGTCAGCGTTTCCACTGAAAGCGCCGGTTTGCCGTTTACAAGGCAACAGTGAAAACGGCATTTCAGAAAATCCCACTCTGCTGCCTGTTTTCAAAAGTTTGAGCTTTAGGTAGGCTAAAATGTTGTTTCTGTGTAAGCGAGATGCTGAAACGCAACAATACTTTTGCATTTCACGTAAAACCGTCGCGTAAGTAGCCCCTACTAGTCTGCTTCATAATATTGAGTGTCGTCAACAACAAGCATTAACATGGCTGAAAAGACAAGAAAAGTTTATCAACATTACCTTGAGTCTTGTGTCCTCTTTTCTGAAAATCAACGCTCGCTAAATTCTGTAAAAAATGTTGAATTTTTTTGCTTTCATCAAGCCTTACTTGATAAATACACATCATGTATTCTGTTGGGTCTGTTTTAAAGTATGCTACTCTGGTTGTCTGTTCCGAAAAGTGAAGCTGATGGATTTTTTTGTTTAATTTTGTCATAAATATAGAAAACAAACCATGGGTACAATACAGCATTTCAGTTAATATGCAAAGAGATTGCCAGATGAAGGAATTTATATCAATCAGTGGTGAAGACACAGGAACAACACAAAAACATCCGTTAAATGAGCAGTAAATAAAATATATAGGAAAATAAATAAATAAATACAATTAAGAAAGGGAAGGGAGCAGTTATTACATTTCAGCAAAGAGTTATTTCAAGTCATTGCTTATGTTTGTGTGTTTTTGATCTTTTCATTATTTTAGGTCATTTTTTAGTTTGTTAGGGGGTTGCTGATCTAAGGTAAGACTATTTTGGGGTTGATAAATTTGGGTTACCCTGTTCTCAAAGAAGAATAGTCACAAATCAGGTATTAATGTCCAAAAAAATATGCTCTAGTGTTAAAAATTATACATAATGTAAGTAGATGTTGCATGTAAGATGCAACAAAGTATGGTGGTTTTGATTTCGAGGCACAATAAGGAGGATTGGCTTTAATTCCTTGTGATATAAGTTACTGACCTTTTAGAAAGGTGTCGTTTCTCGACCTCTTTACCCGCGTCAGTCTTTTTCTCATCCCTTCCTCCTCGTTCTTGGTTGACCTTCTGTGAAATGGTTATTTGGAAAAGTGAGGGAACAAGTCAAGACAGAAGAGCTAAAATGATAAGGGGAAAAATAAACAAATGACTTCAGATGTGTCTCCTACCTTCAGCTGCTTTGAGGAGCGATTTTTTCCCCCTGAAGAAGAGGAGGATCGTGACGAATGAGAGGAAGAGTCAGATTTGGAGTCTGAATCTGATGAGGAATCCTGCGCTTCGGTCACAGTCACTCGGCCTTTATGTGCCGTCGCCTGCCTCTGCTGTTGCTCTCTTCTCTTCTCCTCTTCCTGCCGCTTTCTCTCTCTCTCCTTCTCCTCTTCATGGCGTTTCTTCTCTCTCTCCTGCTCCTCCTTCACACGCTGTTTCTCCTCTTCCTGACGCTTCCTCTCTTTCTCCTGCTCCTCCTTTAGACGCCGCTTCTCTTCTTCCTCAAGCCGCTTCCGCTCTTTCTCCTTCTCATCTTCCAGGCGTTTCCTTTCCTTCTCGGCCTCTTGGCTCTTCATTCTTTCTCTCTCCTGCTCTTCTTGTTTTTCCCTCTTTTTCTCCTCTTCCAGCCTCTTTCTGTCCAGTCTTTGCAGCAGAGAGTCACCGGAGCAGGCCGGGCCAGCAGTGGCGTACGCCGACTCCCCTGACACGCCTGCGGCTGAGGTGAAAGCTCCTTCTGTCTCCATCTTGTGCACGAGCAGAGAGAGGGGCCCTGGTTTGCGCTTCGCGAGGGGTTCAGGGCTGCTGGATCGAGAGCTGGAGTCCGAGTCCTGCCTCTGCAGATTGGGAGGAGGGAACGTCCTCACACTTGGACCTCTCTCCTGGTCTTCTGCGTCTGGCGGGCTCTGCTTGGGAGTGTCAGGGAGGGGGAAGAGGTCAGGAGGTGGAGATGGGGGAGGAGTTGGGTGGCGGAGTTGCATTGGGGTGTGGTGTACCTGAGGAGGTGGGATGTGCTGCGGAGGCTGGAGTTTGCGTTTGGATCTTGCTGCTGTCGCTGGGAAAGTCGGCGGCATTTGCTGCGGCGGCGGTCTGTTCCCTCTCCTAACCCCTCCAGGACCAGGCCCCCAATCATCATCGTCCTCGCTCTCATCATCGCCGCTGTCATCGTCATCGTCCTCCACACGGGCGCGGCTTCCTGCTGCGGCCGCCGCAGATCGGCTCAGGTGTAAGACAGAATGAGCCGAACCCGGTTCACTTGGTGCGGTGCCCTCCTTCTCCTGGGCTCGGGGTACAGCTGGGGGCAGCCCTTGGCGGTCTGGCTGGCCCAGGACGCGCACTGAGAGGGAAGCTACAGCACGAGGGGGAGAAGGCGCTGGGGGCTCCTTGTGTCCTTGAAGAAAGGCGGCGCGCTGCATCCAAGCTCCAGGAGCCTCGAAGGACTCCTGAGGGTGGAGGGTGGCAGAAGGGTCCATGTTGGCAGCGCACGCCATCATGGCATGACCCATCAATGCGTTGCCTGCTGCTTTGTCATCGCGAGTCATTGCTGGCTGAGAGGACATGGAGCAATGCTGCCAGAACAAAACAACAGACTGAGTCTGAGAGAAAACAACATTCTTTGTATGTTTGGTTCAAGCAAGAAAATAATCTTATAATCTTCGATGTTTTTAAACTTGAAACAACTTTTTAATCATTTCCTTCTTCTACAAAAGAGGATAAAGGTCACTGAAAAAAAGAATCAGGTCCATACATTTTTTTTAATATGATTATTATGAGAAAAAAGTCAGAATATTGAGTTTAAGCTTGGCTAATGGCATGCACCATAAACAAAAGTAACACGAGCTGCCAGAAAAAAAACCCCAGAATTCTACAAAACTAAAGGGGACGCCAGCATTTCCTTTCAGCAAATGCAGGATGTTGAAATGCTGAGCATCGCATTTCAACATTCTTGCTTTTCCTTTTAACATAGCTTTAAGAATTCTGATTGTAATCTCAGAGTTCTGATTTATTTTTCTAGGAATAATCTATTCAAAAATTAATTTTGTTGGACCTAATTTTTTTTCAGGGGCCCTGATCCTCTCCCTCCTCCATCTCAGCGTGTCCTGTTGGGTTATTTATTTCTCCATGACCCTAAATTGACCATTTAGTTTTGAAAGTTACTGACCTTATCAGACACAAAGGGACCGTCATTGTCATCAGAGTGGTCGTCATCTTCCTCTGGCACCGCTGGGCTCTCTGCAGAACCAGACAGGATCAGGTGAGAGCAGTCAAACTCAGAATGCACAAAAAGTTTGATAAAATCTTAATTGGAAAATGAACACTTGAGGTGAGACAACTTTTTGTCTCACCTTCTGCCTCCTCGTCCTGCTGTGCCTCTCTCTCCAGCCGCTGCCGAAGGAGCTCCTGCTGTTTGGCCAGGTACTGTTTAATGAAGCTGTTCTGGCTCATCTCCTCACCAATCTGCAAAATGTTTCAGGACACAGAATGGAAAATTTCTGATAAATACACCCAACATGAGTAAAAACTGCGTTTATAGCTCAGGTGACCTTCACAAGAAAACAAAAACAGGAATAATATCCCCTTACCTGTGAATTGGGCTGCAGCCCGCTGTGAGAGGACGACGATTTCTGAAGATTCTCCAACATCAGCGCCTTCGAGAGCAAAATGAAGAGGAGTTATAGTTGCTGAATTCAATTTTTTGGTGTTACATTGAGTAGTCTAGTGGTCTTGGTCTAGTCACAACTGTTCAATTGATTTGTCATGGTCTAGATACTGGCAAAATAAGTTCTTTTCAACCATCAACCAATCGAGATGTGCGCACAAAGGTTGTGAAAAATGATTAAACAATTCACAAAACTGTAAAAACTGAAATCTGAGTAAGTTTTCATGTCTTATTGGAAGTTAAAAAAATGTCTGTTAGACTATTCAGAGACAAAAATGACACCCAAAACTTGTAAAGAGTCGGAAAAAAAATATTACAGTATTCTAATTTTATGAAATTTAACATTTTCTTCCCCCATATACAGTTTCTTTTACTCTTTCAAAAGAGTCTGAACCTGCTTTGGTAGATTTCTCTATTATTATTTGCTACTATCACACAACAAATCCTGTCTGTAACGACTACCGCCGGAGCAGCCTCATTTACATAATATGGTGTCTCAGCCAGGTCAAAACACAGGCAAATGATTTCAATATATTCAAATTACAAAGAAACTGGTTTCACGTTTTAAGTCATACACACATTAGAAAATTTATAGGTTGCTACTGTTGTGGATAGACACGTTTTAGCGTCAAGTAAAAAATGCAACTACCAATAAGGCTGAATAATGTACAAAAATATTCTAATTGTGATTATTTTTAGGTTCCTCATCTCATGTATTACTTAAAAAGCAAGTTCTCATTGATTTGCAGAGCATACAATTCTAGGGCAAAAAAAAATCCATCTAGTAATCTGACATACTTGAGGATAAATAAATATTGGGCTGTGTGTGATTAGAATATTGCAGCAGATCGTATTGCTTTTTAATCTAATTTGCGATTAATTGCCAAGCCCTAACTACTAATGCTTATTAGTGGATGATAAAGTATCCCACCTGTTGTTTTCAGATTTACTCTGCACTGTCAGGTCTGACTGTTTATTAAGTACAAGGTGAAAAGTTTCCTCCAATTTTTTTTTCTCCATGTGTGAAGATGTTTAGAACATATTTATACATATTTAGCAATTACTTTTGTGATATTTGGCCTAACAGACCTCATTTACATATAAATATTCCTCTTCTTTGAGTTAAAAAAAGCAAAAATTCAGATTTCCTTTTGCACTAAGGTTATTATCAGATGTGCACTCATTCATGTAGTTTCACTGACAGGTATTTGTCAAAGTGATGGTAGCATATTGTTTTGAAATCATTCAAATCTTTTTAATGACAGAGATTTTTTTGGCCTTTTCTCAGAAAATATGAATGATAACACAAAAACCTTTCTGTCACCCATGGTTATAGGTTGGGTGAGGACATTTATTAACAACAGTGTTTACTCTTTTTAAATCATAATGACAACAGAAACTTCAAAAATGACCCTGTTCATTTTTTTATACACACACTGATTACAAAAAAATAGATCTCAGGTGAGGATGGTTACCTTTAGTAGACATTCAAACACATTTGAGTTAACTTTTGTGCATTTATCAGGCCAAAACCACCAGAGTTGTGTAAACTTCTTAACAGGGTCATTTTTGAAGTTTCTGTTGTCATTATGATTAAAAACCCTCTGATGCATGCATTATGGAAGTCAGTGTCAGGATTTTTCCCTTGAGTGTTTTTATTTGTCTTAAAACATGAAAAAAAGTTTTCCTTTCCCCCCCCCAAATATTTGTAACTGAGCATTCAACTTAAAACTGTGTGAACTTAATGTAAATATGACTTATTTTCTTTTTTTTTTGGTAACTCCACGAGTAATCTTTTTTAATGCTATGCGAGACATTTTAACTCTCTTTTATCCATTTTAACACCGAATAATTTGTAGTTATTACACTGTTTTACCCTCAAATGTGTGTCTATAACTTTTTAAAAAGTATATATTTGGAAAAAGAATTGAAAATAATTTTTCAGGCCCTAAGAAGGGTAAAAATATCCTGACACAGATTAATATGAATTTCCACCACATGAACCGCTGAATATAGGAGTAAATAACTTTTAAATAGGTGTCCACTGTAATGACCACGATGCACCTCAAAGTTAAAAAGAGGAAACCATTTTTTTTTTCAATAAATGTCTTCACCCAACCACTAACCATGGGTGACAGAAAGGGTTTTGTGTAATCATTCATATTTTCTGAGAAAAGGCCAAAAAAATCAGCTATGACTGCTCTGTAATACTGAACCACATTTCCTACACGATAACATGACAGTATTGTTAACTTTAAGTTAGCTCCCCCGTTCAGAGCAGCTTACTTCTTGTTACAAACCGTCTAAAAGTCGAAATTCAACAACCTTAAACCATGTGACTGTTAGCTAAAAATATTACGTAAATGACAGCTGTAATTTTTGCTACACGCTTGATGTAAAGCTGTGTTAATTGTTTGTTTTTCAGCTGGTAAAATTGTGTTTACATGGCTATGCGCGCCCCCTGTAACCCCAATAGAAACAGAGAGAGGGAGCGCGGGCACGGCGCTACTGTACACTATGTGCGGCTGTTCGCTTGCTTACACTCCGCGTAGGCCTCGACTTGACAGGTGCACACTTCAACTGTGTGCAACACGGTGCACGGAGGGTAGTTCGGAATTTAGTCGGGAGTCGCTGAGTGGACAGTTTCTCTGCACTGTCAGTTGTGAATTACAGGGGAAACAAACTGCTGTTCGTGTGTAATAACGCGTGCATGACGGTTTATGTATTCCCGCTTTCCGCCGTTACGGCCTCTAACGTTAACCCCCACCGTCTCTCGCCTCCTGCTGAACTTAGACAGACTCGACAAGAAACAATGTACAGGAGCTCAAGCTTACCCCTTTCAGTCGCTTTATGAGGGTGTTTTTCTGCCCGCTCTTCGGGAGGTTTCTTTGCTCCAAGGCGGCTTTTAAATCCGCAACTCGGAGCGATTGTAGAGGTTTTCCATCAAGCGTAATATCTTCGTCCGCCATTTTGCTCCCTCCGCTTGTCTAAACTCCAACAAGCGTCGCTACGGCTGCTGCTCGGCGTCACTACTCGGCAGTTTCCGGAAAGACTCGGATTTACCCGAAGCTAATCGGGGACCCGAGCAGTAAATCAGGAGATTTTTTTTAAAGAATTTAGCCACTTCAAACTACTTGAATTCGCTTTTCAGCAACAAATAGAGTTAAAAAGCTCCATAACACTCACAAAAGAAAACCACTTTTAATTGTAAAAGATGTATTTGTGCATTCTGGACATGAATACAAGACAGACATCAAATGTAGTGTTAAAAGTAAAGGAGCTTAGGTCTGAAAGTCAAAGATTCACTTCAGCAAATCCAAAACTGAAATGAGTTCACGTAGTGTAGAAAACTTCTGATAAAAAAAGAAATACAGCAAGTTTTTGATCATTGCAAATTAGTCTCCCCCAATGAAGAAGGATGTGCATATATAAAAATGTAAGAAAATTAAAGCCATGCAAACTGGAAAAGTATAGCCCATTTCCACAAGAAAAAGATTTTTGAAAATGAAAACCTGGATTTAGTGGCTTCCTTTTCTTTCTTTTGCCCATTTCAAGCTCACATTTTGAGATAAAATTTAAAAAATATTGACTTCCTATCTAAAAATTCTGTCTTTTTTTCCAAAACTGGCCTAATCTCAATATTTGACATTAATACCCGATGTTGATTTTTTTCTATTTCTCAAAAATTGACTTTTTTTCTTCATAATTTTGACTTTTTCTCAAAATTTGTATTTTTTTCCCCTTCAAAATTTCGATTTATTATCTCACAATGTCGACTATTTATCTCGTAACTTTGACTTGATATGGGCCAAAACAAAAATAAAACCTCAACAAAGCCAAGTTTTCCATTCGCATTTCTTAACTGGTGAAAATGGTCTTCCATACAAAACGATTTTTAAAAATGACATTAATAAATATAGCGCTTAAGGTTATTTGCCCATCTGGCTCTTTCCATCCATACAAACAACAAACAGCCTGTTATGGCAGGCAGGTGATCACAAAATAATACTTCAAATCTCCACAGGGTGGCACTGCAGCAGAAAAAATGTAGAAACAAGACATGATTTAAATCCAGCCTCAAAATTCAAAAGAGAAGTATGCATTTCCTGATGACACACACATGAATATAAAAAAGACCTGAAAGTATGATACAAAAAGTGTTACATGTCCACTTGTAGAGCACCTGTAGTCATCCTATGATACAAATGGAAATAGTACACGTCAGACGGCGCTATGGTTGTCTGAGATGGTAAAGAGGCGTTAAGTTAGTATGATATAAAATTCAAACTTCAACCATTTCAAGAAAAAGAGTGCTCTGCTTCATGTCACAGTTTTAACTAGGGCTGGGCACATGGGAAACATCAAATATTTAAACATGTACGCTGACAACGAAAGTGTAAAACCATGTAATGCAGCCGAAGTGATGCCCAATCCAGTTAGCTCAACTGCTCCTTACATTTATTATGTATTTTGCGTCTTTGACGTGCTTCAGGTTCGACCGTACGTGTAGTGATATATGTAACGTATGCATGTAACAATATGTAGAACTATCAAAGCGCCCGGATGTCAGTGAGAGAAGAAATAAAGAGGCAAAGAAATGTAAGCATGCAGATCACAACAAGACGTGTGCAGACAGGCGAGCTCGGTCAACTGGTTTGTTATCCGTCGAGAAGATGCAGCGTGACTGTGGGAAAGAACAGGGACAAGACAGTTTGTCACCCGGCTATCATTAACATCTCAGTTACCTCATCTCAGGTGGTTTTTTCTCTCTGCAAGACTGGATTTATGTTTATATAGCCCCACGACATAGTGACTGATTCAAAATGGGATGACATGCTGTACCGATGAGGGAATGGTGGACAACACAACAAACTTGCACAGATTACGAGTGGAAGTCAAGGCAAACTGATTTCCCCCTTCCGAAACCCCTCGTGCTGCTTCAGCACTTTGAGAATGATAACAACAAAAGGCCTTTCAGGTATCAGAGCAAAAAAAAGTAGGCCAGATCCAGGATGTAAGGCCTCCATCTGAGCTATTTTTGGAAGAGGGGGGATGGCTGAATAAATAAAGGGAGGAAGGAAAAAGTGAGTATAATATGAGGAGAGGGAAATATGGCAAACATAATAAAGCTACGCTCCATGTGGGCATGAAAAGCCTCAGCAGAGCTTTGAAGATTTAATAAGTTAACACTCAAAAAGAGAAGTGTGCCTGGCGGTAAAGCACAGAGGTCAGTATATAAACAAAAGGCAAACCAACACACACTTTAAGGACAGAAGAGTTGAATCTCAGCCAAACTCTGATTCCCCCTCCTGAACCGAAAGCGATGAAAGAGTCGCACGACAAATAAGGCATTTCAAAGAGGAGGAGAGAAAATATGTGTAGTGTAAACAGAGTTCGATGTGAAATATCATGAGGAGATTTCTGCCAGACGCTGCAGCAGCGTGGAGAAGCCGGCGGCCTGCTGGGAGAGCTCCGCCACTCGGTCCACCATATCCTGTGTCGCAGAGACAGATGGGTAGTTCTGCGCGGCTCCTTTTGTTGCTACAACAACTGACTTCAAAGCCTGGCAGAGGCGTCCTCCGGAGGTTGTGATCTGCGGGAGAGAGGAGAAGTTAGTCCCTGTTTTACTTACATACACCTGTTTTCGTGCCTCTAAATAGAAACAACTTGTTCATGTTCCTCCCGCAGCATACACACGCATGTTTAAAGCCATAAAGAAGCATCAGATTCATTTTCTCTACCTTGGCTCTGAGGTCTGCAGAGGTCAGAAGGCGGGACAGTGTGTCCCCGATGAACACCAGCTTGTGTGCCGTCACTATGAGGCTCTTTCCCCTGGCGACGAAGATGCGTGGAGGTTGGTTCCCCTGCACGCTGCTGAAGAGCACGTCGATGGCGTCGGCCAGGCAGGAGAGGTGAGCGAGGCTCTGAGACGAGTAGAACGAGAGCAGCTCCGAGTCCTCAAGGGAGAGGGACACGGGGAGAGCAGGGGATGGGCTTAACTGTGTAAAACAACAACAAAGAATTATCTTTTTTTAAATGAAAAATCACGCAAAAAGTTATGTTTTCTGCCTCTAGTTTCTCAAATGACACAATTTTTAATGTTTCACAGACAGAAGAAAATATTCAAAGCTGTAATCCTGAGCTTTTGTGAATAATGACAGCTGTTCCTACTGTTATCTGGAGAAAACTAGTCGATGTAATCAACACATTGCTGGTACAGCAACAATGTATTTACACCTAACACTAATATATTGACAGGTCCTTAAGCAACCTCAACAAGAGACCTATTGGCCTCTTTCATTGACCAACAAGTCATTGATGACACTGTGAATAAGAGATAAGTTAAGAAGTAAAGGTATAGGTTGCTTTTTTCCCCTCCTAGAATGTGAATAATAGATTTTTTTAAAACAATGACTACGGCTTGGAGTGAAGTTCTGTTTCTGAAATTGGTATTTAGGATTCCCCACAAATCATTTGAAAAACTGCAAGGGTGTACTCATAACTACTTCATGTTAATTTGAAAAATATCAGGCCTCTAAAAATCATAATAAGAAAGGCTGAGACCGAGAGCATCAACTTTTATTATCTTTTTAACAGCGTGCTATTTTGTTTATTTCAGCACATCTTAATCAAGCAGCCGCAGTGTCTTCCTGCTTCCCACTGCTGCCTTGATAAACAACTAAAAAAAACAAAGAGAGAATGAAAGGGGATAAAGATTTTTTTCTACGATACAAGGTTGCAAATAAAAAAGGGTAGCACTGTGAAACAATAAATCTGCATATTTGGGCTTTTTAGGCACCATGAACAAGTCTCCTCAGAGAGAAAATGGATTAATAATGAAGACAGGGTTGATGCAGGATGAGCTGCAGACATAGTATGACTCCAAACTGCAAAATCAGACACTAATGCATACAGTACGTCAGAAGGAGTTCTTAAAGGAATGACTGTGCTTTCTTGCTCTTATTGTCCAGCAGCCTCCGTTCAATCTGAGAGAAGATTGTTCAAGAACTACAAGCGACCTCTTGTTGGTCGTCTGTGGTGTAACCAAGGAGTCTCAGAAGGAGCGGAGAAAATGCAGACTGACTGTTGAGTAAACATGACCTCAATGTGAAGCACCAGCAGGCAAAAATGACTTAAGAGATAACACAGGACAAAGGATGATTACTTACTGCTGAGGCTAGTATTTTTTTTGGGGCATATCTGTGAAACAAATAAAGCCGCAGCAAAGAAATCAAAGCTGCAGGCGTAAGGGATGATGGTGCAGATTAACAGGGCAGAAAACAACACGGGGTAGATGTAAGAGTAAGTCAGGTGGTGTTGGGTAAACACCGTACGTGTAGTGCATCAGGAGCTGCTGTGAGCTGGATTAATGAGTCACAGCGCTCATTAGTAAACAGAGTGAGCTGCCAACACGGTGAATCAATGACCTATCTGTGGGGACTTGCCATGTGTGTATTCGTACAACTAAATAAAGCTCCAGCATTTCGACAAGACTTACCCTCGGCTCTGTAGTGATAGTTTGTCCATTCTCTGTCAGGCAATCCAGAGGTGGTTCAGGTTTACCCTGGGGGAAAACAGTTAGCATGTTAGCAGACACGCTCACGTTTTTGATTTTTTGTTACATGTATCGACAAACAATACCATGAGAAGTGTCGAGAGATAATGATAATGATAACAATGCAGTTGAGCTCAAATATACAAATACAGATACCGCTAAGAGTCTTGTACTGACTAAAAAGCTGTAAACTGGAACATTAACTTACACACAGCCAATGCTTAACTGTACTGTTATAACACTGCTACATATTCATGAGTTAAAATGCACTGATATACAAAAACACTATTTCAAAAAAGTGTATTCATATCAATATCGAAAACCAGTTTCAGTCTGATAAAAAAAAGGTGCAACTTAGCATTTTTACAAATACTCTGACTTCATATTCTTTATTTCTATTCAAAATATGTTTTTCATTAAGTTGAGCAAAGATTTAGCTGTTCTTACTGTTCACAACAAATTCTACCTCTCCTTTCCATCTTGTTTTAAGTTGAAATATAGTTCAGATATAGTTAGTTTGAGACCCGTGACATTTGTTATCATTGTCATTTTTGTGATGCCTAAAACATTGGCTCAAGAAAATTGGCAGACTGTTTTGGTCATTGGCTAAGAGTGAGGAAAAACTGGGGTACAAAACCCATACTGGTCGATGGCTAGCAGACACACCAATATCCGTCTGACACCACATAGATTTATATCAGATTTAGGTATAGGTCAGACGCCAACATGAGTGACACCGATCAGTCAAATTCTGATATCAGAAAGACACCACAATAGTTACTAAATTGGTATCAGTCTTACTCAGATATTGGTCAGATGCAGAGAAGCCACATACTACTTGTAATAAATGCAGTTTTTGTATTTTCATTGAAGTATAAAACTGCAATGTTTTAAATCATGCTAGCTACTTGCATACAATTTTAAGAGAAAGAATCCAGGTCTTCACCCCAGAGTGACATGTACAGATTATTACTAAAATACTCAGACTTCATGGGCTGTCTGATTCAGGTTGTCCCTGGAAAGAAAGATGAGTGAACTCACCTGCAGCTTTACGTATCCGACACTGTCTCCTGTAGGTACTGGGGCAGGGATAGGGGTCAAGCCGATCCCTGCATACTCATTACTGGGGTCGTCTTCCCCGTCTACTGGGCCTACTGTCAGAGTCACAGTGGATGGCGTGGGAGGCAAGGGGAAGGCAGGCTGTGGCGTCGGGGGTAAGGGCCTCTCCTGGATCCAGCTGCCTTTTCGGGAGCCCATTCCACCTCCTGAAGACTTCCCATCAGGCACAGGGAGTGCAGGAAGTGGCCTGCGAGACAGGGAGTCTTGGGAAGGCAGACGAGGGCGACCTTGAGCCTGCAGGAGCAGGGCGCTTTCCTCAAGAGAGCGCTGCACGAGCAACAACAGCCCTTCGGATGGAGGAGCGTTGCCGACGGCGGATAACGCCGGCAGAAGGTCCGAAAGACGAGCCCACGCCTGCTGGAGAGGAGGTGGAGGATCGTCTGAATGGCTGGCTTTCCACGTGGACAGGATTTCAGCCAGCGAGGTCGCCAGGTCACGAGAGGAGAGAGAGGACGCTGCACTCAAAACTGAGTGGACGAGACTGGAAAGACTCGCCCGCCACTGCACATCGCCAGAGCCGTTACTTGAAACAGAAAGCCGGCGTGTGGATGTAGAGGAGGATGACAAAGAGTGAGTGAGGATTTCAGATGTCAAAGCGGGCATGTCGTAGATGCCGCAGTCGGCCTCTGAGGAGTCTCTGTTATGACTTCCTCCGCTGGCTCGTTTGTCGGGTCCAGGGACTCGATACAGATGTCCGACCTGGGTGATTTCCTCCCCAGAGAGACTTGTGATGGACTCTCCGGGTCCTAAAGGCACACCTGGAAGCGTAGGGACACTGTATACTTCATCATCAGCTTCATCAGACGTGGACATGTTTAGGGAGATAGTGGGAACATCGTAGACCTACAAGGGAAATGAGAGAAGACTTTAAACTTGGCACAATGAACCGTTTTAAGGCTTATTTATCCACTTGTGTGGAAGTAGGAAGCCAACAAGAGGAAACAGCAACCAAACAGGGAACAATAATCCACCAGCTGGCCAGCATGTTCAAGTAGCACTAAAGAGGCGACCACTGGTGCTGTCTGGTGGTATGGCCTTGGCATGGCCCTGACAGATGGGTGTGAGCGAGAGAAAATAGCAGCCGCATTTGGACTGGATAGACAGGCTCCCACAGCAGAGAGAGACAGGTGTGGCCTCGCCTTGGAGGGGGAGGAGGAGGAGGAGGAGGAGAGGGAATGTGGGAAGAAATGGTGACAGCGTTTGATCGTCTCTTGTTGCGGAAACTCTTTAAGCTTGTTCAGACAAGCAGTCGACACACTGGTTTCCCACAGTTCCCAGCAATTACGCAATAGATCCGAATCACTGTCGATCACTATCTGGAAATTTTTACACTACAACTTAAAACTCAGAGAAAATAAGCAGTGAAGACGAGCATGCAGTGTTATCTTTACCTCAGTCTCAGGGTCGGCTTGTGGTGGCAGGCTCCTCGGGGTGTCATAGATGCCATCATCATCCCCAAGGGAGGATGGGACTGGACGCTGTCCCCTGCCACTGGGGGGAGTATCATAAACCTAGCAAAGCACAAAACAAATTTTCACTGTGACCTCATTAGGGGAAATTTGCATGTTTATCAAAACATCCTGTAAACCGCAGATATGTAAAAGTTTGGGTGAATGTTTTTAAAACAATAAGTTAAACCTGGTTTATACCTGGTCAGCGACAGCCTCCGAATAATCCTGACTCTCTCCATTTCTGCTTTGCTCCACCCCAATCTTTGTCTTTTCCTCTTGACTCTGGGGAGCTCCTTTTGTTTTGTCAGCATCTTGCTGCTGTTGGATCACAGAAGACGCCTGAGTCGCAGGTTTCGGCACAGCGTTAGAATCCCCCGGCGCTGCCTGCACTTGTTGTACATCTTTCCTAGTGACCCCTCTCACTGGAGGCGCAGGTGGAGGAGGTTTGCGGGCGAAGTTTGGTGATCCAGGAACTCTGACCTGCCCCGCTCGGACCAGCAAAGGGGAGCCTCGGTGAGAAGCCAGGCCAGGTTTTCCTCTGGCGATGGGGTTTGGGGAGACTCCTTTCTGCAGAGGTCTGGGGGATGCTTGTGCAGGGGTTAGTGAAGATGGGTGCTGGTGGGCTAGAACTGTAGCAGGAGGCCTGTGAAGGTTTGCACCTGCAGAGGTGGGTGTGTGGTACATCCCAGGCGTGTCCTGGCTCACTTTAGGCTGCAGGGTACTCGGCGATCCGCTGACCACTAACGGACCATTAGAGCAGACGACACCTCCTGTGGGGGATTGGTAAACTTCATCACCTGCAAGTGGTGTCCCTTTAGGCACCAAGTAACAGTCATCAGATTGTTCTGTTGTGTCTCTCGGGACAAGATATGTAGTGTCTTCTGGTTCGTCAGCCGCCCTTGGTACTCCAGTGGGGGCGAGGTACACAGATTCTGAGGCCACAAGAGATCCAGGTTGCCTTGGAGGCATGGGACTAACAGGAGACTGATAAAGTGTTCCTGTCATGTCTGTTCCTCGTCCCCTCAGAGAGGGCGAGCGTGGACGCCCTCCTGCACCAATATCCCAGTCTGGTCTGGGCCTTGTGCCAGAACTTGAGTGTGAGCGAGGGCGTCCAACCTCCACTCTGCGGAGGTCTCCAGGTCTGGAGGCAGCACCTCGCCCCTCTCCTACACCAGGCGGGGAGCGATACACTCCATCGATGTCCTCGGCGCTGCAGCTGACGGCAGTCCGTGCCAGTCCAGGCGTGAGATACACGGAGTCATCAGAAGAGCCTGGCGGAGCGGCAGTCTGGAGGAGTCGGAGGCGGTTGGCAGGGGCAATGCCCTGTCTGCCGTGAAGGGAGCAGACCCACCAGCCTGGTCCCCCGCCCTGCTCCTGCTCAAGAACCATCAGGATGTCTCCTTTCCGGAAAGCCAGCTCCTCCGGGCTCTCTGCCGTGTTGTCGAAGAGCGCCTTTGCCAAAACCGTCTGAGAAAGAGGACAAACATGAGTACAAATCACTAAAACACACCCTCCAAACTCAATAATTCAAACGCCACACTAGAGAGGGTTTTAATTCACACAAGCTAGAGTCATGTGTCTGCGCAACACAAACAAACATTGCAATGTCAAGTCAGGGGTACAAAAAGCTTGATTGTTTGGAGCTTTTGAATAGGGAGAGAATAGGAGTGAATAGGGAAGATCTCGTAAAACATCCACATGGAAGACAAGAGGAACAGGAAGAGAGGGAAAGGAGGTGAAGACACACAAAATGTAGAATTTACAAGCATGATGATGTACTCAGAAGTCACAGCTGGGTCAGCATTCATGAATCAGAAAGAAAGAAGGGCACAGTCAGGGAGGATCAATGATCAAATGGACACAGGGGTTTAATGGTAATGAGCGAGATGAGAGGGAGGGGGGAGGGGATGTGAGACACATCTGTCCCTTGCCGTTTAGGATTTAATTGCCAACCCAAAGCCAAGGAGTCAGGCCCCCTTTCATTTTCTAAACCAACCCCCTGGGGATGCACTGAGCCATGTGGGACCCTCTTAGGACAGTAATGGAGTCAATGAGAATCCCCATAAAACACATTTACATGCAGCAGTATAGTCGGGTAATGAAAACAGAAGCACACAAGCAAATCATGTTGAATTTTTTTAACAAATAATATACTCACAGAGACAGACATTGTTGTTAATGTAACAGACGTGTCTCAGAAACAGCTATAACTCCTCCATTTAAATCCGCTCTGGTTCTTGTGGGTTTGCTGGTCGCCAGATAGTCTCGGTCCAAGAGCACAGCTGGGTCTGGGGGGTCCACATCTTCTGTTTTTTTTAAAGGGGGGGAGCCCTGAAATCAATCGAAAAACCGCCTTAAATCAGTGACGTCCAGTCGACCTGAACGTTACACGTTAAAAGACACATGTGAAATGAAAGCTAAGCACGAACCAGTGGCAACACCTGTCTGTCTTTTCCACGCCCAGCAACGTTACATTGAATGCAACCCCGTTCAGAAAGAGCTAACATTAGCTTAGCACGGTTTGTCTGTGCTGTCGTGTATAAAAAAGTCTGAAATCACTACCCAACCGTAATGGTGTTGCATTCAAGCTATACGCAGCGAAATATACCATCAGTCTGGTCGTAGCGGCCTAGTTTCGAGCTGTATTTTCAGTCATTCCGACCGTTTGAGATCAGTTCAAAACAACAATAGCACCGCCGGTTAAAAACCGTTACTACATACTCGCTCGCGACCTTAACGTCCACGCTTTAATACAGATTACCTCTCTCAACGTCTTTTCATCGATAAACTTCACATCGGGATCAGGTTACGGCGTCTCATACGTGAAATCACTTCTTTTCAGGCGTGAAAATCTGACGCCATAGCCGTTCAATCATCTTCGACGATGACAACAAAATTATCTCCGCCTCCTTTAATGTGAACGCATCACACTGATCTATAAGCGTAAACGCAGCGTAAATACATCACCTTAGACCTATCCAGTTGTTTTGAGATCGTGTAAGAATCCGCAGCTTGGAGTCTACGCTCTCTGTGATTGGCTTAGACTGTAGGTTGCGTTTGGGGACGCCTGGATTCTGCAGTTGATCAAAAAAACTACGCTTTAAATTCGCCGAATACATTAAAATCTAAACAGTGCCGCACTTACTAGTATCACAAAGCACGTCAAAATAAATTACAACAGTCAAATTAATTTTTGACGGACTCAAAATTTTATATGAACTTTCTGTGAATGATTTTTGTTCGCTGTGCCGTGGAGGCTTTTATTTTGACAGCAAGACTTTTCACCCGGAAAATACTCACTGAGCTGTTTAGCACTTGTACACAGTCAAAGGTCCAGTTAGTAGACTTTGTGAGTATTCCCACTGTTTGTCTTTCAATTCCTGTAATTTTGCTGTCGTTGTAGGGTGATATTGTGTGTGTTGGCACACTTGCATACTTGTATCGGTTGCCTGTACAAAACCGGGTATAATCACTCGAACTTGTCAGATTCTGCCTTAAATTTATGTCCTTAAATCATTACTTTTTCTTCTACTTTTGCTTGAATTAATAACGTTTCTAAATAGGCTCAAAAATCTTATTTCCAAAGTTATTTTTTGTTTGTCTCGCTTGCTATTTCGTGCACAGCTGCTATCAGATCCAAATTGACCTCTGCCCTAGTTAACATGTCATTTCATAGGAAAATAACTGACTCTTTTTCTGTTTATAGGTAATGTTGAGGGGTGTGTTCAGGTGCCTTAGGACCAATCCTGTCGCCGGACAAAGGAACATGTCCCAAAGTAGCCTTGCTGGGAAGGTAGCCATAGTCACAGCCTCAACAGATGGGTAAGAATTTCAAGAAGCGCATAACACGAGTTACAATATTTCAATAGAATAAAATGAAACTTATCTTCTTTATAAATACACACCTTTGCTGTAGGTACATTTCATTTAAAAAAAAAAAGTGCTTTCACTTTGACTTGAAGTAAAGCATCTTATACATTTTTTCCGACATTTATTGTATTGATCCGAATATAGGACGACCCGATTATAAGACGACCCCCCCCTTTTAAGACCAATCTTCAAAAAAAGACTCTGATATCCAAAATTGACTTTGTTTAAAGAAACAAGTTTCCTTGAAATGATGATCAGAGACTGCTTTTATTTATGAGTACAATCTCTAAAATCTGTATTTCAAATGAGATACTTAAAGGAACCACCCACCAAGCAATGTAAACATTTCAACACTAGTAATTCATAAACCATAACAGTAAAATCAATTTTCAAGCAGTTTGATGGAAAAAAGACAGAAAACACAACAGTGCTCTAAAACAGATGGTCTTTTTTGAGGCGCCATTAAAATTTCACTCTCAGCGAAGAAAAAACTTGTCCTATATTTGGGTCAATAGGTTAATCAACTCAGTTTTTCCTCCTTCTCTTCTCCAGGATTGGTCTGGCTGCAGCCAAGGCTCTGGGAAAGAGAGGAGCAAGTGTTGTGGTGAGCAGCCGGCGGCAGGCCAACGTTGACAAAGCGGTGGCTTTATTGCAGAGTCAGAGCATCCAGGTCATTGGGACCATCTGCAATGTAGGCAAAGAGGAAGACAGAGAAAAACTGGTTAAAACTGTAAGTACATCTCTGCAACACTGAGGTTGTTCAGTGGGTTTTGAAAAATGTAAACAGCGTAATTCTGTGTTTGGAACAGACTTTGGATCAGTATGGGGGCATTGATATCCTGGTGTCTAACGCAGCAGTGAACCCTTTCTTTGGAAGCATATTGGACACCACAGAAGAAGTTTGGGAAAAGGTACACGAACAAAAACTGAAAGCAAAAACGTACTCAAACCATAACACAAAGAAAACACAACTACTGTGATATCTTTTTCATGTCTTTTTAGATCATGTCTGTAAATGTGAAAGCAGCCTTCCTCATGACAAAGCTGGTGGTGCCTCATATGGCAAAGAGAGGGTAAGGAATATCCAAAATGAAATACCAAACCATTCCTCATATCAAAAATGTCACAAATTTGAGGTCACCAGGCTAAGTTATGGTTGTGTTTGCTCTTTTCTTTCAGAGGAGGAAATGTGGTGTTTGTGTCTTCTGTAGCAGGGTATACACCTTTTCAGGTCAGTGAGGGCCCAACAGAGCAATAACTCAGACTTATGCAAAGATAAAGAAGAGCAGAGTTGATAAAAAAATCGTATTATATTGAAGATTAATCAAATTTATTAGTGTGGGTTAAGAACTGTCCAACGCATTTTTACAAACTGGAAGGATGGTGGAGAACCATTTGTGATTTGTGATCACCTAAGAATTTGGCCGCATCAAATCCAAGAAAAACAACAGTAGAGCTCAGGAGTATGTTTAATAGTGGAAGTAAGAGCATTTCCACACGCACAATGCAAACAGAGCTCAAGGGATTGGGACTGAACGGCTGCGTAGCTGTAAGAAAAGTACTTATCAGAAAGGCAAACTGGAAAAAAAGGCTTTAGAGGAATGGAAGAAGGTCATGTGGTCTGATGGGTCCAGATTTACCATATTGCAGAGTGACAGGCGCATCAGGGTAAGGGGGAGGCAGGTGAAGTTATGCACCCATCATGCCTAGTGCCTACTGTACAAGCCTGTGGCGGCAGTGCTATAATGTGGGGTTGCTTATCTAAACAGTGCCATGAACTATTTGTGTGTGTGTGTGTGTGTGTGTGTGTGTGTGTGAGTTTTCCAGGGTTTGTAACTGAATTTCTTCTCTGTCTCTTCAGGGCCTGGGTGCTTACAGTGTGAGTAAGACAGCACTGCTGGGTCTGACCCGAGCGCTCGCTCCTGAGCTCGCTCAAGATAACATCAGAGTCAACTGTGTCGCCCCTGGAGTCATCAAGACTCGCTTCAGCTCTTCGGTGAGAAACAAAGCTTTACCATTCATACACTCAAATCCTGTTTCCTCTGAGTGTTTTAACCCCAAAATGACTTGTGAATTTGATATTCCAGTTATGGAAAAATGAGGACCTCATGGACGGGTTTAAACAGCAAATGAGCATTAAAAGGTACAGCTTTTAGTTACAGGGAAGTCTGAAGCTACTGTGCACATGTATGAAATTAATCTTTTAATACTGATTTTTTTTTCGCTATCCTTCCTTTCAGAGTTGGTGAGCCAGAGGAAATTGGAGGAGTAGTTGCCTTCTTGTGCTCTGAAGAGGCTTCTTACATCACTGGAGAAACTATCACAGCAACTGGAGGCCTCAACTGTCGACTCTAAACCTTCAGTGACAGAAATTCAACACTCTTTGCTTCTGTTTATTGATACTAATGATTTTTTGGTGTATGTCTTTCTATGGAAATTAAATTTATAAATGAAATTATTCCAATTAACCCCAATCCCAATTACTTTTATCTGTGTCATCACTTATTTCTAGTATTGGAACAAGGTTTATTTATCACTACATAATTATACAACAGTTACAACAGACTGACAACAAAAGTGGGATCAAGCCTTTCTTTAATGACAAATCAGTTTGTTGAATCAAATTGAATAATATACAATAAAAACAAAATGAAACCATATGAATTAAAAAGCGTATGCTCAAATGTCACTTTATTGGAATGCAAAAATACAAAAAAGTGCATTTTTATTATACAAAATATGACAGCCACATCACAACTTTAAAAAGAAAGATTTTAATACATAACCTTTTTGTTTTAAACTCAGCAAGTTAATATACTTCGTTAAAAGCTACCCGTACGGTAAACACTTAAAATAATTAAAAATAGTTTTGTTTGATAACGTCCATAATCAAAAACAATGTTGTTTTTTTTCCCCCATGATGACAGTAACTCATCTGCAGTTACATCAGGAGAAAAATCATGAATAAAAGTCAGCCACAGTTGCTGATTTTAAGCTTTTCCTTCACTTCTGGTTTTTGATGTAACACACTTCGACCAAAGTCTGATATCTTACAAATTCAAGAGTCGAGTGATAAGTTTTCCTCATCTACGTTTGCCAAGAGTTGAAGATAAAGGCCGTTGGGTCATCCAAGGTTTCCGAAACTCCCTCAGGGTGGGGACGTAGGTGCCGTGTTTGGTCTTGTAGTAGCACTTCATGAACAGCTGAGGGAGACAGAGCACGTTAGAAACAAGCAGCAGCTCATAGCAAATTACATTAAATCACAATTTGACCTGCTGTGATATTTTAAATGCAAACAGTGCAGTATTTATTACGCTCAAATGTGTCAGAATACCAGATGAATTCATTTTTGGCAGCAGATGTTTTATGTTCTAAACCAGCTTTACCCAATCCTGTTCAACCAAAAGAGAAACTGTTGAACAACAATGTGAGTGGTAAAAGGTGGAAAAACAGCAAGAGGTAGCTATAAAAGAGAAGATAAAAGTGGACACAAAGCAGCAAAAATCAGCAAAAAATAGAAAGAAAACTTAGAAACTAATCAGAAAGTAGAAAAGTGACTAAAATGGGCAAAAAGCAGTCACAAGTGGCATAAAAAGGTATTGAGTGCACATAAATTTACGTATTAATCAGAAAACCTGACATTTCTTTATGAAATATCCTTTTTCATTGACCTTTTATAATGATTTACTTAATGTAAACCCTTCAATAAAGCAAGTGATATCAGGTTTGCCATATGAATCAAATAAAAAAGTTATTGGCAATAATAAACAGTATTTTCTTAGTTGTGTTTGTTTAACAACACAAAATGGGGAACCTGAAAATAATCCCCCATTAAATTGCAATTGCGATCCAGAAAAATAATCAAAATTAGATTATTTCTGCAAATCGCTAAGCCTTCGCAGCAACCTCCAAGATTTGAATGTGAACGTTTTGCAAAAGTGCTAAAAAACATAGTTAATATGGAGTTGGCTCAAGGCTGGCTGCAAATACTTGGTTCAGAACTATTTCCGTTTCAGCCCACACTTTACGGGAGACACATTTTTCATTACATATTTTTAAGCGGTTAAACTCTGAGTTTAGCCCATTTAAGGGCAATGGGGGGGTCCCACATTGGGAACTACTGCTCTGTTATACAGTCTGTGGTTGAAACAAGCGTGTTTAGTTTAAGACATTTCAATGAGGGAAATAGAAAAAAACAGTTCTAAGAAATCAAGTACAGATGTGCCATTAAACATCCACTTTATACCCTGCATACCCTGCTCTTGAAGTTTTTTGTTGCCTCGTCTTCTGAGTCTGCCACGTACTCTTCAGCTTCACCCGACGAGGCCACTGTCTCTAAACACAAACGCAGTCAGAATTAACTCCATGCAGAAGTTTTCAAGTTTTTCCTCATGTTTTTTTCAGTTTTATTCTTCATTCAGTTAATAATGCCATTGTTTAATCACCTGTAGGAGTCCCTTGCTGAGAAGAGGAGCTGCTTGTGCTTGTCACTGGATGATTTCTGTCAAGCACAAATAACATGAGTGAATCAGAAAGCCAAAGTTTAAATACCTAAAAATTGGTGAAGGAGTGAATAGTTTGATTCAACTGAAATAGAGTTGGAGGATTATGATTCTTTGTATTGTCTTATTTTACTATCTCAGGTTGAGGGAGAGAAAAAAAGAAACTGGAAACAGTGACAATCTTTTTATTGTTGCGTTTTTTTTAACCATATCCTCTATTTATTCTACTTAATTCTTCTGTTTGATACAGGATTCCTGGAAAAGAAGTTACACCAGCGGAGAAGTTCTTCTATTGCAAAGAGTTTTCTTGATTCTTACTCTTTGTTGTCGAGGCCAGGACAATCCAAATCCGGCTTCTGAGGTTGGCTACTCGTCGTTTTAGACACTGAAGCTTTGACAAGTGAAGGTTTTCCTCCTCGTCCACTCATGTTGGGGTAAATTGAAGACTCAGGGAGTTTTTTGATCACGACTCTTGCCTGGGAGAGGTACAAATCTTCAGGCAGGTGCAGCAATTTGGCTGCCCCGTCTTCTTCGTTGTCTTCACCTCGACACTTTTTTGACACCCTTGCTTCATTTCTCGAACTTCCACTCATCTCCTTTCTCCCAGATCTGGTTAACACTTCTTCTCCCTCTTGGTCAGGTTCACTTTGACTTCCTCCAGGTTGTTTACGTTTCATCCCGCTGCTTCTCTCTGAAGAGTTTTTCTCCTTAACCGAAGTGAATTCTCGTTGCTCGTCGTTCTTTAGCGTCCTTTTAGCGGCAGATGCCATCACGGGCACGTCATTTGATATGAGGCCAAAAACAGGCGTAATAAATGATGTTTTGTCTCCTGAAGTTATCTTTGGTTGCTTTGACGCGACTCTTCCAGACAGAGGTAGAGACAATGAATCCAGGATGGAGTCGCCCATGTTTGGAGGGAGGGAGGCTGTGAATGAAAACATGCACATTAATAGATTGTTAAGAAACTTTTAACTCTTTTAGTCATGTTAGAAAGAAGCTGAAACACCTGCCTGCTGTCTCCAGGTGACCTAGACACGTTTGATGTTGCAGCAACATCTTCAGGAGCTGCGGTTGTGTGGCCGCTTGTGCACATTCTTCCAGAACAGGAGGGGCATCACTGAGCCACGAGACAGTCTGGAGGGAATAGTTTTGTTTAAAATGAGGGATGCACAATCATATGGTTTCAGTTTCATCATTGCAATATACAGTACAGGCCAAAAGTTTGTGTTCTTTATTTTTATGACTATTTACTGGACTGACTGACTTCATTTCTTAAAGTAATGATGGCCACTCGTTAGCTGATTGGTTCTTGCCATAATATGATGATATAATAATATGAATTTTAACAGTTGTCCAATAGGGCTGTTGGCTGTGTATTAACCTGACTTCTGCACAACACAACTGATGGTCCCAACCCCATTGATAAAGCCGGAATTTCCACTAATTAACCCTGATAAGGCACAGCTGTGAAGTAAAAACTATTTCAGGTGACGACCTCTTGAAGAATGCCAAAAGTGTACAAAGCAGTAATCAGAGAAAAGGGTGATTATTTTGAAGAAACTAGGATATAAAACATGTTTTCAGTTATTTCACCTTTTTTTTTTTTGGTTACGGACATAACTCCACACGTGTTCATTCATAGTTTTGATGCCTTCAATAAGAATCTACAATGTAAATCGTCATGAAAATAAAGAAAACGCATTGAATGAGAAAGTGTGTCCAAACTTTTGGCCTGTACTGTAAGCATTATTCATATTTAAGGAATATCATACATAGCAATATATCTGTGCATTGAACATGATAAAGACTCTTTGCAAACACAAATACTGATTATGGAGGCAGAGAGAGACACAGGCATCTGGGTAAGAGTCTAATGTCATAATTTCAGGGAGAGTCAGGGAGAATTTAGCTTAACAGAGTAAAGCAGTTAACTTTGAAAAATGTCTCAATATATATAGCAGGAAACAAAAATATCCAATATCATGCAGGTTTATTTAAATCTCTATTGATCTAGTTTGATTTCACTAAAAATCAAAAGCACAAACTACCTGAGCGAGGTTAGGAACAGGGAACAGCTGGTCCACTCGGATTAAAAACTCCCACAGCAGTTTTTCCAGCTCCTGGTCAAACTCTGGACCGTATTCTGCTGGAAACTCCTCCTGTTAAAGGTGAGAAAGATTGGCGCTGGTGCTTGCAAAAACTGGGGATGATGGCAGCAGAGGATGAAAATCTCACCTTAAAGAATTGCGCTCTCTCGGCCGTGTCTGTTAGCAATGTGTGAACCAACGACTGGAAACTTTCGATGGTTCTTAAGATTTTTACATCCCTTTTCTAGAAGATGGATTAAAAAAATGCATTCAACAATGGCAGAAATTTCTTAATTTGTACCAAAAAAAAAAAACCCACAAATCTTTTTACCTGTACAGAAGCAGAGGAGAGCGACAGAGCAGCAGGAGCACGGATCCTTTCAAGACTCGCTTTTATGATGTTTTCATCTGATTTTAGAGACAGCAGCTCCAGGATGAACTAAAAAAAAAAGAGGTTGAAGCTTAATAATCACTCTTAAAGTCTGATTTATAGTCTTTGTTATTAAACTCACCCGTCCCCTCAGCCCCAGAGCCAGTTTGCCCTGGTGTCTCACGGTGAGCAGCCCGGGTACAGTCTCACAGGCTGATGTCACAAACTCCTCCACGACCCCGTACTGCATCACATCCCTCTGCTTCATCACTTTCCATAGCGCTGCGGATACCAGGCGCATGGGCGGAGCCAGGAGCTGGAGGGCAGCAAAGGGGAGGCTGGCATCTGAGTGAGAGACACGGCAAATAAACCATCAGATGATCAAGAAAACAACTCAGGGTTTAACAGTAAACCAAGTAAACTTGTCTTCATGTGTTAATAGTTAAAAGGTAAATATGTTGCAGATGCAGCTGCCATGCAAATCAGATCATCACTACATCACACTATTAAGAAGGGCTGGGCAAGTAAATATTTAATATTTTGTAGCTGTTTTATGCTCTACATCAATGTTACTTAACCGCTCTCAACCAAAGAGCCTGATTGTTGAAAAGTACCTTTGCAAGAGTGACAATTTCAGTGTTGAAAGTGGCAAATGTGGCAAGAAATAGCAATAACTATTGAGTCTTACGATGGTCAAAAAGCAGCAAAATTGCCAAAAACAGAAGCGAGAAGTAACAAAATGGTATTGACTGCAAGGGAAATGAACATGCCTGACATTTCTGTTTAAAATATTCTTTTGACACTGAGATTTTGGTTTTTGTCAACAGTAAGACTTAATCATCAACATTTCTAGAAATAAAGCCTGGAAATAATTCACTCTTTGTATAGTGGGTCTTTACAATATCTTAGTTCCATTTTCTGGACTGAGTGACCAAAAATATTTTTCATCTTCATTTTTTTTTTAATTATACCTGTTTATGCAAACAGATTTTTTTTTTCTTTTTGTTAAATCCCCCTCAAGTCTGTGTTTTTCATATTCAAAACAAGAATGGAGGAATAAGATTACCCCATTCAATAAAGCAATTGCAATTAGATTTACCATATGAATCAGTCTTCTTTTTAAAAAGTAATTTATTCCTTGTTTTATTTATTTTATATGGTGCACTATTTAATAAAGAGTGATTACAGGTTGTCTTTGTTAAACACATAAGATAGGGAATCTAAAAATAAAGGCACAATAAATCACAATAGTTAGTGTAAGGGAAGATAATAGCAGTCAGATTATTTTTACAAATCGTTCAGCTCTAATATGTTTCTAAAACTTACCCTTATTCTTTGTTTTGCTTGTTGCCATTCCCTGAATCAGCTAAATTAGTCTCTGACAGGTCAAAGGAGCCAAAGCTAACTTAGCTTAGCAACAAAACCCAACAGTTCCCTGTAAACTCCAGAACTGAAACCTGGAAAAATCAGTGTGGAAACGCTACAGCCAGCAACCAGCGTTTCTTTTCACAAACGCTCTGTTTGCGCGTTGTTTTTAATTGTATTCAAGAAAAAAAAGCCAGTAACACGTCCATGAAAAGTTCTGCATCTCATCCTCCCGCCTCACTGAAGGAAAAACAATACTGCAGATATAAACGTCAGCGTGTCTAAAAGGGGCGGTGATATGAGCGTTAGGAGTCACAAATTCTAGTTTTATCGGTAAGCTCCTCCACCGTGCGGTCCGGTTTATAACAAACAAGCGCACCCAACGTTGTTTCTAGGATGTGACGTTTTTTTGGCCGTTTGTGGTTGTTCCCGCCCTCACTTGCTCCCGCTTGTTTAGGATGTGTCGTTTTTCTGAAAATCTGGTCACAAAACGTCGAAATTTGCGACTTTAAAACTAAATGTAAGAAATATTCGAACTCACCAAACAAGAATAAACATCTCCTCTACTTTCAAAAATAGTCAAAATTTCTCATTTTAGCTCCACCTTTTAGAAATACTCAAAAACACCTCACAAGAATGGTGTTATTTTGATTTTAATAAATGTTTTAATACCAATCTTAAACTGCCTCATTTAATTTTTTTTTCTTTTTTGAACATTGTAGACACTGAAATTATCATGTCTGAAGCTTGAAAAACTGGCTAGCTACGATGGCAAGAGAGTTTACGCATTTAACTAATACCTACCAACATTTGACTTTAAAAAAGGGAGATTAATTAATCTGAAAATTGTTGTGTTATACTATAAGGTTAATAGGGGGAGTAACAAGTTATTTTTTTCATGAGTTACTGGTAAAAGTAATATTATTACTGTAGTACGCTTCTAGTAATTCGTCACTGTCCAACATTGATAGTACAGGATTTACGTGAGAAGACCAATACAGGAGGAAGGCGGGAAAAAGGATAAATACAGTAGTTTCCCAGCCAAGACAGGAGACTTTAGCTATGATTTAAATTTTTAAAAATGTATCATTATCTTAGAGTTAGGTTAACCTCATGACAGGGTTGCCAGATCTGACCAAAAATTTCCAACCAAATCACAACATAAACCCGCCTACTTCACCAAAAAACCCTCCCAAATCTAAACCTTTCTAAAAACCCATGTTGAAGCCCAATGGTACCACAAAAGACTTGGCACCAAGCACACAATAAGACCTTTGTTATTTTGTGGCACTCAATTTTTTTATATCAAGTTTGGGTTTCTGTGATACAGTACTTGTAATTTTACAATTTTCAATCAGTAGATTGATGCTTATGTTTGCCAGAAGACAGCATGTGAAGCTGCTTTTCTACTGCTGCCCACACTGAGCCAAGTCAAGATAACAAGATAACAAGATTTCTTTCTTGAGATTAGAAAAAACAAGATCTTGGGAGAACAACTGACATATACTTTGTATTTCAACAAAAGGTAGAAAATAAGAAACATTTAATCAGGACTTTTTTCAGGCCTCTGTATATTTGTGTGAAATCTTGACAACACATTGACTTCAAAAAAGCAAAGTTGGTATCAATGCAAAACATTCAGTGTCAGCCTGGAAATAGAGGTAATAAAATCTTCCCCCTTTGGATGAACTTTGCCCTCTGCTGAGTGTGAGTTATCTGAGTTGGTAGCAAAGTCCAGCCGCTGGGTCACACACAAGCAGCTCTGACATACAACAATATCCTACACTGAAATACACAGAAAAGAAGTCTAAAAGGAAACAACAAGACTCTCATAATCATGGATTCCACATCTTCATTTCTCAAGTAAGTGACAAACTTGGTTTAGCTTGTTGTTGCATTGATTCACAGTGTTTTCACTTGATCAACAATGTAAACAACATTAAGAGCACAATTTTACTTTAGCTATTTTTGAATTTAGTTACATGCTTATCATGTGGAATTCAGGTGTGTAATGAAATAAAAAATGACAGAGAAATTAAAAGTGTGAGTGTTACTGAGCTACATACGCTGATGACATTTTTGTTAATTTTCTTTCTCAGATCTGTAACAAAGCGAGTCTGGTCTCCAACCCAGCGTCCTTTCAGGGTTTGTGGTCAAAACAGGGAGACCAGGAAGGGCATCACAGCGGGGACCCTGGAGGAGCTGAAAGAGAGGGTGAGACTGACCGTGAGCTGTTAAAACAAGAGAAAAACCTTAATATACAACGTACAAAAGTTCATATGATGTTATACAAGGGAGTAAATGTAGAAATTCAGAGTTGTAATACAAAGTCAGCACCAAAACATATGGAGCACAAGAAGAAAATTACATTTAAATGGTAATAAGGTAGAAGTTTCCTCAGAAAAAAATGCTCATTTATTCTCTGGAACACATTCAAATAATCTAAGATAACAAATTTCTTGTCTTATGTCATTGTAGTGGTCATTATCTCATTTCTCTTATGATGTAAGAAAAATGAAACCATGGTGGTGTTGGAGGTCACTTGTACTCATGAATGAAGTAATTGTTTTATAAGTTGACCATATGTTCCATTTGCCCTGTAAATGTCCTCCTTTTTGGGCATAAAATTTTAGTCTGGGGGATTTCATAAAAGTCCCCCAAATGTCCAGGTTTTAATCAGCTTGTTTTACAGACCATTGAATTTTATAATAAAATTCATAAGGGAAAAACTCAAAATTTTGACATAACTCATTGAAATTTCTAGATGTAAAGTCTTAACTGTAAGATAATTAAGTCAAAATTATGAGGAAAAAAAAGCCAAAATATTGAGATTAAAAGTCTACGTTTATCTCTTTATTTGATCAACTTTATTTTTAACCAGAAATCATGACTTAATATGAGGGGAAAAATCTCAACAAATCCAGTTTTACATCTTTATACCATTTTTACTGACAGAAATGGGCTCATCTATGTTCACATTATAGAAAATTTCCCCTTCAAACAGAAAAGGAGTGTTTGAATAAATCTATGGGTTATGGAGCTACTTTTGTTGTTTTTGAGTATTTTTGTAGTATCTTTAAGAGGTAGGGGTCTTCTTTTTTTTTTTTTTTTTTAGAATATGGTCACCTTTTTGTTGTAGGTGTAGGTTAATATTACTTCAATTGATCATCCATTCTGCTGTAGAAAAAGAATGAATATGGTACTTACAAAACATTTAGGTCGAAAGAAAACGTTTAAAATGCTTCAAAAGGGTGTTGAATTCAATGCTGTTCACAGAAATCCAAAATATGTTAATATTATGTATATAAATATTTAAGTACCTGTAGATTTGAACATGTTTTTTTCTCCATGCCCATTAAGTGTTATATTTTGTATTTGTTCTGTAGGTGTGCCAGGCGCTGCTTCTATCCCTGTCTGCTGCGTCTCTGTCTCTGGTTTGTGAGGAGGACGGCACAGAGGTGGACTCCGATGAATTCCTCATCACGCTGCCTGACAACACCATGCTCATGGCCCTGGAGCCTGGACAGGCGTGGAAACCACTGTCTGTACGTTTGACCAAACTTATCATTTTCATATGTCATTCAATGCATCGTGACTGTTTCATACTATTGTGATTGTTGTTTTCATCCTCACAGGGTGCAGTTGTGACCAGATCTCAGGACCACAACAAGCCACGGACCGGGAAAGATATCGCCCGAGTGACCTTTGACCTTTACAGGATGAGCCCCAAAGATCTCTTTGGTTCCTTGAGTGTGAAAGCCACGTTTCAAGGCCTGTACTCTGTGAGCGCTGACTTTCAGTGTCTTGGGCCCAAGAAGATCCTCAGGTAAGACGTCAGAAGCCACAGAAGGGAGGCTTAAATTTGTTTAATGGTATATCTAAATAAAATCTTCTCAGTTATCTTATTGTTCCGTTCTAAGATTTGGACTGCCCTCCTGTAACATTTCAATATATATATTATTCAATATTATATATTATCCTATAACAATTCTATATTAAAGAATTCTTGCTTATTTATTGAGTTGTTGGCTTAATCCTAGCCAGGACAAGGTGGCTCTGTTTTTTTAACATGTGCCATATATCTATTCCGGCCTTTATTGTTATAATTCACGACTGTTGTGGCTTTCTAGTCTTTTTCATGTTTTTGTATGTTAAAATAAAGGCAGAAGTGCAAGTGTACCCTGTTATTGAAAAGCTCAGCTTCTTCAAATTCAGTTTTTTAACAAATACTGTAAGAAAATAGCGTCTATTATTGATGGTAAATGTGAAAGATTGTTTTGATATTTCAAGTGTAAACTAGTCTGAAAAGGTACTGTTAAAGCAACCAGACAAGGATTCAGAGCCAGCTGTTATGTTTTTGACTGCAGCATTAGAAACAAAGGTTTCATCTCTAACTTTGCACAATATTATTTTTAACATACAATGTTGGCAAAAGTACGGAGCCTCTTGGGTGACACAAACAGAAAAAAATTGAGTTGCTGTGAAAATTTATCATAATCAGGAGCTATGATACAAGCAGAATGAGGGACCATGTGTGCACACAAAACTACCCAGTGCTTCATTTCTTGCCTTTTTTGATCTGCTGTTAAACTAGAATTTCATCTTTAACAACTTACAGTATTGCATATTACCCTTATCTCTTTTTTTTTTACCACAACATATTAGCAAAAGTAAAAATAAACTCATACATTAGACTTTTCATTTAATACCAGCTTCAAACACAATGTAGCGCTTTAACTTGGAGAGTGCAGGTAATTTCCTGCAGGTGTGTGAAAAAAACACAGATTTGATTGTATCTTTTTTTCTGACTCTCATAGTCTGTTTGGAGTGTTTTATGTTTTTGATTTGCACTGTTTTAACTGACTGAACTGTGTCAACATTCAAAAAAACTAAACACTGGAAAGGGCTGTTAATTCTAAACCCTCATTGATCCCTCATTTTGGCTGTTAGGTTTGTTAAAACAGGACCCTGCAGAAATAATGAGTCTTAAGAAAAACTTTTGTTCAAATCAGTGACATAATCTTAAGTTGGAATGTGCTGGATCTTTTCACTGACACTTTATCTTGGTTCTGTTCTCCAGAGAAACCCTGCGTGTGGCCTCCACCCTCCTACAAGCTGCCGGACACTTGCTTATCACTTCTGCTTCTATGATCCGCCGCATTATCGAAGGAGCTGAGCTTTGGCAGCCACAGAGGGCTGAGTACACAGCCAGCTGGAACAGATGAGATAATGAAGTAGCTGTGGCACAGTGAAACTCAGTCGGTATCATCAGCAGTAAAAAAAAATGTTGGCATTACCTTGCAACTGATATATAAAATTCAGTATTTTCTGTGCAATTTAAAGACCCTTTTGTCACATACAACTATTTCAGTTCTCATCATAAATGCACTTAAATATCTGAACTGTGCTTCACAAAAGTGACTGGAACAAAATGTAAGTTAGTCGCAGGATAACAGGGGAGTGAATGTCATAGCCAGAATTACGGGTTTCAAAATTGATGTGCAATATATTTCTAAGGAATAAACAAAAGCTTTGAAATGTATTTCTGTTTATTTCAGAGGATGGTGTAGGTGAAATATGTTTTTGGGATGATAAAAAAAACACAGGAATCATGTTTGTACTTGATTTTGAACTCTGAATTTTTTAATTTCAGATTATTCTGAACAAAACAGTCTATTCCAAAAACAGGTGACATCTGTACAACTAGTACAACAATAAAACAACTTAAAAGAGCAAGAGCAATTTTTTGATGTCATAGTTTTTAGAAGAACGTTTGAATAGTGATAAGAATGTTTTAGCTTTCAGTCAAACTTTCGAACTTTTAAAGTTTTCCTGGGTTTAAAGGAACAAACATATTGGGAACGAGTTGACCAATACAGAGAAAATTTGAGGTCGTATAACTGAAAAACTGCTCAAGATGTGGAGGTAAAACTTGATGCCCTGGGGAGCTAGTGCACGCTATTCATTGCGTACTGGCTCGCAATCCCAACAAGCGTCTTCTTCCACTCGATTCTTTTCTCCCTCTTGGCTGGCCGCAGCTTCATCACAGACTTCAGGAACTGCCTGTACTTTATGTTGGCTATCATACGTTTGTGCTGCTCCTTAGTCAGCCAGCGTGGCACTCCCTTCTTGATGTGATAGCGTGTGTCGTTGTACCACTGAACCAACATGGAACGGTGGAGCCCAATCACCTCAGATAGCTGGTTGTAGTCCTCGTGATCTGGATACTGGCATTGCAAGAACGCCGTCCTCATCATCACCACCTGAGCTTCCGTCTTCTGGGGGCATCGGGGTTTAAGGGGAGATTCTTCTTTTGAATCTGTCGTTGGATCATTGGTTCCTTCAATGAGCTCCTTCAGTTTGAGGACATCGGTAACAGCAGCGTTAGGATTTAAAGGCACAGCATGTAGTTTTTTCTCCATCTCAGTGTCAGTTAGCTGGAGTAACAGCTGCATCTCTGTCCTTTCTTCTTCTTGCACTCGCTCCTCTTCTGGCTCTGTCACCTGTTTTTCCTCAGTATTCTCCTTGTCATCCTTTTCGTTTTTCTCTTCCTCCATTGGTTGCTCCTGATTAACTTTTTTCTCCCCGTTATCTCCTTTATTTGCAGTCTTTTCTTTTTTGCACTCTTTTTTCGCCTGCGTCCCACCAGACACTCCAGTTTTCCTTTTGATTCCCTTTTTCTGCCCACCACCAGCTTTACTCTCTTTCTTCCCCTGATTCGACTTTAACTTGCTTCGAGCCGCAAAGATGTCTTTGAAGTCCCAGCTGATGCCGTAGCGGATCCTCTCCACCATGAACCACACCTTCACCTGGTCAGGGTGCAGGGAACAACGCTGCGCCAGTCTATTTGTCTCTTTCTGCGTCAGGTACGGATACCTGTCGAAGACCTTGCTGAGCTCTATGGCACTTTTCAGCGGTATATCAACCTGGTTTGAGTATACCCATACAAGCCTCTGACAATCGGAGACCAAAGGGAGGCACACGGAAAATCTCTGGTTCTGGATGAAAACCTGTAGGTTGGGGTTCATGTCAGGTAAACTCCCTCCATGAGCTCCCGGTATTTTTTGTCTAGTTTGAACAGCTGTATGCTTCATCTTCCTCCTCTGTGAAAATGACAGCAACACAAAAAAGTGTTAACAACAAACAAACAAGACATCCAGAAAAACACATTATTACTCTTGATGCCTGGAAAAGTGATGTTTATTTTAAAAAAGAAAACTGGTTAACAGGTTGCCTTAACAAACATAATATGAGAACTCGCGTTGACTTGACTAAAAATATTCAGTGTCGAAAAAAAATTTGAATAACAAGCTTATTAAGAATCCTCAGTTGAACGGATTTAAACCGAATTTATTTGCAGTGTTTTAAACAGCCAAAAGGGCAAGTACATGTAGTTCACCAACCGGGAGCCACTTCAGCATTTGTATTGGCTTCCAAGAAGGCTCTTTAGGGCAAGTTAGGGTGTATTTGTGCTCCAGAGGGAATTTCAACAGGTATTTTGGCTCCTCTCATACACACTCAGGTAAATGGTTTGTCCACCAAGAAGGTACTTTAGTGTGTGTTTTGGTCCCCAGGAAGGTAGTTTATCATGTTTTAACCAGCCAAAGGGGTAGATTAGTGTAGTTCACCAATCAGGAGGGCATCATAGCGTGTGTTTTGGCACACAGGAAGGCAAATAAGTGTAAGTTTGAGTCCTTAAAAGACTTTCAGCTCTGACTTTGTCTCCCAATAGGAAACTCTAGCGCCTTTTAATCAGCTGAGGGGGGCAGTGTATGTTGTATCCAGGGCCAATTAACCAAAAATAGAAGACCAAAAGCAACTTCATTTATCTGCTTTGACTTTACAGTTAGGGTTTATCATATTAAAACGAATTAAGTCCATTTCAAACAGCGACGACTTATTGAATTTGCATCAGTGAAAATTAGCATTCACCTGCTAGCTTACAATGGAAAGCTGTTGAAACGACGACTTTGGTGCTTTTTTATATATATACATATATATATATATACATATATATTCTTACGTTTCTGTTACGTGTTTACCCTCGTGAAGAGTAAAACAGTAAAGTTTAAGCCATAGCTTGTGTAAAGTTAACACTCACTGGTAACCGTTACCGATCCGTCGAGCCGCGCCTGCGCAGTAGAATGTGTCTATGCTACCGTTAAGCAGCGGCGAAACTGCGCCATGAACCAAGTGCTAAGTGCTAACGTTCGTTAGCCGCGAAATTTTCGTCTTTTCGGTGGCATTGTTAAAATGAGACTGATAAAACTGTAAACTTTCGCGATAAAAAAGTTAAAGTCCGTACCTTTAAGGCAGCACATTTATGACTTGAAGGATTTTTAAAAAAAATCTGATCAGCTTCTCCATGCGGAACCTAACCAACATTAAACTACAGTTGATTCAGGTAAACTGAGACAGCTTAATGCAAAGACCACTTTTTTCAGTAGATGATGATCAAAAACCCACTATTCCTGTAACATTACGTGGCACTACAGTGGTCATACGTCCACTTATTGCATGCCTACCTGTTGACGTTGCACCTGAACGTTTGGTCCAAAATGAGGTTTGGCTCAAGCGATGATCTGTTACTCTGTACTATTAATTGAAAACGTTAACAAACACCCATGTACCGACTCTCTACGACCTGCCACCACGAAAGAGCACCTCTTTTTCCTGTAAAGACAATTACCAGAGGAGTACAACTCTTGGATGCCGTCAGAAAAGGTCAGAAGTACTGCAAATTGACAGTCAACTATTTGGTGAGCACACTTAACTCTCATGTTTTTATTTACAAATCAGAAATACCACGATTACGACTGCTTGTCATGTTTTATACTGACGAAATATGCTCTATTCTACAGCAGGAAGTCCCAATGCCAGATTGATTCCAGTGCAACATTTTGATTTTGTACATGGGTTTTATTAAATTGATATTTTTATTGTATTTAGGAGTGTTGTGCTCAAGACCACACTATCCGTGACCAAGGCTTGACCGAGACCAAGACTTTAGAGAGTCAAGACCGAGACAAAACTGAGACCGGGACAAGCCAAAACCAAAACCAAAACTGGGACCACAAAAATCAATTCCCAAAACCATGGAAAGATAGAGCAGTTATTGCACACTCTCTCTTTAATCAAATTTATCATTGATTACATTTGAAGGACAAAAAAAAGGACTACTTTAGAGACTGATTGTGCAGAGTATGGTTGGTGATAGATATACACATAGCTAACATGTTCACACACAACCTCAGGTATTGGTTATGAGCAGAGAGAAGACAGGGGGGAGGGGGGGGGGGGCTATCATATGAGAACAATCTTATCAGCACTTCCTGCTTTATATGAGAGCTTGTAAAACCAGAACAGCATCATAAAAAGTATGCAAAAAGCCACACACCCCTCCCCCAACTGACTCCACCCCCCGAGTGTTTGCTTTAGAAGAAACGAAACTGTTGTGCCACACTCCCGTGGCAGAGCACTTATACTACTAACAACTGTCAACTTTAGCCAAAATAATTGACTCAGTTGGAAACTAGGAACTTTGATTAGCATTCACATCTTTCAAAAACAATCTGATCAGCTCTTTCTGCTTCAAAAACAGCTCGATAATCCAACCCAAAGACGTCAAAATGCCTCTGACTCCACCCTCTGAATGTTTGCTTTGGAAGAAATGAAACTAGTTTTTCATGCTTCCTTGGCAGAGCACTCATACTGCATCATCATAGCTTAAGGGAGAGGAGGAGCAGGAAACGAGAGACTTCATTCAGCACTGGAATCATCAACAACAATCTGATCGGCACGTCCTGTTTGAAAAACATGTCGGACAGTCTCTGCGGGAATCCTCATGTCATCCTCTGTGACATGTGTACAGAGGAGGACAGAAAACCAGCACGGAAGACCTGCATGAAATGTGAGATTTCCATGTGCGCGCAGCACCTCCAGGCGCACTTGACCACTCCTGTGTTGCTGCAGACTCATCCTCTGACTGAGCCCATAGCGTCAGGGGAAGGAGGCTTAGGCGGGACCACTAAATGCCCCCAACATGGCAAACTCCTGGAGTACTACTGCTTGGATGACCTGACCTGTGTGTGTGTTTCCTGCGCTATTGAGGACCAGCATCGTCTGCACAATATGAAGACTTTCTCCACTGCACACAAAGAGCTGCGGGAAAAAGTAACAGCTGAGCTTCAGGCCTTAGAGAAGGAGACTGATGGGGAAAATGTGAGTCTGGAGAAGTGGGAGAAGAGTGAGAGAGAGAAGCTTGGTCGCTCCAGTGTCCGTCTCATCCAGGCTGTGACTAACCTGCGTGACCTGGCCCTGACCAGTGTCCAGAGTTCGGTCTCTGCTCGTATGGTGTGTCTCAAAACCAGCAAGAGCAGCTTGCAAGCAGCAAAAACCGAAGGGGACACCTTCAGATTCCTGCAGTTGTATTCACAGGTGCATGAGGATTTGGAGAAAGCCAAGGCTGTGAGTTTGAACAAGGGGTTGGAATCTGGCACTGATTGTGACAAAGTGCTTAAAGAGATAAGACAAAGCGGTAGAGAAATGATGGAGCAGATGAGTCAGTTTTTGGGATCCCTGATGAGTCATGTGGACCCGGAGAGCGACCAGGATCTGGGTGCGGCCTGTTCAGATCTCTGCTTTGAACCACAGACTTTAGGAGAAGGTGTGACACTGTCTGCAGACAAAAGGAAAGTCTACTTCTGTGGTTACCTTGAGAAAAATATATTACTGGTTCAAAATATGAGGTCTTCAGCAGTTTCCAAATGGAGGGTCAGTCTCTCAGACAGTTTTGACTGGACTATTGGCTTATGTGACAAAAACTACGCCACGCAGTTGAACAACGGAGAAATATATGGACTGTGCCTCAAAGGTAACCAGCTCAGCACTCTCATGACAGAGTATAGTAAGGTTAATGTTGAAGATCCAGTTATGATGACTTTCCAAAATATCCAATCCCCTGGTGAAAAACAAGGGATCCGAAGAGTTTCCCTTCAGGTGATCACTCCAAGTGAAGAAATGGGGAAACAAATGGCCCGTCCAGAGAAAGTGGAAGTGGATTACAGCCAACCTAATTTGTTATCCTTCTACGACCTGACCAGCGAGTATAGAAGGAGAAAAATAATCACTATAAAAATCGACTCTGGAAACCAGTGCCTTACTCCTTTTGTTTGCTCAGAAATTGACGAGTTGGGAGCCCCAGCTATGTTTAGGAGAGGAATCAAATTTGCTACAACAAATAACCAAGACCAACAAAGGCAGTGGAAGTGCTCGTGTGGAAAGGTGCAGCTTCGAAACCAGAGAACAAACAATTCAGGACGTTTTGGCCGCTTCCCTACTGCCTGTGTTTGTGGGATAGTTATTGGTGTGTCTCCCTTCAAAGAAGTGCTTTGTGAGCTTCTCTAATGGCCAGCTATGATGTTGGATTCAGCCCTTGTTAACACATTTCCCTACACACATCACCGGCCAAACCCAACATTTGTGAAAGTACACCTGTAATGGATGTAAATATGGACTGTGCCAGCGCTTACTGGAAGCATCTCTTCTTTGTGGAAGACAGTGCCAGCAGTGGACAGAAACGTTAAACCTTTTTTCTTTTCTCATGTCTTATCATTGTTAAAAAGGCTTCATCGTGCAGTATCACAAATATCTGTGATCAACCATGTATATCTTTATTAGACTTTTTTGTGAAGGTATGTCTTTCATGTCCCAGTTATCATCTTTGTATGCATTTCTGTTTAATGCTCATCCTCAGTTTTGTTTGAAGGATTACACAAGTTCATGTTTGCTCTCTCACAGTTCTCTTTGCCTTTCCTGGCTGCCAATTTATGGCGTCTGTTGCCATCTAGTGGTGTCAAATATGTCATAGCAGTCAAATCTTATATATTTTGTTTCATATGCATTTTTAATGCTTTGGTGTAAAAAAAAATAAAAAAGCATTTAAATTTGGAATGTTTTTATTGACTGATTGAAACATAAAAGTGAATTAAAACCACACTTAAATTTCACAATTTGTCTTTTTTACCCTCGAAACAATGGCAAGATGTGCAAGAAAAAGCTTAAAATGGAGCGATTACAGACACCACATCAACAAAACCACACTGTAGGCAGACGACTTTATACTGTACTTCAGAGTTGGCATGAATGATCTTTGTACACACAACTAACAATCTCTCCACTTAACCTTTGGTATTGATCAGGAGCAGCGAGAAGAAAACAAAGAGCTGTATGTATGTTTGAATTAAATCTGACAGTTTGAGACGTTATATAAATATTAGCTTGAACTGATGCGTATATAGCTTTGCTAATATCAACGTCACTGTCCTTGAACGAAAAAAGGAAAGTTGGTCATAAATTATGGAAAATAAAGTGACACTAAATGTTACACTTTCAAATATTAAAGTACTTATCATTAAAGTGCAAAAACTAATCAAAAATGGAATGATTGAATTTCTGAAAAAGTCCCCAACAAGCAGCAACTTCTTGTAGGTTCAGACTTTCTAATAATTTAAGACGTTAACTAAAATTTTCACTACAGACTGCATAGAAACTGCTGCGGAACAGCAACTCCCTCCAAAGTGAAGCCATAACTTTTAGAGCTCCCCCCACTGACTTGCTGTAGTATAGGTAACAGACCACTTCCCACATTATTACAGTGTCAATGCGGTTTCTGTCATAAAAAATTCTATTCATAACTTATTTTTCTGTTATGTTTTCATCAGCTATTTTACATTAAAAAGAAGAAGTAACATCATAATTGACAGCTGTGGTTTCTAATGTCTTTGTGACCATGTAAGCACTTAAAGAGAAGGAAGGGTGATTGAAAATGTAAAAAACCTCAAAGGTACCTTTCAAAAAAACACATGACTCTGTTCCTCTGTGGACTGTTCTGACCTGAGGGATCTGCGCTGAGTTATGAAGGGATGTTATGTCAGTCAGATGGATCATCTTCCAAAATAATTAAAAAAACATAATTTCCCATGTAGGCAGTATTTTGGCTTTGCACAAAGGATGGAGTTGCGTTGTCCATCTGAACATACAGTCAATGTTTTATATGTGAGTGAGTATGGGTTGCATATATGTTTAAGTAACGTAACAAGGCCTTGCGATGGGTAATCTCTTTAAATTTCACGTAACTGTTTTAAAATTTCAGTTATAAAAACCTCAACCAAATTGGGAAATGATAGAATGAAGATAATATGTAGGAATAATTCAACATGTCAGTTCCCGCGCGTTCACACCTGGTCCCCTTGTGCGTGTTGTCACAGACCACTACTTTAAGCAGTAAGGATTCAGCCGTCATTGCCAAAAACGGTGTTGAGCTGTTGTGTAACCCTGATGAAGGTGGTCCTGCGGCTCAGCTCCTTCAGTTTCCCTGCCCCAACATAGGTGCAGGTGGAGCGGACCCCACCCAGGATGTCCCGTATCGTTTCCTCCACCGGACCTTTGTAGAGAACTTCAACCGTCTTCCCTTCTGAAGCTCTGGAGGTGAAATCAAACAAACAGTGTAATCATTAAGGATTTCAAGGTTATTAGAGAAAATGAAACAAAATAATAAGGACAAAAGCACCAAACAGTGACTCTGACCTGTACTCAGCCACGCCTCCTGCATGTTTCTTCATCGCCGTGTCAGAGCTCATGCCGTAGAACAGTTTGTACTTTTTGCCGTTTTTCTCGATAACCTCGCCCCCACTCTCAGAGTGGCCGGCGAGCATCCCACCCAGCATCACAAAGTCCGCTCCAGCACCTGGGGAGTCACAGAGAGGGAAAACAAAAGGCTCATTAACATGTTTTAACTGAAGTTTCTTGCTGTGCCTGGAAATGAGAAATACAAAACATACCGAAAGCTTTCGACACGTCCCCAGGGCAGGTACATCCTCCGTCCTGTGTGACAGAGAGTACAGAACATGTCGTGCGTCTGATTTTACATTCTCAGGGTCTGAAAACATGTTTCAACAATTCACACGGATGCTGCAAAGAGAGGAGTTAGCAGCATAACACCGACAAAACTGCTGTGTTTCATTTACGAGCCAAAAGAAACAAAAAATCTCTATTTTCTACACAGTAAAAGAAAATGCGAAGGTGTCAGTATGTTAGCTAAGCATAAAGACAAGTGAATGAAAACAAACAGCTAGCATAGTTTTGACGAAGACATCATTCTGATGTGTACAATATTTGTTTCTGATTGGTCAAAACATTGTAGGAGATGAGTGAAGGTGAAAAATATCTGGAGTTTCATGACATTTCAACCTGTGCCTGTTGACACTGTGGCAAAAATTTTCCATCTCAGAGTGCGTTTGAGTCAAAAAATAGCCAGAGGAGCTGCTGGACCTCGAACACTCAAACATTTGCCAGATTAGCATGCTAACCGTAACCAACATTTTTGACCAAATTTTTTTTACCAAACTTTTGCTAATGGAATTTACTAGTTTTACCTCACAACTAAATTTATTTTTCAATAAGCAGCAGCTAAATATGGGCAATAAGTTGAAATAATGACTCACAGAAATGATGTGACCACCTAAGCCATGGGCTGCATCTGCGCACTCGATTACAGCACTGAGCTGAGGGTATCCCACCCCCGTCTTCTTGCGAGTGGTGCACACGGAGCCTGTAGAGAAAGAATGCAGAATCTGATTTTTCTGTACCAACTAGCCAGCTACTGTCAACTTCAGGTTGGTGCTGTGATTACCTGGTCCGATGCCCACTTTGATGATGTCAGCACCAGCCAGGATCAGCTCTTCTACCATCTCTCCTGTCACCACATTTCCAGCCTGAGCAAGAAAAAAGTGATCTTAAATTATCCTCAAAATCTGAAATGGTCGTATCTCTACTTACACTTTTCTCAGGTTAAGCTCAACATGTTGTGTAACAAATGCTCCATTTCACCTGCTCATCACACACGTTTTTTTTTCCTGTCTGAAACTAGGATCGTGTTGGTCCTGTTCTTATGATAAACTGTCAAGAGTTTTTTTTTATAGTATCTAACAGCCCTTTCATCTCAATCTTTTGGTTGAAAACATTAACTCACCATGATGGTGTGTGAGGGGAATTTCTGTCTGACGTCTTTGACAAAGTGGACAAAGTGTTCGGAGTAGCCGTTCGCCACGTCGACACACACATACTGCAGTGTTGGAACTGCCGCCAAGATGGCTGAAATCCTCTCAAAGTCACCGTCACTTGTGCCTGTGCTGACTGCCAAATTCTGGAAATCAACAAAGAAAGGAGAGTTGTTGTGCTAAATATAAATTTTAGCACTGATACACTTGAAAAAATGGATGTCAGAAAAATAAAGTACCTTGATACATTCAGGGTTCTTTTTTGCAAATTCCACCCATTCATCCACGGAGTAATGCTTATGAATTGTGGTGAAGAGAGAAAACTAGAGGAAGGGACAATAAATACTGGTTATGACAGGAATTTCACTCAAAGTGTTGTGAGTGACTGATTTTCACAGGAGTTTTAAATTGGACAAGAAGCCACATGTTAGCAGCTGATTAATGCCCTACTGGCTTGTGAAATAAGCTACCTGATTCATGGCTTGTGCCATCTCAAAGGTTCCCACGGTGTCCATGTTTGCAGCAATGATGGGGATCCCTCTGTAACTGCCTTTAGAGTTCCTGAAAGTGAAGCTCCTCATCAGGTCCACCTGGTGGCGGATACAAAAATGAGAGATAAGTTTATTTAACAGGAAATATTTAGTTTTAGCTATTTTAGCTCATGTTAAAGCTTACCTCGCTTCTGGATTTGAGTGTGCTCCTCTTTGGACGCAGGAGGACATCCTTGAAGTCCAGCTTGATGTCATTCTCAATACGAGGCATTGTGGAAAAATGTGGCTAAAAAAGTGGAATGAAGTCTTCTTTCCTTGAATAAGAGTCTGTTGGGAAAACACACAGAGGTTATTGTGTCTTCTTTGATGCGTTTTCTTTTATCTACCTTTCTTCAAACTTCAACATATGGACATAAATGTTCAATAATCCTCAAATGGTGGGATCTGGTGTCTGGCAGGAAGCCATTAGGGGCAACCATCGCCCTAGCTATGACATGATAACACATAAATAAACCAGAAAAGTCATAATTATTGAGATATATGTGATATAAATGCCACAGAGCACTTCCGAAAATGCTTTTGCTGAAGCTTTTCATGCCTAATTATACCACAAAAAGCAAAAGCGTTGCTCGTGTAACACCAACGTCTCAAATTCCAAGGTTAGCATCGGTTAAAAGTATTAAATGTGAATCCCCTTCTTGATGTTTTCAACTATTCACATTATGTCGACTTACCTTGAAGTTAACGACGTATAAATCATTGGCATGGTGCAAGAAAATACAGTACTTACCTCACGAAAAGTATGAATGGTTTTGTGTGAAGCAACGTTTCCTTCTCGGCTTCATGCGCGGGAAAACTTAGGCGGGCGGACACCAACTGACATTCGGTTTGTAGTTCTTTAAGAGCCCTGGTTCATTGGCGCTGCGTGGGTAAGAACTACAAATGCGTCACTCGCTTTACGCTACGTTAGGCTACAGTTTGAAACGCTCGGGGGATACTTCTCTGTGTAGTCTGATTCAGATTTATGTAAATAGTGCTTCGAAGTAGTCACTAGTGCAAATTTAGCATAATTTAAACAACTACTTTTAAAATGTACGTAGTTTGACATCCAGTCAAAACGGAACCGTTGGCATATGGGGAAAATGAGGCGGTGGGATTTGGTGGGAAGCACCGGAAACGCTTTTTTTTATTATTTGGAAGAGTGAGCATATCGACTTTTCGCCGCAAAATAACATCATTTTCATTCATTTGTATAAAAGGAATTGAGTATAACGTACAAAGCTAGCCCGCACGAGCGCATTTGGCAAAGAAACTTCCAGAAACATGCTTATCAAAGTGAAGGTAAGGCAAAGCTAATGTGAAAATTAGGACAGTTATATCGTTTTTAGTCCTGTCATAAACATAAAATTGCGTTTTTTGTTTCAGACACTCACAGGAAAGGAGATAGAGATCGACATAGAGCCAACAGATAAGGTAATATAATGTTATTTTCGTGCTCTCGTGCTTTATCATTGAATGTTAATTAACTAACATGGTTGTTGAGTTTTGATAAAGATGTTGCATTTTCTTGCAGGTGGAGCGGATAAAAGAAAGGGTGGAGGAAAAAGAAGGGATCCCTCCACAGCAGCAGAGGCTGATCTACAGTGGAAAACAGATGTAAGGTTTAAAAGTGTATTCTGAGTGCTATAAAGTACTGCTGTGCCATACTACAGAATTTGATATCGATCTGATACCAGGATAATATAAGGTCAGAATGGTCGATATTAATATCGATACCTATACATAGAAAAGAAGTTTGTCCAAATTAATGAAGAACACGCAAACACTAAGTCTAGTATTTCTGTTTGTGAACGAAAGTAAAACTAATTCATCAACCAAAAAATAATTGTGTGCTTTAAATCTTTCTGTTTTGTTGTAAAACATTACATTTCAATGTTCATAGGTATCAGCAATTATTTTTGTTGGCATTAAAGATACCATTTTGATCAAAAACTAGTAGATCAGAGCAGAAACTCAATGATATTTATCATGCAGCAGTATTTTTTGTTTAATCCCCACATTCCTTGTTACTTAAACTTCAGGAACGATGAGAAAACAGCGGCTGATTATAAAATCCAAGGAGGCTCCGTTCTTCATCTGGTGCTTGCTCTGCGAGGAGGACAGACTCTCGCCTCTCCTCAAAGTCAGGTTGTGTAACCATGGATTGGAAACGTTTCGTCTTTGCGATGCTCTGCAGAAAACGATGCACCGAAGACTCCGTGGAGTTGTGGAGTCGCCTGGGCGGCTTGTTGGAGCCATTTGTGAAATAGAGCTGGGTCAGATTCAGCTTGTGGCAGCAACTTTCGTACGGCCAAAGATGTGATGGCTTGAAACATCCCCTTTAAAATATATCACTGCCTACCGGGACACATTAAAGCTGCCATGACTTTCAGAGAGATTGAGAACACAGAACAAATCAGGCTTCAAAAAGTTCAGTACAGTGCCAATCTGTTTCAAACAAGTGCCAGAGGTTGAATTCTGAAAACTGGATCTCAAAGATGCTTTGAGGGCATCCACTATATGATTTAAGTTAACGTCAGCGTGTCAACTTTCTCTTCTTTATCTGTGTTTATTTTATTCTTTACAAAATGCACCATTGTATTTGTATTTAAACTTTGTGTTAAAATAAGCTAACAAGCTTTTACTGAAGCTTAATGGTTATCGTTTGATCAGAGAGTTCCCAACAGTCAAATTATTCACGTGAAAGAAAAAATTGTTCTAATCATCTTTTGAATAAACTTTAAGTATGCCTCAAATGTGCTTTATCATAATGAGCATGTACATCTGTTTGAAAATGTCTAACAAGTTAAGTTTGTTTACAGTTATTTGGTTTTAAGATAATTTAACTTGCCCCTGAGATCTTACAATGTCTGAAAATGTGAGAACTTGATAACTATCTTGTGTCAACCCATTTTAATTTTGCATTAACGAGAAAAGATGTTTAAGTTGCCCTTGAAGACTTGTAAGTGTAATTATTTTTATCTTATGAAAAAAAGTGGTAACAAGGTAGCTATCTTGTGACAACACATCATTCTGTAGTGACAAGATAGTTATCTAGTCGGACCAAGCAACTGACCCCTGCACACAAGATATACATCTTTTCCTAGTTGCCTCCAAGGTCCCTAAAACTGGATGTCCTCATTGTGGGATACAAAGAAAAAAGTGATAACAAGATCGTTGTCTTGTTATCAATTTTTTTTTTTGTGGAAACAAGCAGAAGTTGTGTGCACAAGAAAGTGACTTATCTTGGCTTCTTTAGTCCTGCAGATATTATCACTGTTGTTGATATTATCTGATGGGTAAAACTGTGCTAACAAGATAGCTATCAGTAGACAACACTTATCTGACATGGACAAGATTATGAAGTTGTGTGAACAAGACAGTTAACTTCTGCAAGTTTCCCTTTAAGTCCTGGAAATTTGATTATTTTCATCTTCTGAATTTTTTTTTTAAAGTTGGTTGCTTGTAAGATCTCTGTCCTGTGGCAACAAATTATCATGCTGCACTAACAGGGATCAAGGTTTCATCTTTTAGGATAAAATCATATATCTTGTTGCCAAAAATGATCTTGGAGACAATCTTTTGATTATTTTAAAAGAACAAAGTTATCACCTCTGTGAGACTTTATTGCACTCGGTATGGTATGTTGAAAAAACAAGATAAAAGCGAGTAATGGTTTTACCCCCGGCTGTGAGTTAATGTGTCTTTATAGTAAAGTGCAGTTAATGCGGAAAAGTTTTCTCTCATGTAAATAATTTTAAAACAGCTTCACAAAGCAGACATGACACACATCCATCTGTGTAATATTTATTCTTATCACACAACCACCAATATGTACATTAACTTTTTTTTTTGTACAAAAAAATAGACTAAAGTTTGAGCAATGAGTCAGTCGAGGCTTTTGTTTTGATTTGCCGACTGAAAAAAGGCAACTTAGATTGGAGACCAGCGTGCACCCACGAGAAATAACAGATAACAGCAGAGTATTGTAGAACAATGTTTCATCAGAAGAAAAGTCATTCACAGTAGATTAAAGCTGACAGAAAACTTCATATTTCAACACACTGAAGGCCTGTTTTGGTCTGGCTTAAAGATTAAAGAGGAGGTTTGAAATTTTTATGAGAGCAGCTACGAAGCAAGATTACAGTAAAGATGGGATAAATAAAGTCAATATATTAGGTGGGACATCCTCAGGATTCTTTTATGTTCAGTAAAGGGCCCAGATGAGTTAAAGTTTGCGCGGTAAATTGATGAAAACGTCATAAAAAGTGATCTTGAAATCTTTAACAATAAAAAAATGAGGCCCTGAATTACAGTTTAAACATTAGTCAGTGGTTTTATTCACTTGGAGACGATATACAGACTGTCACGACGTGTGTAAAAACACAATAACCGTACAGGCACAAAACCACAATCAGAGACATTCAAAACAACCTGGAGGAACCGCAACAATACTGGCCAAACTTCATGATACTTTCTTGATAATTTTTCTTAGGATTAAGAAACGAGTCTCCTGAGGAAACAAATCTGTAAATGCACCGTACAGACGTTACGCAAAGAGGCAAGAAGAGTTAAGTTTTTGTGGTCCGGAGGTTTTCGGCAGTGTATAAGGAGAAGGCTGCGGGACACCCTGAGACAAGAACAGATTATAGTAAGACACGAGTACACAGTGTGAGACACGGAGTGTTGTTTCTACAATATACAGCATACGACATTTAGACGTGAAATTTAAACCAGACGACACAAAATTGATTCAATCGTGGGCATGTGTTCTGTTTTTCTTTCATGTGCCTGCGCTAATATTGCACTAAAATCCTTTCTAGAGAGATATATGATTTAAAAATATCTTTCCTTACATTCTAAGCTGTTATTTCTACACCCTAAATAAAGAGAAAAGATTTAAACACAGCTAGTTGGCAAGCTATAAAAATACTTCTGCCGTAAAACATGTTTTTCACGCAAGCATTCACACGTGTCGGTATTGGGTCGATGCAAAAGTTTTCATCCTGTTTTTGTTTCTCGTTCCTCTGTAGATGATAGTTAAACAGAATAATGATGTTTAGTGTCCTTTCAAACAGTTAAAACTCTCCAGTTTGTAAAAAAAATAACAGAAACCTTTTTTTTAAGCTTTCATAAATCATTAAGAAAATTTTGGGTGTTAAAACAGAGCTGCAGTGGCACCCAAATAATATCAGCTTCAGGTTCCAAGAGTAAAGTGAAAATATCAGTAAAACTATAATTAGCGTATTGAAACTAATATTTAAACAAAGGCAACTGATACAATTATGACAATTACATAAAATATAAAAAAAGAGAAAAATTTTGGAATCACAGTCATTTTTAAAAAACGAAACAAAAGTACTAAATGTACTGTAGACATGAAATGACTTGATCTAAATCTGATTTCCTGCCTCGACCAATCAAAATACAGCTTTGGTGTTGAATAAAAGCCAAAAATAAAAAAAAAAAGAAAGAAAGAAAAAGCGTAGCGTTCACAGTCCATTGATAAAAATAAAATAATTCTAAGAAAGATGATGATCTTGCAGAAGGAGTGCGCGGGGAGTGTGTGGAAGAAGAGATGATGATGATGACGATGAAGAGTAAAAAGTTAAATGTGTCTGTTTTTAAGAGGTTTGAGGGTTTAGAAGGTGCTACCGTTGTTTTTATTGCACATTTGAACGACCTCAAAGAGAAACCTGGAGGTCACGTTACTCTAAACATCTCATTGTAAATATTTGGCACAGACATTGATTGATAATAAAAAAAACAAACATCGGAGACGTCGGACGGGCGGGCGCACAGAGTGTCGATCAGCAGATCCACTTTTATATGTTTGTGTTTTCAGTTTGTGCGCGCCCACAGGTGCGTCTGCACGTCTGTTTCTCTGGAGGGCGGCTGGGAGGCGAAAGACGCGTGTGTGCGTGTCTCCTAGCAGTCCGCTGATTTGTGGTTTTCCCCGTCGTCCTTGGACAGAGGAGACCTGGCCTCTTTCATTTCTTCTCCTTCTTCTTCACTGGCTTTCTCCTCATCGGGATACACCACCATACAGAACCTCTGCCCCAGGTACGTCAGTTTATCTGGGAGGAGAAAGAAAAAACGTTTCATTACACAGAAACTGACAAGCTTTCAAAAAAAACCTTACAACCAATTCAAGAAAATATAAACTCTACGGAAGCCATGGAGGGTCATGATTTGATATTCTATGCTATTTTCTCAACTTTTCCAAGGTGAGCTAATTTCATGACTTCATTTCATTTTGAGTGACTTTTAATGAAAGATGTTAATACCAGAAAACAGAAACAAATATATATTTTTAATCATGATCTTTAAGGGCTTCTGTACTAAACCATAGTCAAGCAAAACTCACAAATTTCATCGTCTTAAATATAATTAATATGCAATATTTTTTGTTATTTTGGAATTACAGTGCATCAGTCTTGTGATAAAAGGTTTACTAATTTCATTATCTAAATAACTTTTAAGTAACTGCCTGGTTCAACAATTGGAAATCTTTCAAGAAGAATTCACAACAGCATTAATTAAATCTGTCAGCCAATCAAAATTTGCCAAGAACCAACACACATGTATTTTACGTTAATGGTTTCTTTTGTAGCTAGCTGTGATGTTTGAGATACAAAATCTTGGCATAAACACAAAACCATGTAACCGGAGTCTTCCATGATCTTCACTTTGGTCAGTATTTATTAGAAAAGATCGTTTTAGTGATGTAAGACTCCAGTTTTGTGTGGATGACACGCCAAAGTGTATAAAAATACATGCGGTATCACAGGTAATCGGCTTTGTGAGGACACAACCTTAAAAATTCAACATTGTGGTACAAAATGTAAAAATTTTGACCAATATGATGTTCAACTAACTATGATAATTTTTAAAATTTTATGTTAGATACTAAGAATATTACGTCCATCAAGCTCACATGCAATTTGCTTTACTTACTAATCTGCTGTTTCGTAATGTATTGATTAATTTATTCTGACTGGTCATAATGTGGTAATGTTTCATCTCAATCGACGATTATTTCTGACTACCAGACTGCTATAAATGAAAATTATATAAAGGTCTTGGTTGGCTAACTTACCAACTATTGCATCAAAGCATTTAGGCTTGTTGTCCCAGTACACTCCCAGGAAATAGACGGGGACTCCAGTCAGCATGATGGCCAGGCCGATGCCGCACACCACGGGTTCGGAGTAAAGCGAAAAGATGAGCAGGAAAGCCCAGAAGAGGAGGTAAATAACCGGCCAGACGAGACTGATCTGGAAGTGAAAATACACGAACAACTGATTACTCTCATGTCCAGATGATATGGTTTGTGTGTGTGGTAGTGTATGTTTTTGACCACTAGAGGGCAGCGTAAGGCAGAATAACTAAAAGTTGGAAAATCAGAATATTGGGTTCGTTTTACTTTCAAAAAATCTTGCAGGAAAATTATAACAGAGTATTAACAAACCCTGATTGGTCGGTGAAGGTTGGGCTCTTTGATGCGCAGCACAATCTGCCCGGCGACGGTGACTCCGTAGAAGAGGTAGTTGATGAAGCCGACGTAGTTGATGAGGGTGTACATGTCGCTGGTGCACAGCATGAGCAGCGTGGACAGGCACTGAGGAGGAAGAGGTTATTTAGAGACATTTGGATGTTGAAAAAGTGAAAACAGACTCGACGTGGAGGCGAGAACTCACGGTGAAGAGCAGAGCGGGGATGGGAGTGCAGCGTGTGACGTGAATCATGGCGAGGAGTCTGGGGAGGTGACCCTCTCTGGCTCCAGCGAAGAACAAACTGTGGGAGAAGAGGAACCTCTGTTTATCTTTTACTGCATTTATTATGAATTTCTATTTAGAAGAGCCAAACAAGCAAAAAGAAGTTAAAATAATTATTGTGCAGACTCACCGTGAGGAGGTGAAGAGGGAACCGTTGACTCCTCCGAAGGTGGAAAGAGCCACAGAAATGGGCATAATCCACGCCATGACCCCAAGCAGCTTCTCTCCAAATGTCTGTGGGAGACGATGGAGGTTAGATTTCATTGTGTATCAATTAGCTTCATAAGTGGAAACACATATTTATCAACAGTGGTCACTAGATGGCGACAGTGTCTGACTCTGCCAGTGTAAGAATGATGTCATACTCACCACGGCAACAGCGTTAGAGGCCAGCAGCTCCTGGGGGCTCATGGCGGTGACGTAGGCGATGTTGGCGAATACGTAAACAAAAGTGACCAGAGGGATGGAGATGAAAATAGCACGAGGGAGGTTCCTGGAGACGGAAAAAGGAGGCAATATGTAAAGAAAAGTCATACATTTTTACCTTAAAGGAGATTTGTAAATGGAGACCAAGGCCTTTAAAGAGGGGGATGATGTTTTCCAGTATTTTAAAAAGGGATATGGAGAAAAAAATGCTGGATGTTCATATAAAACGTGTCTCCCAACTGGTTTGTGACACACTTCAGGGGATCTTTCTGCAACTCTACCCCTGACAGGCTTCAAAAGGCTAGCCAATCAGAGTGAAGGGGGTTTCTGTAGTGGGGGGTCTTAAAGAGACAGTAGCAGAGGAAAGTGTTTCAGAGGCAGAAATGAGTTAAAATCGTTATTTTCTTTTGGAACTTCTGTTAAGCTACTACAGGGGTAACAGAGGGATAATATAAAGTAAGATCAAATGATTTACAAAAATAATCTAATTGCAAATTTTTTCCCTATACTGCAACTTAAATTTATTTTGCAATCATTTTTTGGATACCCATCTCGAACACACATACATGAGGGAGAAAAGTAGGGTTGTTTAAAAAAAAAAATCCACAAAAGAAACTCTGTTCGCATAAACAGCTACATCTTAAAAATGTAAGTATCATGAAAAAGTTAAATAATTTTGGTCACTCATTTTAGAAAGTAAAATCCAGACAGAGTGAATTACTTAGAGCCTTCAAACCAAAATTCAGTGTCTCAGGAAATTAGATCAATAAAAAAGGATGTTCTAAATGGAAATGTTTGGCTGCTTTGTGACCATTTTCTGAGTTTACACCCAGTTTGTGCCCCCTTGTAACCAATTTTTGCTGCTTTTTCAACCATTTTTGCCACTTTAAACTGATTTTATTGCTACTTCTTGCCACTTTTCATAACTTAGATTGTTTCTCTTGCAATGGTAGTTTTCAACGAACTTGGCTCTTTGGTGAGTTGGGTTTAGCAACACTAGTGTAGAACATAAAACATCTACTGCAAAGATTTGTTTAGTTGCCCAGCCCTAGTATAAAGCCTATAAAAAAACAATACCCCTGCTTTAAATAATTAGGTAGTGAGGAGGAAGGAAGAATTAGAAAAAAGGAATTAAGACATAATCTGCACCACACCTCCTGACATATTTCTAGGTCAGTGGCTGGGACTCAGGATTGAAAGTGAAGACTTCTCACTGAAATAAGTTTCGAAGGGTTTTAACAAAAAGGATCAGGGATTAAACCAAGAAGCTGAGTTGGTATGTGAGTCCTGCGAAGGACTTGAAAGCATTTTTTCTCTTACACATAGGGGTCGACCAGCTCCTCTGTGACGTAGTTGAGGAAGTTCCATCCTCCGTAGGCGAAGGAGCCTTGTAGAAAGGCTAAAGCTATCAAACCCACGTCGTACTCCTGGAAGGGCTCGAAAGCGTTGGCTGGCTCCAACCAGTAGTACTCTCCTGTGGGTGACGGAGACAGTGAAGCAAAAAATGAGAATTGTAAAAGGCTTAAAAGTCTTTCTGGTTTAAGTTTGTTCTCTTGGTTTTGTATAAACGTTTTTCCACTATGACCTTGGTTTCCCCCAGCTGGGAACCATCTTCTTAACCAGTCTGCGTGTGTAAAACGAGCTGTAAAAGTCATTCCTCTAAATCCGCATAATGTGACGCATTTGAAAAATCTGCTTTATCCTCTGTTGTTGCATTTGTACTGAAATCCCTTCTCGCTGTGTGTTTTCACAGGGTAAATACTTTCCCTACATGTATGACCTCAAGTGCACGATCAAACCAGCAGCTTAAGTCTCTACTCACCTTGAAATACCCGCACAGAAACCCCCATTTTGTTGGTTTTTAAGGGGCCCCAGGCTTTGTGGCCCCTGAAACAACTGGCTCTCAGCCATGTTGTGATAGTGAACCCACGCAGGCGTGCTGATATTAGAAATGTGGGGGCCCCTAAACAACTCGCTGACCCCATGTTGGGTAATGAATGAAGACGCCTCCATTGACCGAACATGGGGTCACCACGGGTCTGATCTACTAAAGGTTTGTGTGTATGAAAATGTGCAAACTTGGTAGCACACTCAAAGCTATTTTACTAACCGGGTGCACCGGGGATTGTCTACATCAGTGATTCCCAACCTGTGGTCCGTGGCCCCCTGGTGGGCCGTGAAGGTATTGCAAGTGGGCCACCAAATCATTTCCAAAAAGTATAATTTTATATGCGTGTCTGTGCGTGGGAATGTAATTACATAAAGATAAAAACAAACAACAATGTTTTACATGTGAAGAAAAAGCAGGAAAAACATAGAATAGTGTAGTTTTTTTTTTTTTTTTTTTTAACCAAATTGAGAGCGAACAAACGGTTGATTTTCTGTAAATTTCCAAGGAGGACACGTTGATAAACTTCTGTCTTCTTTTCCGCTCTATTAATGAATGTTGTTGGTTATGAAACCTAAAAATCTGACAATTCCGCCAGTTTTTTCAGGTTTTGGATTAGACAAATGGTTTACAGATGCCAGTCATTTTAGAGTTAGTGTTATATTTCTTTTTGCCCCAGCAGGTTTGGTATCCTGAGGGTTATACATGTTCAAATATTCATGTATATATATGTATATAAAAAGTGCCCCAAAAAGGCATCATATGACCTCTGTATTTTTGGGATCGGAGTTGGGCCGCGAAAATGTTTGAGACTTAAAAGTGGGCCCTGAGTTGGAAAAGGTTGGGAACCACTGGTCTATGTCAAATAAACAAAATGGCACAAACAAGCGAATCAAACATACCTTTGCAGATCTGCACGATGCCCATGATGATGATAAGAGCGAGTGCCAGGAGCTTGCCGGCGGTGAACATATCCTGAACCCTGGTGGCCCATCGCACACTGGAGCAGTTCACCCACGTCAGCAACACTAGACACACAAGAAAACACAAGATAAGGCTTCAATTAAGTAAAACTACTGTGACTTGTTGATATCTTTGGCAATTTCAGTCGACGCAACATGGAAAACTTTGCAAATGATAATGTTGTGCAAAGAAGTCGAAGAGTTTAATTGTTCCAAATAAACTAATCCTGCATTGTCAGTCGCTGTAGATTATTTCCAAAGAGAAGAAGTTATGAAACAGGTGACTTGTCTCTGCATCATAAACCTGTTGGGCACGAGCTTTAAGGTCAAAGGCTCTTGGGGTTTTCACAATGAACTGATCCCAGGTGAGAGGATGAAGAAAGATCGAAAGCTGACGTGTCTTAACCTCGAGAACCCGACCTTTGACACCACTGTTGCATTGAACTTCACCATTTATCACAACGTTATCTCCAGTTATCTTTTCTTTGAGCTACTGCAAAGCTGTACATTGTTACAGCTCCAGTTGTATAGAGTGTTTCTGTCTTTGCTGACCAACCAATCACAGTTTATAATTAACTGGCGGTGATTTCAGCCTCATTTTGATGTATTAGATGGTAATTTCATACATGCTTGATTGTAATCTAATTGGTAGCTTGGCTAAAGTTAAAGTTTTAAGCTAGAGTGCATCGATTTCATAATATGCTGCACAGGAAAACAAGGGATGATAATGAAAGAAGGATGTGGTTTGAAGTTGTTTTTCATGGTTGTTTATTCTTTTAGATACTAAAGTTACAACCACACCCCACTCGTTAAGCGTGAATTCAGCACCAGAACACATTGCGAAACGCACCTCAGCTCCAGGCTGACCTAACGCAGACAAAGTTAATGGATTTGATCTGTGCTGCTGAGTGAAACAGGCCAGTGGGTTCAGGCCAATGGGGTGCCATTAAGTAATTGGCCTGTTTGGCTGAGATTAAATAACTCAAGTGTCGCTGCGGGGAACAGATGAGCTGTAGCTGTTGGGCAGATGTTTTTGATGTTGTGGGTGTTTTAAGGCGGCAGAGGAGGAAAAGTTTTGACTTATACTTCCTTTTCAAATAAAACTACGACAGCAGACAAAAGAAGAGCTGCGGAGAGGAGGGGGCAGAGCTTTTTTCTCTCAGAGGAGAAAAACAGGAAATGAGAAAGCATGCATGCAAATCAGCTTATGACACAATTTGATACACACAAGCACAATTACCTAACCTACAAAAAGCTGGCCAAAACACGCTTTAAACCTCCTGTTTGTCGTTTAACCAGATGATCTTCTCTGAATTGTTACAGTAACACCAGAAGTGTTCCTCCTATCCCTGCGTTTTGACTGACAGGCTGCGAGTAAACACCTGAGAACACATTCTTAGAAACCAAAGGGGCGGCTCAGCTGTCTGTAAGCTGAGTATACAAAATCTGCGTTTGTGTGTGTGTGAGGAAACTTGCTGAGTTAACTGCTGGCTGCTGGAAAACATGACTGAGTTATGACCTCGCCCTCTGCCATCTGTAGGAAGAGACGGACCCCGGGGACGTCCCCCCGCAGACCCTACGCTCCCACTCCCACATGTTTTTGTAACCGTACACCTCGGAAAACCTTTGCAGATCGGTAAGACCCAGCCAAAAACCGGCGGCGGCTGGTTTCCATGTCAAGATATCACGTCAGGAGAATGGTGGTAGCTGGCGCGGCTTTTTAATATTCTGCAAGGTGATGGACATAGAAAACCGCAGACGCAGATAAACAAGGATGACATCAGAGTATTTGTGAAACAGACAACTTCTCACCCACTGTTTCGCTATAACAACAAAAACAACAACACCCAAACAAGGATGTAAGTGGATAAAAAAAGTGTGAAAAGACAAAAAAACTCCCTCGCTCTGCCTGCTCAGCCAGTCACAGTCACTTATCCAAAAACAGACCAGAGCACTGTCGGCTTATTCTGCCTCCAGGCGCTTTTGGAAGAGGGACAAAGAAAAGACAGGTAACTAAATGTAGGTCACGGCATATGTAATCCAAACAATAACGCTACAAAGCCTTCAGGGCGCTTTGGTTGTGCCATCTCTTAATCATGTGTACAACTTGTCTCGCCAAAGAAGGCGTGGTTTAATTCCTTTAGTTTGTGTTGTTTACTTCTGATATTTCAGAAGCAGTTTACCAAGAGTCTTTAAAGTGATCGAAGAAAAAAAATGTTGCCAACTCCTCAAAAAAGGAAAGTAGCTATTGGCTGTGCCAGAAGTTGCTAGATGACATCAATGTTTAATTTGCATAACTGTCCATTTGCATGTAACTGACATGGACGCTTTAGGGTAGAGGAACAATAGTGACTAAGGCCCCGTTTACACGACAAGACTTCACAGCTTTTTAAATGCAGGGAGATGCAATGAAAAAAAATCTGGAAGCGGCAACCTCCGGTCTGAAAAAATAAGACAACACGGAAGTGCTAAAAAGCTGCTGTTCCTCGAGTGATCGCTTGGCGCTGGCTCTAGAAGTACCAGAAGTCACGTACACATGAACGCAAAAAAGGCCATTTTCAGAGCCGAAATTAGCGTATTTAAAGCCTGGTACAAACTCTGTCTCTTGTCTGTATCGCTAATTTCACTAACGGCACACACTGTGAGGGGGGTGAATTTTTTTCTAACACGGCTGTTTGGAAGATGCTAAGATCGAGAGCTTGCCCAATCAGAGCCGCAGCTCAGATCACATGACTGATGGGCGCTCAACGGCTGTGAGTTTGGGCACTCGTCACTCGTCCCAATTCCAATATGGCTGTTTTGCTTCAAAACGGAGCTGCAGTAACAGACGGGTGACGCCACGGAGTCTAGGTCAATGTTTTATACAGTCTATGGATAACATGTACGTACGTCAGGACTGTAGATGGCGATATAACTATAGGAGCTGTATACACAACAACAATATAGAGGCCGAAGAAGAGGTGCGCCGATCATTTAGAGTTTATATCAAAAACTTCTTCACTAATTGCAGTAATAGTGCAACAGATGCACATTTTGGTTGAAGGCAGTCAGTAGATTCAGCAGCACAAAAACAAAAACGGTAGCTCACTGTTGGTGTTGTTGTTGTTGTTGTTGTGGCCTAGTGGAGGCTTAATGTGCACGCGCAAAGCTGAATGTGACTTCAGCATTTGACTCAGAACACCGTCCTGGCATTTACACGAGAACAACGAAAGTAGTAGTTTTTAATGTCTTCCTTTTTTTCTTGTTTTTTTTTTTGCATTGTACTGTAGTCATCAGTTTTTGCAGTCATGCTGAGATGATTCATAAAACCTGTTGAAATATTGTCAGAAATCCTGCCCGACTGACCAACATAACTTGTTTATCAGCCGTTTCGCACTTGTTGATCCCTTGGTTCACTGAGTACAAATGTGTTACATTCCTTCTTTAAGGGAGGTTTCCATATTGTGAAACCAAACAAAGCGACCGACTGAGCCCATCTGCAACCGAGCAGCTTGTTACAGGACGTCCACTGGGGACAAAAAGCCTTTGAAGATCAATTATAAAAAACAAGGATTTGACAGACAGCTGTGCATCAGAGTGTCCTTGTGAAATTGAGCATACCTTTGTGAATGTGTGAGCACTTGTTTTTCTCACGATTCTCAAAATTTTGAAAAACCAGTTTCCGTGTGAACTCAGAGATACTTCTGTACTCGTAAAAGTTTAAAGGTTTTAAAGAAAAACAGCATCTGAGCTCATTAATCTTTAAGTAAACTGGTAAACAACTTTGATTGTGTAATACTTCTGGAAACCTCAAAGCTAGCTGTTATTTGACAGGTCAGATTAGGGTATCAACAGAGAACAGTCTGGTTTTGTAATCCTCCCCAGACCGAGCTCTCACACCCACAATACACTCAGTCTTCTTCTGCTCTGTCTGATGACTACCTGCAGTATTTGGCCTGCATCTGTGAACTTTGTTGAGGGATTCAAATCGACCACTGTCATGTCGGCGGCAACACATCCATCTATTTATCTTGTCACCCATCCAGAGCTTCACTTCTAGACTTCTGCGTTTCTTTCACTGACCTCTGACTGAGGGTTAAATCGCAGAAAGGCTCCAGATACAGGAGAGAAACTGGGTCAGGGTGACATAAACTGGATAAACCCAGTCTGGATGCTTAAAATTACTTCAATAGCTCTGATGATGCAACCTACCAATGCTGCAGGGAAGCATGGGCTTAAAAGTTAGCACACAAAGACCTGCACAGTGTGTGAGATACTTCATCAATTTGTCCAGCAGCAATCGTCTCTCCTGTATGTACAACAATCCTGCACCAGTCTATGATTCAAATGTTCTTTTAAAACTTACGAACAGGCCTCAACAAGCTCAGGTTTGCTCTATTTCTTCAGGCTATCTTCACTATTTTAGCTCTGAATCACTCAAACTGGATCATTCTGGAGGCTGAAGCCGTTAGCCAGCTCATGTATAGAGGTAAACTGTAAACTGAAATTTTCCTCATTCAAATTATGTAACGCTTTTCTAATTATAGCCTCTTTGCTTTCTTGCCAAGAGTTAAATAAGAGGATTGATACAAGTTTCAAGTCTTTATGCTTAGCAGTTAGCTTCATAGACCCTGATTAGTGTTGGTGAGTTTTAGGAACGAACACTCCTTTTAACAGTTTATGACTGAAAGTTGTTCAATTTTCCTTATTCAGCTTAAGAAGTCAAGATGATTTCATGCTAAATAGCAGCTAGCTAACATCTCACGACCATTTTTTAACCCCTTTATTTTTATTAACTGCATGTTCTATATCTCAAACTAGTTGATGAGAAATCTTCAGAAATTTCCAAAGTGATAATTTAGATTTTCAGACATGACTACGTTAGCATTCACCAGGTTGCTAATTAAATATATGAATCTAACTACAAAGTTAAAATACATAAGTCAAATCTATCTTTTCTCATAGGTAGGCATTTTGAAATATAGAATTAACATATTTTTCTAATTATCACAGTATAACATAATGTAGCTAGACAATACCCAAGCTAAATCAAGCTAGCAACAAAAATTTCTTAAGCTAGCAAACATTTTTAGATCAATACTAGACAGTTATTGAGTTTTTAAGTATTAAAATAATTAGCAAGCTATTAGCAAGCTACCACTTTTTTAAAGCTAGCTAACTGTGATGACTTAAAACATGAATGGTATCAACCTTCTCTGCAACTTAGCTAGCCTTTTTGCCAAGCTATGTTAAGCTAGCAGCTATGTTTTATGCTGAGGTTAATAGATTAATGCATAAATAGTAGTGGGCTTTTCTTATAGCTAGGTATTTTGAAAAAATTTGAATTCCATGTTTTCAAAATACCAAAGTACATCATGACTTTGTTTGTCTCTTTGCGAAGCTAAATGAAGCTAGCTGACAAATATTTGAGGCTAGCTAGCTGTAACAGATAAAAACATGATAAGTAATGATATTTTCTGCTAGTTAGGGATTTTAGTTAGTATTTAAAACTCCCCATTTCAAGAGTATCAAAGTATAACATAAGTGAGCTAGCACTTTTGCCAAGCTAAATCAAGCCAGCAACTAATATTTTAAGTTAGGGAACTTAACTGCGGAAAATTATTCACTCTTTTCTTCTTTACATTATTTTCTTTGAAATTAAGACAACTTAAAATCATTGTTTTGGCCCCAGAGAGTGAAAGAGTAGCTCTACATGCTCCTAATTCCTGGATTACATTCTCGTTTACATTCAGATGATTTTGCCGTTACACACAGCTGACACACATCACCTGTACAACAGGTAGTGTACACAGCGACTGACTGTAGCTGTTGGTTTGTTTATTTGCGTTACTGACTTTCAGGTTTCTGGAGTTGTTTAGGTGAGTGTCACCTGTGAAACCTGAGACGACTTTTGTGGGAATTGAAAAGTATTTGTGCGCTACTCACAGAGGCAGACGGCGGCGAGCAGACGCAGGCCGATCTCTGGTGCGAAGCAGGTGGGGAACAGAGGCTGGAGGACGTAGTTGGAAAACGTCAACGCAATCACAGCCTGGTTAGTCGGGTAGATCACAAGCACGGCGATCCAGAGACGCAGAAACCTGCAGGAGGATGGAAGAAGTTTTTTCAGTTTGTGGGAGAGACGATAACACAATTCAATCAAAAAAGGGAAAACCTGCTCTGTTAGACCGGGACAGAAACTTGAATCTTTTAACTTGTTTTATTCTATCGTTTCACTTCTGTTATGATATTTCCTGTAAGTTAGCGCTCGTCAGAAATTCATCTCATGTCAGATCAGAGAAGTATGGAGGCTCTATAGGGTCAACTGATGAAAAAAAGCACACAGCAGATTAAACTTCAGAAAACAAATCAAGTTTTTTTGTGTGTTGCCTCTCAGGGCCTCCGGCTCTGAAAATGCACCCTCAGCGACAAATCCAAACTAATGAAATTTCCGTTTGGCAGCTGCTTTGGGTGAGGTGACTCACACAGCCTCACAGCTTGTTTTAACAGCAAAGAACAACATGAATCAACACCACAACAACATAATCTGACATTTGTCTGTCCCACCACCGTCGAGCTTATTTGTGGGTTTGTTGGAGACGCCTTTTTACCGATTCAATAAAGACCTTTAATTGGGGAAGGGACCGTTCAGTCAACTCTCATTTTAGAAGCCAACATTGCCTGCAGATAGCAGCTGACACTGATGGATGAATTTTAATATAAGCTTAATAACAGTTTAGCTTATCGACACAAGAGGAGAAAGAAACGATTCACAAACGCAGCAGAGATGAGTCAGCAGGAACATTTGGATCAATAAGGCGAGACAAACAGATTGATATCGAGGATGGGGGGGGCAGGGTGTGATTGGAGGACATGAGAGGAAGAAAGAGCTGGAAGGGTTTCGCAGTAGAGACCAGACCAGTAGTTTCTCTGTGAAATTCTCAGAGAGCTTACAGAGGGATCAGTTCACCTGACTGCGCTGATGGGATTACATTTTATTCTTCTGTGATCTGAATTCTAAACACTAGTGGTAAAACCTTTAAAACAGACACCAGAGATCGAAAGTTCTTTTTCCTTTTTTATGACGCTTCAACAAAATGGAATACTTTATATACTTTTTATATGTCTTTAATGTGACTCTGCCGCATAAATCACTCAACCCCAATTGGTTGGATCTTCACAGATACAGATAAAAAGAAAGAATCACATTAGAAAAAAAAACATAAAGGCTGGATCCAACATTTTTACTTCTTTTGGCCTGAAATTCAAGTCAGTTCTGACTTTTTTCAGAGTTCTGACATCATTTCCCAAAGTCTAACCTTTTTTTAACTTAAAGTTTCACCTATACTTAGAATTAAGTTTTGTTTTGTCCTGTCTGACTTTCTTCTTCTCAGATTTTTTTGTTCAATTCTCATATTCTGTCTTTTTTCCAAATTCTAAATTGAATCTTTGAAGTTTAATTTGTGTTTACCTAAAGTTATTTTCAGTCTCAAATTTGAAATTTCATTGGTGCTCTATGGAAGAAATGTGCAAATATGACTTTTTCTACAAATACAGATTGTTTATTTTAATCTCAAAATTCATTTTTTTCTTCTATCAAAATTTAAGATTTCTTCTTTATTTTGACTTTTGGGGGGAAATTCTAAATTTAATGTGTTTATTCAACCAAAATTCAATCATTTTGAATTCACCTTTATTCTGATCTAAGAATTTTTGCTTTTGCTATTGAAATAATTTTTTTGAAAACTTTCTTTACAAAGTTTGGACCATAGTTTTAGAACTCTGACTTTTATTTTTACCCCAGCTATCTGAGAAAAAAAAGGTCTTTCTTCAGAAAGTCAGAACAAAAAGAGGATAGATGTGTTTGCGGAGAAATGTGAACATGACGGTTCAGTCAAACATTCAGTTTTATGTATTTGTAACAGAAACAGGCTGGTAAGAATCTGTTGCCATGGATGTGTCGTAGACTATCCAGTTCAAAAACTCGTAGCTGTCCAATTCATCTACAGTCGTCTATACACTTCACATAATGGCTGTTACACAATACGTTTTAGTCTCACATAACAAAAAGCTTTAATATAAAGTGATGTAAGAATAACCATCAGTGCAGGTGTTTACTTTTGAGCACGTGCAAGTAAAAAAAAGCCTGTGTAAACACACATATTACAAAAGGATAAGAGGAACAGAAGAACAACAACAAACATTTCTTGAATGAAGCCGTTTTATCCGACCCGGAGGGCACAGGAAAACACCGTGGCCCCGACACTTCTGACGCCACAAACTACAAAGTCTGTGGATGTAAACTTCATTGATGTGTATTGATAGCTCCCATACAAAGGCGCAAAAACAATCAATGCCTGTTTTGTCTGGGTGGATTCCTCTCCCAAAATACACTGATAATATTTATCCCTGTGATAGTTTTAAAAACAATGGTCTAATCTGTGTTTACAGACCGGGAAAGGAGGCACAGTGTGTGAAATCTATGCTAACAAACGATATTGTTTTTCTAGGAAATTACCCCAGGGTGGTTCTCAAGCTTTACAGTAAGCTCCTTTTACCTTAAAGCTGACCATGTATGGATGAATGAAACAAGGCGGGGGCGCAGGGAGGGAACCCCCCACAGCTGCCTGACATTTGTAGCTCTCTGTGAAACTGCACTGTGGTTATATGAATGGGTGTTTTAACAAATGAGTTTAGTCAATGTTACTTTGATTTTACTCATCACATCTTATGACTCAGCTTACAGGTGGTGGTCCTTATGGGAAGGCCCTTAAATTGAAAATGCCCACGTTGGTAATTTTAAAGCTCCTGTGTGGAGTTTTTAGTTGTTTATAAAACAGCTTGAAATTAATACTGATACCTTTCTGTGACCTAGAACTTGCAAAGAACAGCACAATCATTAATAATGATTCTATACTTATACTTATTCATAATGTCACTAGTTGCCATCAACAGGTAGGTGTCACTGATGCAATTAACAGGGTGCAATTTCTCTGTCTTTTTGCCAAACACAAACACTTTCCAAATTCAAACTGAACAAAATCATACACTAAAGGTAACACCCAATCCACAGGGGGCACCGTAGTTAGAACAAAATAGCCCTAAGTTCCTCAGAGGTTTGACATTTTAAAGCTCCTCTGATGATTTATCGTTAGTGTCAATTTGGCGCCCCCTGTGGACAATCTGGAACCATCTCCATCTCAATGTCTGTTTCCTCTGTTAGTTTCCTTATAAATTAAAATGTATATTGCTATCTTTTAACAGCCAAATGTGCCACCAAAAATTAACACTTACCCTGTGGCAGCTGTTTCAGCATCAAAAATAACCAACTGAAGGTAAAAGTATTTTGCCAATGTCACTCTGATTTGCTTTTTTTTGGTCTCTTATAGAGCTTACAGAATGACTTAAATTGGGTTTCAGCGGAAAAAAATTCACAGTAGCTTTAATCCGGTATGACAGTCAAAGTTTGGCTAGCTTAGCACTTCTTTATAACTTCACAACTTTTGACCCAAAGGCTTGGGAAATACAATCATGTATAATATTATTATATTATAATATTAAGAGGTCAAACCTACATGAATTTTGACGACAACTATTGTTTTAACAATCTCACTTAGCCTATGTTGAATAATCTTATCAGAAAACTGGGTCTAATAAGTAGCACTTTTAAAGCAGGTGTAGTTAAAGTGAAAAATCTACATTTTGCAGGAGTGATAGTCTCTCTGCTTTATTCAGCTTTTGACATAAAAAACCCCAGTTCAAGCTTTTTTACTGAGACAAGGTTGCTGAGGAAAAGATGTTAGATCAAAGTGATGAAATATTGCACCAAAAAAGTCCCACCACCCCTGACAAAAAACCCACAACCTACTCTTGCTTCCTGTACAGCTCAGAGGTTCAGAGATGCCAACACCTTTTTTCATTTTTATGTGGTCTGCTCGTAACACTTTCCTTCGCACGCTCGAAGAAACAACCCCAACCTCTCACCATATACGCAGACGACTGTGTGTCTTATGTAACAGCGAGGTTTTCACTCACCCTGCCAGGCCTCCAAAGATATCCTTCACGTAGGAGTAGTCCCCCCCAGATTTAGGGATGGTGACACCCAGCTCGGCGTAGCACAGCGCACCGATGGCGGTGATGACGCCCGTGATGATCCAGACGATTAAGGCGAAGCCAACAGAGCTGGCGTTCTCCATCACTCCCTTCGGGCTGACGAAAATACCTGAGCCAATGATGTTACCTGGTGGAGAAAACAAGAGGTGTCACATTAAAGAGGAGTATTATTGTAATGAGCTAGAGTAAAAAGAAGTTGAGTTAAAGGAAAAACAGTTTTAAAGGGACATTTCACCTTTTTTTCAAGTGACATACATCAAGCAAGGAAAGAAACTACCAAGAGCCATGAACACCCTCAGATGAAATACAACTAAAAAATATGGAAAAATGTTACACTGCAAAAACTGAAATCTAAGCAAGTGCGAACACTTAAGTGTTTTCTGCTAAGTTTTTGTGATGATTAACTTGTGTTTGGTTGTTTATGCTGCTCTGAAATAAGTCCCTGACTGTTTTTGTATATACTATCTTGTGCATTCTTTCTAGAAGTAGATAAGATGTAGACAACAATGAACTACTGGAGGTTACTTGGTGTAATAGTTGCTTTTTAAATGAACATTTTAGAACATTTTTATTTCAATAATTTACCTTTATACTGGAAAACACTGTGGTAGCACATTTTGTAAAAAAAAGGTGAAATCATGGGACCAGTTTTGTGAGACTTCTGCTAATAATGCAGACTGACAAGATCAGCAGAAAAAAATAAAATGAGGTCATGAGTAGACAGATCCGAAGTGGAGAAACGAGAGGGAACAGCGGTGGATCAGGGAACCTGTAATCTGCTGACTTTGCAAAGACTTGTGGGCAAATGAAGCAAGAGAACGAGCAGGGTGAAAGAGTGCAACAAGGGAGGAGGAGGAGGAGGAGGGAGAATAAAGCCATGACGGGTTCAATGAGCATCAGAGAGAAACGACAGAGAGACGGACGGTGCTACGAAATTGTTGTTCTTGTACGAAGAGGCCAGAGGTCAGAGGTCCGGAGCGTCGGATGAGATTAAACTGGCTGGGTTGGCTGCACTTGAACTCACCGGCCAATAAAAATGGCGCCAGGGTTAAAGGTTGAAATTATTAAATCATAACAGGATAGGTGGCGTTTTACAGTACAAAAGTCAAAGATATGAAAGATACTGCTTCCTACCGCTACTGCTACAGAACTACAACTTCAAGCTAGATGTATCATGTTGTAAAATAAGTTGTGTTTGGTCACTTTCCTTAGTTTATAATCTTTAGAAAATTATTGTCTCCAAGGAATAAAATGGATTTTTATGTATTTTCAAGTCTCATCAAACTCTCTTTGGTTGAAATTTTGTTTCTTTTGAGATAAAATCCGCTACAACGAGGTCACTACGTCATTTCAAGGAAGTCAAAACAGTCAAGAAATTGACTTAAGATTAATTTAGACAAATATTCATCCCAACTCTCTGCCATCTTTTGAGGAAATATTGATATTGTGCCACTCTACAAAGCACCCCCCCCCAACAGAGTCAGCATCTGTTTTCTCTTAAAACCCTGAAACGTAAAGAAAAACCCTGAACATGAGCCAAACCAGCGTGAGGTCAATGCAAATCTGTGCAGCTATAAGAGATTCCACATGCATCACGTGCAAAAGGTTATATAACTCCAGTTGATGGTGAAAAATACTTCAAAAACACATATCATCCTCCTGATTATGTGGACGTTTTTATGGTGGCAGTGGTCTTCACTGTGTGACCTTTGACATGACAGGAGGGGAGAAAAATCAGCAATGTGCTGACTCAGCATTTCTGGAGTACAAACTCCTCGGTGTGATTCTGCTTTTGACTGCACTGCTGAAGCATTTAAAAGGAACCTGTTGCTGCTGGATGGTTTGAATGTGTTTGTAAAAAGAGTTGTGGACGTTGCTTTTTCTGGAGTGTGTGTGTGAGACATGCTGACTAACGTGGAATCTCCTCAGGTTTCCTGCCTTTGACATCCTTTTGTCTCTAAAACAGGCAGAGAGGGAAACTTTCGTCTTCTGCTGTCAAACACTCACTTTCTCAGTCTCTTTCTTTTGGCCTCGATCCAAGTACATCTGCACCACTTTACGAAGACTAAACTGTCGCATCTCTCGAGGTCAGATCTGTCCGGGTCCCTTTGAGAAATTTCCGGACTAACTGTTACAAATCTCAGCAGGGTTCATCCGCTTTTGTGGCAGGATATTTTGATTTGCTCCTTTGTGGTTGTCTTACTGTTTCAAAGGCTCCTCAGCAGACATGATTAAATTTATTTCATGAAGTTCTAGATAAATATCTGACTCAGGTGATTTCCTCTAACTGAAGTGATGTTTCATTGCTACATTTGTTTCTTAATATCATTACTTGACTTTGCACTGCAAAAACTGAAATCTAAGCAAGTTATTATATCTTCTCTTTAGTAATAACTGTCTTACTATTCTTGATATGAGCCACATTCGACATACAAATCCAGAAAGTTGCCTTTTTTCAAGTTATCTGAAGAAAAAAATGAGGCTTAAGTTACTTGTAACAAGTCAAAACAATGGGATAAGAATAAAGTGTCTTGTTTTAAGACATCTTTCTAATTTTACAAGCAATTCAGGCGTCATTTTTGTTTTTAAGTAACTTGAAATAAGACATTTTTCTGGCTCATATCAAAGTTAATAAGTCATTTTTTACTAAATAATATGCTGTAGTTACTTGCTTGGATTTCAGTTTTTGCTGTGGAAGAAATCAAGTCTATGCAGAATTGCCAAAAGCTGCAGTTCCCCAAGCGTCCACTTGAGAGTGTCTGCCAAAAAATTTGGAAACCACAAATACACCAAGTAAAGAAAGTAAATAAAATATGTATATACACAATTATTGTCTTACATCAATTTTGAATCAATTATTTTGAAGCTTTAGTTGTGGAATAGTGAGCAGGTGGTTTAAGAATTAGCGCCACCGTCTCACTCACCTTGTCACTGAGACTCTAATCCCCATAACCACCTGCTCACTATACATCCTCCCTCCAAAGCCATTATTCACTCAACAGATTGAACAAACACGACAAATACCATGTTTGATTTGTCAAAGCTTCCTTGACTCCAGCAGCAGACTGATTATTAGCGAGCTCTGTGTGTGCAGCATTGTGATATAACCCTAATCAGCCTTTATAAAAGCCTCCAAGATTAGCTCTCGTATTTCCTCCCCGCAGTAAATCTTTGTTCGAACAGCAAACAAGCTGAGGCAATGTGCTGCTTGGCCTGCAGCCAGGCCCTAACAAACCCTGCAGGCTGCTTCTTTAAATGTATGAGGGTGAGTTATTATTACTGCAAAGGGACTCATGAGAAAGAGGGGAGCTAAAAAGAGTTATCGTTTCATTATAACGTATGCTTGCAAATGATTTAGCCTCTGTGGTTTCAGTCAGAAAGCAACTTCAAAGAGATGAAATCAAAGCTATCAAACAGATGTTCTGATTGAAATTCGAAGAAAGCATTTAACTTAAGAACATGAAAATACAACTACATCTATTCAACAGGTATTCACTTGACCACTAACCAGGCCTAATCTGTAAAGATGTAGCGTAACTTTTAGTCTTGTTACATCTTAACTGGCAAAAACAAGCAAAGTGAACCGAACAAGCTAGAATAATCTTAGCATTATCATAGATAACAGCCCCTTTTGTAGTTCTGAGTTTACCAAACACTGGAAATTTAGAACAAACTCTTGTATTTCATGTTTCAAACAAGTGAGTTGTACAACACTGCAGTGCACAATCAGAAAACGCCAGTTGCTAATGCTAATTGCTAATGTTGCTGTCCCACAATAAGAGTTGCAAGCTCATCGTTCTTTTAGTGTATGTAATATGCAGACTTTTAACAAGGCTAATGAGTCATTACCTTAGACTGGGATTAGAAAACGTTAGCTGTCAAATTAGCTAGCTTTGCCAAACGCTACACTTTTTGCAATGCTAACTTTTTGTGATGATTAACCCGTGATAAGTTATCGATGCTGTTCTGAAAACAAGAGTTGATAAAGTTACTCATTGTTTTTTGTGTACGGTAATTTAATACACTAAGTTCTTATGAGGCTAATAAATCATTAGCCTAGCGTGCAAACAGAAATCACCAATATTAGCTAGCTTAACAGAAGGCTCGACCTATGTGAGCAATGTTCTGTTGCTAATTATGAGTTGTTATTAACATGTGACTGGTAATCTGTCTATTCAAAAGTAAGAGTTTCTAGTTAGTCATTGTTTTTGTTGAAATACAAAGATTCATCACAGGGCTATCTGAGCATTAGCCTTGAGCAGGATATGAAAATGTGAGTTGCTGCAGTTAGCTAGCTTTGCTAAACGCTAAACTGTTTGCTAGAAGCGCTTTGTATACCAACGTTGATGTGATGATTAACCCATGATTGGTTGTTTATGCTGTTTATGCTGTTGGTTGTTTATGCTGATTACAAGCAAATAGATCACAGGTGAGGATGGTTACCTTTAGTAGACATTCAAACACATTTGTGTTCACTTTTGTGCATTTATCAGGACAAAACCACCAGAGTTGTGTAAACTTCTTAACAGGGTCATTTTGAAGTTTCTGTTGTCATTACGATTTAAAAAGAGTAAACTGTTTTTTTTTTTCAATAAATGTCTTCATCCATCCACTAACCATGAGTGATAGAAAGGATTTTGTGATATCATTCATATTTTCAGAGAAAAGGCCAAAAAAACACACCTAGCTGTCCTAACCTGTCCAAGCTAGGTTAGCCTACCAACATGATTGGGGCGTGTTCTTTTTCTTGTGACCCTAAGTAAACTTTTACCAGGTTCCTTCCTTTTGTGCTGCATTTATGTTTCTTGCTGTACAGTACAATGGGCTATAAAAACCGTTTGATGACACACACACAAAAATACACACGTACTCCTGGCCTTTTTCATGGAAACCCAGTGGGGCATGTTCCCAAGGAAAGGATCAGACGAGTCACCTGAGCTCACGTCCTTCTTGCACATGATATGTCAAGGACCGAGAAATAGAGAGACGCCAGGCTAAGAACAGTCTGGGGACTATACTGAGGAGATGTTATGAACTCTGAACGGCTATAAACGTGTCTTTTAAGATGGTACAAACGATCAGTTAACGTGCTTTTAATCATTGAATGGGAAGAGATCAATAAAGTAATCAAACTATCGAAATATTGCTAAGTAGTGTCCAAAGGTGGGGCTGATTATCTGTTTGTGGTCCAAATGAAGCGTTTTATAGATTTTTATGATTTGTCAATACTTGAAATCAAATCAAAAGTGATGAATTAAAAAAGCTTTTTCTTCTTCTCTGATAAAAAAACGCTCAAACACCAGAGCTGCTCTTTATCTCTCTGTTTTCTCTCTGTCCCAGGAGTTCCCACACTCGCTCACTCGCTCTCATTCATACTCACTCACTCTCACTTTTTTTTCCCTCCCTTCCCTGTTTCCAAGGAAACAAACCCTCCCCTCTCTCTGTATTCTCCTCAACCTGTCAAGGTCACCATGAAGACCGCACGCTCGCTTGGACCCACCTGGTGAAACCTGGGCGTAATTTCGCCCCCATCGATCGACCGATGTGTCGTTTGATGTCTTTGTTGTCTGCATTGAATGATGAATTGATGCTCTGCTGCTGCGTTTGTGTCACAGAGTTTCATTGATTGTGTCAGGAAGGCAATGTCAGGTTTATTGGGTAAATTGATTCTTGTATTAACCATTACCTGACAGATAAAAAACAATCACCTTGTTCAGTAACTTTTCCATTTCAGCTAAACATGATTTTCAGGATCTATTTTTTTCTGAAAATTAGGTGTTAATCTTCAACTTTTGAGACCATTTATTAGCTTTCTTTGAGGTTTTGACTCTTGGTTGGATTACATTGAATATTTGAGACAATTTGCAAAACCATTTCTGGCATTATTAAAAAAAATAGTATCTGTGTGCAACTATAATACATGTTTTTGAGGATTAGTATGGAAGCCTGAAGCAGACATTTATTAAAAAAAATCTGCTTTTCCATTACAACAAGAAACTTTGCAGTCAGCCTATTTCTCAGGTTCAATTGTCTTGTGCTCACATTTTATGATTTCTTAGACTAACAATGCCACATTTTTTTTTCTGGTAGTCTTATTTTTCTTATCAGGAGAGCAAAACCGGTTTTCCACTCAAAAGTGGAACGTTTATCTCATCTCTAGGAAACAAAACTCAGTTTGTTAAGCTTATGGGTTAATTTTCTGGAAATTTAGATAATCAAAACAACATGTTGAGTGGGAAAGACTGTACCTGGTCATGTTATACAAACTATTTTTTTATATCCATTTTTATTAATTTGCTTTTAACCCCATATGAGACTCTGCTCTGTTTTATGATTTGTTTTTAGTTTCTTTTTTTGCTGTTCTTTAATACTTTTTAAGACCAATAAAATAACAATTTTAGTGTTAATACTTGTTTTTTTTATCAATTATTTTAATATTTTTGTCTATTTATGTGCAGCACTTTGGTTCAGCTGTTTGTTCTCAAAGTGCCTTACTTATAAAGTTGAGTTGAGAGGAATATTTTTGCAAAACTATGTAACAAATTGAGGCTACTTTGCAACTTTGGGAATTCATACTAAGATTATCTGAGGTTAAGTCTAACCATTTAAATGAATATATCTAGATAAATTTAGGGGTATCAAGTCTCCATTTTCTTTTACTGTAATGCACTAGAAATCTTACATCATCAATTCCATCATACAAAATATGCAAAATGTGACACATTTAATGTATGGAAAAGTGCTTTTTTCTCATTTGACTGCTACAACTCACTAAGTCTACAAAAATATTTCTTTTTAAACACATATTGATTAAAAAATGGGGGATTAATTAAGTGTAGTTGGCTCACATGTGCTAGCATGATGCAATCAAAGAGTGAAGCAATTTCTGATAGCCCACGTGTCACCAGCATGCAACCTCACTCAGTACAGGTCAGTCACGTGACCTTACAACCTGCTGAATGAACATCATCAGCATAAGAAGTGAGCAGGTCACAGAGATGATGAGAGCTTGATTGATTAAAGGCTGCAGCCATAAAGAGTGTGTGTGAGTGTGTGAGTGTGTGTATTCAAATTACTGCTGAGATAAGAAGTGAGTGCTACTATAACACAGTTTTGGTTAAATTTGGTGACAAAAATACAAAATATTTAGTGTTAAAACTGATATTAGTGTCACTTTAACACCTCTTACTCAATTATTTCAGCACTTAAAGGAGAATTAAAATATTTTGGGCTCATTTAGACTTTGACTACTCACCAACAATGATACCGCACGCGCTCACGAGCCCGATTTCTTTCTTGAGCGCGACGCCTCCTCCTCCTCCTCCTGACTCCTTCTCTCCCCCGGCAGCATCCTTTGAAGACCCCGACGTGTTGGTGCGTTGTCTGGCTCCGTCTGCCATCTTCACAACTGGACTTTCTTCCAATTTAAAACTGTTTTTTTTTTTTTAATACTTTCTTTCCCGCCCTTCACCTGATGCTCTCCGCGAGCTTGTCTCAACCTGAGCTCGTGCGTTCACCTCACTACACCACGTTCCGCTGAGAAGTGCAGTCGTTTATCTGATGAAGGAAGTTGTATGTCAGCAGCTTATGGCCATGAGGCTTCGCTTAAATGTCAGGAAGTGGAAAAAACGAAACGTAGCAGGATGCGTAAAATGTCACTTTGTTGCCTCCTATGCAGCTGTCATGCGTCACGACGCGTTAAAAACATAATCCAAACACCTTTTCCCAGTGAAGCGACCTCGTCCTTTATGTCCCTTCTTAACAAAAAACCCTCAAACTTCCTTATTTTTCTTCTGCAGGTGTCTTCTTAAATCCTCCTCTCCAGAATTCTTCTTAAAGTCAGTTTCAGCTCTTCTTCTTCAGGAAACCTCACCTGTTTGTCCTCACCCAGAGAGGTTGTTTCAGAGTAAATACACATGCTGCTGCTGCTGCTGCTGTTCTTCTTATGTGTGTACAGTAGCCACGCCCATCGTCAACCTCCTCCTCCTCCTTCTTCTTTCACGCAGTGCTTGTTTTCCCTGAGCAAAGACCCCTCCTATTTTTCTTTCCAATCCCAACCATCAGCTGTTCTTCCAAAATTCATCCTGGCTGCTTCTGCTCTGAACACCTATAAGAAAATTCATTTTAATCTCCCCTCCACCACCTCCTGTCACTACCTGTTTCTTTCTCTCTTTTTTTTTGGTCTCTTGGGTTCATGCAGTCACACACTTATTCACACTTATTATTCAAGATGCAGCAGCAACCAGCATCTAAATTTAGCCCTTCGAACCAGACCTCACTCAACATGACGCAACACCGCTGGTGTGTTTCCATCCCCATGTGCTCATCGTCCCATTACCCTGAAAGTGTAAAAGATTCTTACATCAGCCTTAGAAAACAGATCTATCCCAAAGATCTTCAGTGAGGAATTCAATATTTGCTCCCAGGAGATTTTCCTTCAGGTGTTAATGTGCTTTTTGTTCCAGCACTGACTCTAAAACACTTTCTTTCTGTTTTATGTCCTGAAAAAGCTCCAGTCAGTGTGCACGTCTACTTAAACATGAGGGAAACTGAGAAGGCAGAAAAGTATTTTATTTCCTTCTTCCTTCAAATAACTTATTAATTCCCCCCCCCCCCCATTTTTCTTATTTCTTCTTTTTATTCTTTATTTCCTTCTTCCATCTAATAATATCCTTCTTTTCTCTTCTCTTTCATGTCTAATTAATGTTTTCTTTCTTTCTTTCCTGTTTCTTTTTCATTTTACATACTTACATTACTATCTTTCATTCCTTCTTTCCTTTTATTTTTCTTTATCTTTTATAACCCTTGCTTTTCTTTCTTTCTGTCTTTTTCTTTCTGTCTTTTTCTTTCTATTTTTTCTTTCTTTAATTCTTTTTTCTTTATGTTATTTTTTCTTCTTTGTCCTTTTTCCATTTTCTTTGTCCTCTTGTCTTACTTTTCCTCTTTTCATTTTTCTTATTTCTTCCTTTTAATTCATTATTTCCTTCTTCCATCCAATAATCTCCTTTTTTTTCTCTTCTCTCTTTCTTGTCTTATTCATGTTCTTTCTTTCTTTTTACATACATTCTTTTTGTTTCATCTCTCTTCTCTTTTATTTTTATTTATATATATATATATATATATTTAAATCTTTTCTAATCCTTGCTTTTCTTTCTTTCTGTCTTTGTCTTTCCATTTTTCTGCTTTAATTATTTTTCTTTATTGTTCTTTTTTCTTCTCTGTCCTTTCTCCATTCTCTTTGTCCTTGTCTTACTTTTCTTGTCTTTTCATTTTTCATTTTCTCTCCTTTCTTTCATTCCTTCTTTCTTTTCTTTACATCTTTTTTCATCTAAAAGACAGGTGACATGTTATTAGTGACACTGTATCTGGTAAAGTATAAACTGAATTGAAGGGTTGTTTAATTTTTTGATTTGTTTTCATTTGTCTTTCTGTGGTATTTTCTGGTCTTTTAGAATCAGGGGACTTTATAATGACTCTAAAATCTCACCTTCAGCGTAAATGCCACAGAGACATGATTACTGTAAAACCTCAGAGCCGACGAACTGGAACAGACAAGCTTCACCTGACGACCTTTTAATAGTGTGATTAACCAGCGCTGATCACTCATCTGCTGTTTTCTGTGTTGATCAAAAGGCAGAGCAGCCCTGTTTGGGTTTGATGAATCTGTGCAGAGTGATGCATTGTTAAAAAGCCTTGAACTTCTCTTCAGTTCATTGAATTTTGCTGCATTAGCTTCAGATTCACCTGAATGACCTTTGTGTTTCCCCACTAACAGTCGACTAACAGTGTAGAAGTAGAACAAAGCTGGGCGTTATATACCTGAGCCTTCTAATCTCTGCAGAAACACAGCATTCCAGTTTGGTGCTTTGCTGAACGGTCAAAACAACAGAGTCACCTGAATCACCTCGACTGACTCTAAAATACCGCTGGCATACTTGTGTCACTTTCAGCCGTCTACCTCTGACCCAGATTCTGACTCTCTGCTCTCTCTCTTTCTTTTGGATGGTTTGGGTTCGATGTTGTACAAACGGCTCTGAATGTACCAAGTCAGTGAAGCAGGAAGAGGTGACAGTGCTCACTCACGACGCACATGCTCGACCATTAGAAAACAGGTCAGTGGGCCAGTTTGTTGACACTTGCGAGCGTACAACACCTTACTGGAACATATTTTAGCTAAGAGAGTACGTTGGGTTTTAGTGTCTCCACGTGGTTAACAAACTTCCTATACTTCTAAAAACCACTTCCCTGAGTGATGACAGACATTCTCTAGCGCTAAAATTTAACTCTTTGCATGTTTCAGAGACACGTCAAGTAGCACAATAACACAATAACAAAGAAAGACACAAATTTTGATACAGAGTGTGGATCTTGGTATTAAAAAAATGTCATTTTAGGCAACTTTCAGTCACTGATAGAATAGGAAATGCATCTACAACTGAATTGCTTGAGACTTATAAAGATTATCGAGAGCTGCAGTTAGATTTGTGTCTTTCTTGTGCCCTACAAAGATGACAGGGTTAAGATAAAAGATCATAGTTACACTTTTGTTACCTCACCAGAATAACTAGTTGTTTAATTGTGTGCTGAATAACTTTAATTTTCTGGCCTAAAATGGCAATCATGCTATCCGAATGCCATGATGCTCTACTACCAGGATGTAAACAGGCACAGCTGACAGTATTTTATTATAAAAGTGACACTGAGGTGAATCTGTCTGAAGTGGATTGATATGACATTACTTGTGAAATTGTTTTAGAAGTGAAGATCAGATCTTCTTTTTAACACCATTTTGTTTTGTTCAAGACAACTTTTTACTGGATACCATGAAACAAGGTGACGCATCTATCAACACTTATGAAGCACTATTGTTCGAAATGTGACAGTGAGTTAACTTTAAAACTTTGTTTCTGTAGTCTAGTGGCCAGCTACATTTAGTGTTACTCACAGCCCAGTTAACGTTAGTGGATCCTGGTTATGTCCCACCAGTGCTCATCTACTCCAACCTCACCAAGCAGAGCAAATGTAGCCTGACTCTTCATTCTCGCTAGTTTGAAAAAAAAAAAAATCACTGCAGAATAACAGCTGCATGTGTGTTGGACAGAACAATATCACAAACAGCTTAACTTGTGTTTCAGCCTTTAGCCCATGCTCTATCTCTCTCCTGTTTAGCTTTCTTTTACACTTCTGTCTTTTTTTTTTGTCAGACAGTCCAGCTCCTGTTTCCACAATCACGACCAAATAAATCACAGAAATTGTTTTCAGGAGAGAAAAACACAGACTTCTCTTCTCACAGCTAAACCTCATTAGGCAGTGTAGTGTTGTCACAGAAACTTCAATTTTCTGTAAATCAATCCAGTCCAGTCTTACCCGATCAGGAAGCAGAGAAATACCATTTAGAGATAATATTATTTGGAGGTGATAACCTCATTTTAAATTGTGGATTACAATCAGGCTTATATGTAGATAAAAGATTTCTGCAAGATTACTTAGAAAGTCCTCATAGTCCCTTTAATAAAAGTAAACTAATGCCTGTGTTGAAAGATAATTTTAGAATTTAGGTTAAAAAAAAATTGCAACTTAGATTTTTATGAATATTCACCGTTAAGTTTAGTCAGGTAAATATAACTGTCAGCAACAAGCTATATCCAGAGTATCTTAAACTGATATCAAAAGGAAAAGGAAGGATGTCTTTTTTGACCTGATCAATAAACCTCCACGATGATCTCATGATCAAAAATAATGACCATTCACTCAGCCTCCTTTTGTCTTTGTTTGTATGATTAGATTTCTACGAACTGTTTCATCCTGTGAACAAAAAGATTACGATGTCTTGATTGAATAGTTGAGAATGAATGGTTTTGGGAAATAAAGTACATCACTTTCCTTTTTTAACATGGAAAGACGAGATTAATATTCCACAGGTTTCATTAGTCATGTGACCTGAAAGCACTTAACAGCTTAAAGGAGGGGACGATATTGGCAGAGGATGTGAGGTATTCCCATCAATTAATGACTTCAGAGGTTGGCTGTGTGTGTGTGTGTGTATGTGTATGTGTATGTGTGTGTGTGTGTGTGTGTGTGAGTCCAGGTGCTTCTGTTCATGTGTGTGTGTTTGATCAGCTTACTGGACCATTTAAGTAAAGAGATAAGAGTCAGACTAACGTGCCAAAACCTTGGAGACAAAGACCCTGCAGACAAGAGAGGGAGAGGGGGATCAAAGAAAAGAAAAGGACACATGAAAAAACCTGTCTGAATATTTTTAAGGTTTAGAAAAGTGAGTGTGTTTTATTCTCAGTTATTTTGAATTTAAAGCAAAACGACATCTGAGGTTAAACTACCAGCTTTACCGTGAGGGTGTGTAAAGTTTACACCTATATTAGATCAGCAGTCAAGGACATACAGAATGTTTGCTGTTTGAACTGGAATAACCCAGGTATTGTTAATATTATTAACCCTCTGATGCATGAATTATAAAAGCCAGTGTCAGGATTTTTCCCTTGAGCGTTTTTGTTTGTCTTAAGGCATGAAAAAAAGTTTTCCATTTTTTTCCCGCAAATATTTGTACTAAGCATTCAATATAAAACAGTGTAAACTTAATGTAAATATGACTTATTTTAACTTCTTTTCTTTTCCTTTGGTAATTTCATGAATAATCTTTTTTTGATGCTTTGCAAAACATTTTAAGTCTCTTTCATCCATTTTAACACTGAATAATTTATAGTTTATAAGCTTTTTCACCCTCAAATGCTTGTCTATAACATTTTTAAAAATCTATAAACATTTGGAACAAAAATTGAAAACATTTTTCAGGCTCTAAGAAGAATAAAAATATCCTGACACAGGCTAATATGATTTCCACAACATGAACCATTGAATTTAGGGGTAAATAACTTTTAAATTGGTGTCCACTGCAGTGACCACTACGCACCACAGGGTTAATATTTAGAATAATATATAGAGATCATTTTCATGTTACCCCAGAGCAACAATACCTTTATTGGATTAGATCATTTTGTGTAGTTTCCTAATCTGCTCTCATCATCTAATTAGAGCTTTTTTATTGGCTCAAATTCTTTCACCCTAACAGTGCATTATATTGTACTGTATCATATCTTATTGCATTGAACCAGTATATGGGGTTTTAGGGTGATAGGTTGACACACAGGGACACACAACCTTTAACACACATATTCACACCTATGGTCAATTTAGAATCACCAGTTAAAGGGACTGTTGGGACTTTCTGTGATCTTGAAAAAGGTAGAAAGTGAAGACATGATTTTCTGAAGAGCCAGTGAAGGAGTGACAGTGTGGTTTGAACTGAAGAGGCACATCAGGCTGAGTCAGCTGTTACTGATGTTTTATCACTGTGGAAAGTTGACCCTGGGCCTTTTCTCTGATAGCACTGCACACTTCTGCATAACTGTGAGTGGGGGATGAAAACCTGTGCAAACAAACATGAGATGAGCTCTGTTTTTATTTTCACCATCTCTGTGATTTATAGTTTTAACTTTAAAATTGCCAACAGACAGATTATTGAGGGGATTTCCCAGTCATCACCTGTAGCACGCACACATCCCACCCACCCCCCCTAACACATGAAGGCTGATGTAATCATCCTAACACACTGACATGACATATGTTAGAATGCACACATATACACTCCTTGCGGCAGGTGACAGATCGGATGGTTACAGGCATGGAGATTCTCCAGATAAGGCTGTTAATGAGTAACCCTGCTGTTTCAGGTTGTTTGCTGCTCAGTGGCTGGAAAATTGGAACAATAACACGCAAACACAGAGATAATGGCTGTGGTGCTGGGCAGTCGGACTACAGGGAGATGGAGGAGCAGACTAAAACACCGACAGTAAAGTACTCTGCTAATTGACTTGATTAACTTGACCTGAAAAAGGTTAAAGAAAAGTATGTACACCATTGATCAAATAAAGAAACATTTGTTTTTCTTAACTTTGATTTCTGAAATTGTGCTACCTTTTACAGTTGTAAATAAATAGCAGCTATGCTAGTTAGCATAGCTTAGCATAAAGACTGGGATTAAATAAACATCAAACCAATTTATCCCATCATAGCTGAGGATAATTGACTGATAAGTAGTAACAACAAGGCTTTAATGAATCAGAGTTTTTGGATTTATAAAATCTATCTCTGACGACAGAAAAAGCAATAATTTGAGTTATTCAGGTAAACAGGGAACTTTAAGTCTTTTTTCAGGCTATTTTTATTGTTGTGGAGCATTAGACGAGTAGATTGATACCCTACTCAAGATAGTTACCTGACTACAAACCACTTAGCTAGTTAGCGTAGCTTAGCATTAAGACCACAATTTCAAAAATATCAAACATGTTTATCATTATGTACTTGAAGATGATTTAAACAAACACTTGATACAACAAGTCCTTAATCAGGGTTCATTTAAACTTCCTAAATCACATTTCTCTTGCTGGTTATCGAAAAGAACCGACAACAACAACAACAGAATCTACCCTTGCAATGCCTCATTATGTCAAAAATCTATTTAATGCCATTTCTTTGTTTCTCTGTGTTAGCAGAGTAGATTGATACCTTACTCTTGACAATTACCTAAATACAAACCATTCAGCTAGTTAGCATAGCTCAGCATAGCTTAGCATAAGGACTAGAGTGGAGCTAATATTAAACTTTTTAATGCTGCACATTTAATTATGATACAGACAAACAGCAACAACAAGTCCTGAATCTTGTCACATCACCCAAAAACTAGAGTTGACTTACCCTGCTCCAAATATAGTGCAGAATCTGGGCTAATCTGGTGTGCAGTCTGCCTTACAGAAGCTAGTGTGATTCCTAAATATTAAGTGCTGGTGTAGTAATTTCTCACTTGGAATGGAGCCAAGCTAACACTTTCCACCTGTCTCCAGTTTATATGCTATGCTAAGCTAACTGTCAGCTGTGTGTTCACTGAACTGTTGGAGGAATGGTGTCAGTCTTTTATTTGACTCCTCTGAATACAATGAAACACCTGGCCTTTAAAAAGGAGCATTGCAGAGATACAAACCAGGAGTTTTTTGTCTGTGAGACAACAGTGCAAACTACTGCTGATTATTTTCTGTCACAGTGTGCAGCTGAATGAACATAAGCATGACGCAAGAGTCAATTAATGTGCAAGAATGAGACTTTCCTCATCAGTACTCCTGTGTTCGTATATGAACTTTAAAAAGCTAAATCTGTTCTCACTCATGTAAGTACAACAGAAAGATTAGTTTTAAAACCCCTCTGCATCATGGGATGTAATCTGACACTAAGTCATAAAACCTTTACTCAACGGCCCTGAGCTTTCGGACTCTCACTTTTCTGATTCGGCAGGAGCCAATTAGAGTGAGATGAAAGAGGTTTTATTACAGATTGTTAAAACCAAAAGTGACACACCCTCAGATTCTTTCAGGGGAAAACTGGGGGAGGAATTATACTGATACACCTTCTGATAAACGATGAGTACAGACCTGGGAAGCGTGCCAGCGCCGCGACACTTCATCTTACTAATGCAAAGAGCTGAGCCGAGGCTTCTTTTACACAATGTTTCTTATAACTGAATATGTAGAGGATAAAATTTCCAAGGTGGTGTTATTGTGTGTTTGTTATATCAAAAGCAACAAAAGCTTACTTTCTTCCAAACCAAGGACAGTGTAATTTTTAAACCAAGTGTGGTGTAGAGGGTGTATTTGCTTGAACATATTATGTTTATACCTATGGGTGTGTTCACTTTTTCCAAACAAAATGAATCTGTAAACTGATTTGAAAAAAAGTTTCAGCTTAAAGCTACAGTAAAGCATATTTGTCTTGTCATGGAAGAGTTTGAAATATATATTTACATTTAAAATAATGTTCATTATAAGTCATAGTCATGTTTTAGCCTTTAGCCTGTGCTCCATCACTCTCCTGTTTAGCTTTCTTGAGCCCTTTTGCCCCTTTGCTGTAAGACAGTCCAGCTCCTGTTTCCACAATTATTACTAAATAAATCACAGAAGTTGTATTCAGTCAAGAAAAACACAGACCGCTCTACTCACTGGTACACTTCGTCAGCCAGCGTAGCGTTGTCACAGATACTTTGGCGAGCCATAAATCAATCCAGTCTAATCCAGCCCAGTCAGGTAGCCAGAAATTAGCATTTGAAAATAACCTAGTGTGGTGCTGATAATCTCATTTAAGCTGTAGATTTTTATCAGCCATATATCTAGATATGACACTTTTCCCACAGACTCTTAATGACATTTTGAAGTGTAGATTATAAAATCCCCAGATTCTTAAATTGTTGAGCTGTTTACTCATACAGTCCCTCACAAAACCTCTTCCATTTGTTATTGTTGAGAAACTCAGCTTCTTTTGGATGCCATCTTTCACCAAGTTATGTTGCTTAACCAACACAAATGGATTTAATTAGTTTGTAGATGTTCCTTCAGTTTTTCTTTTTTATTTCATATAACAATAAAAACCTTTTTCAGTGTCTCACTGTTCCATTTTCAACTTTTCAGCATGTTCTGCCAGCATCAATTTATAGTACGCATATGTTTGTCGTATAACAAGATGGGGGAAGATAATTAAAAATTGATTTGATGTGTTTTCTTTGACCATTTCCAAACAAATACGGGCTCCAAATGATTTGCAAAGCATCAAAATCTGTTCTTCATCAACATGTTTCATAACTCGGCTGTTGAAAGGAACGTTGTAATTTGAATGTAATAAACTAAGAGTGAAAAAGTGTTTGTCAAGCACCTGTTTTTTAACATACAGATCTTGATAATGCTGAATATAATCACTACTTTGGTTGTTGTTTTTGTAAATCGGAGGGGCAAAAAAGTAAGAGGATATGAGAAGCTAACTCAAGAGTTCGGATTAAGTGGTTGGGTAATAGTGAAGTGCAAACAGATGCTAATTATTGTGTTTTTCATCAGATGAGTTTTTCTTATCATTTTTAATCATTTTCCGTTGATAAACAGATCAGACAGTTTGTGGACTGATGGTTTTAATTAAAAAAAATGGGAAGCTATTAATGGAGCATGTTTTTTATTCCACTAATTGAGTCTCTGCTCTTTGCTGATTGATTGGAGCTTCCCCTGCTTCATATCAGTTTCATTTTTCCACCTCAAGCGGCCTATTCAAGCTCTCACGATGCAGCCAGAACATGAAACACGAAGTGGAAAAACGATCCCGAGGGTAATCTGATCATGCTCACGTGCTGCCAGGAGGACAAAGACATTTCGTCTCCAAACCTCACACACTGGCATCAGCCCATCGACCAGGGGCACGGGTTAAAAGCTGCTTTTCTTGGGGCAACAACAACAGGAGGAGGAGGAAGAGGAGGTGGAGAAGGAGGCGTATCTGTTATGTCAGAGCTCCTGAAGAGTCGTTGTATATATCAAGAACATGGTGTAACAGATTTAACAGAAAACATGCAAACAGCTCTTTGTTTTTGTGGCTTGCACACAAACTTGAGAACAAATCCAGCTGTGTTCAAGTATGGAATTACAAAAACATGTAATTTTATATTGAAAAAAAGATGCCTTGTTTGATCATAATAGGCTTATGGTTTATTTTCCTGGAGATATCAACTCCACATTGACACCTGCGCGAAAAAATTGACACCTATTTTGTTCCACAAAATCTTCTCGTCTTCCAATCCCAAGCACATGTTCATTCAAAGGCATGAGGGCTTGTAACGTGACTTAACATTCATCCATACCACACATAAACACGTATTTAAAGAAACATGAGTTGCCCAGCAGATGCAAGAAGAGCAGGGGAAGATATAAAGAGAGGGGGGAGGTGGGGGAGGTCTGAAAGATGGGAAAGTTACCACATGTGTGACCCCTGCGAGGAGGAGGAATGTGTGAATTTACAGTAAAAGTTGGAGGGAAGACAAAGGGGTGGAGAGAGGTGGAAAAGAAGGGTTTGAAGTGGACGAGAGGGGGGAGTGGTGAAGGGGGCGTGTGAGCGTGGGGAGTGGAGATGGTAATTGGAGACGTGTGTTTACCGTGTCCCCAGAAACATATGAGTTCCCAGGACAATGTGTTCAAAAACACACGCTGATACCAAGACCCAAACAAACTCACTCATTCTTGTAGGTGGAAATTTTCAGGCCCGGAGGGAAAATCTGCCAAATGTGACAATAAGAATCAATGAGATGATGAAACAAAGGCAGGTGTGATTTTTGAAGTAAAAATTCCTCATAATGTGGAAAAATCATCTCACCCTCTCTCTTATAAAATGGCATCAACCAAGTGGTGACGTCAGCAGCTGAATTAAGAAGATAAAATTCAGTTCTTCAAGTGTCCACTAGGGGGTGGCTCCAAAACCTCTCGAGTGCCCATTAAAAGTCATGTTAAAAATCAAAATTTTGATATATACTCTCTGCCTTCCACCAAAACAGTTTCAAGGGGGGAATGAAGTCTTTTGAATCTATCAGTGACAAGTCTTTCATAATTAGATGTATTAAGAGGCAGAGCTTGCTTCACTCGCATGTCCACACATTGTTGCTGTTAGCTAAGAGGCAAATCATTCACCTCATCTCCACCTTTTAACTCCTTGCTTGGTTGACAAACAGTTAGTTTGTCAACATTTCCATGACTCGCCTGAAGATGTAAAAACTCAAGCTTCATAGAAGTAGATTTACAGGTGTTATCGAGAAAATCACATTTAAAATGCATGAAGCCCAAAAAGACTGCCTGGCCAAAAAAAAAAGTCACACACATATTTTGTTGCCCCATCTTTAGCTTTGATCACAGCACACATTAGCCCCCACAGGCTTGTACAGTAGGCACTCGGCATGATGGATGCATCACTTCACCTGCCTCTCTTCTTACCCCGATGTGCCCATCACTCTGGAACAGGGTAAATCTGGACTCATCAGACCACATGACCTTCTTCAATTCCTCAAGAGTCGAATCTTTATGCTCCAGAGGAAACTACAGCCTTTTTTTCCAGTTAGCCTTAATGATTCGTGGTTTTCTTAAGGCTACACAGCTGTTCAGTCCCAATCCCTTGAGTTCCCTTTGCATTGTGCGTGTGGAAATGCTCTCACTGTCGCTATGTAACATAATCCTGAGTTCTACTGTTGTTTTATCATTTGATTTGGCCAAAGTTTCGTCACCATCCCTCCAGTTTTTAATAGTGTGTTGGACAGTTCTAAATCTAATTTTAGTAGTTTCTGCAATCTCCTTGGATGTTTTCTCTGCTTGATGCATGCCTATGATTTGACCCTTCTCCTTAAACAGACTAACATTTTTTCCTCACCCACAGGATGTGTCTTTTGCCATAGTGGTTTAAGAAATGAGAAGTCACTCATTGCATCAGCTGGGTTAAGTATCTTGTTGCCAGCAGTAATTATCCAATAGGAGACTTGTAGCTATCTTCATTGTTAAATCCAGGTGGTGACCATTTTTTTTGGCCGGGCAGTGTATTTTATCTAGTGTAAACATATCTGAAGTGACAGATTTATATATTCGTGAGGTTTATTATCATTGTTTAATCGGGGCATTACAGTTATATTGGTCAATGCTGTTTCAGATGCTTTTCGCTTCTTTTTTTTTATGGCATTGATTTTCTTTATTTGCTCAATTGCTTTGGAGATTAAACACTTGATGTGAACCCTGAGAAACTTGTTTGGACCCATCAGCTGTTAAAAATAAGAACATGTTTGGCTTTAATTATCTGACAGACATGAGTAATCTGTTTCTTAAAACTCAGGCCAGTCTGAACTTGTCTTATCAGGATGTGATGCTCTTAAACTGCCCTGGAGTTGACACACTTTATGTTCCTGATCCGGCTTTTTGTTGACTAAGCTCTGAAATGTCCCTGTTGACTCCAGGAATCAATATTAGCATCACTGTATTTTCACACAGATGGGTAAAGGACACGAGAGGAGAGGCTGTCGTCACTTTAGTGGTGGGACGTCCTGAGCGGAGAGTATCAAGACTCCTCACCTTTAAATCAGGCTTGGACCAGCTCCTGAGCTTCTCTCTCTCTTACTCTTAACCTAAATCTCTCTCGTCCTGTAAATTCGTGTGGCTTGTTTCTGTGGTCGACCTGTTGACTCAAACGTGACTGGAAGCTCACAGCCATAAATTGTTATGCTCTGTTCTTTCATTAATAACAAAGTGAAAGTACGAGCAGACTGCCCCCTTGAGAGAAACTAGCTTCACTATGTCCCGTGGTTGGAGCCAGCAGCGTCACACACTCGGGGTGTGTGTTTGCTTTTTTATATCCTCGACCCTGAAAACAGCTTCCTCTTTCACTGCATGGAGGAGTGAGAACAACTTGTGCGGATAAAAACAGATCAGAGAGTATTTTCACACGCAGATGCACGTCCTCTTTTCTCAAGTAGCTTGGTGTGTGTGTGTGTGTGAATGTGTGTTCATATTTCTCATGTTCTCATAAGGTCATTATATTGTGCACACAAAATAGAGAAAATATCTTTAGTGCATAAAATTATATTTTCTGTGCACAGGTTAACAGAATGTGAAGGTTGAAGACTTTGTTTTGGTTTTTCCACAGGTGAGAAAATCAGAGCACTGGCGTTCAGCAAGAGTGACTCTTTGGTCTGTGGTTGAGAGAGTCCGTTGGTGAGCTGCCTGTATTTGGATGTTGTTGCGTTTGCTCTCTCTCTCTCTCTCTCTCTCTCTCTCTCTCTCTCTCTCTCTCTCTCTCTCTCTCTCTCTCTGAGTGTGTACAATATGATCCATCCCTCTTGTGGAGGTGTAGAATCTCACACATTCCTTCTTTGTGGACCTTTCCCACGATGACACTTTCCTTAAACCCCTGACATAACCCGGCCTTATAGTGTGCCTGAGGTGAGTGAGTGAAGTTTGCTGGTTAAATTTGATTGTAAACTTCTTATATGTTGATGAAATCACCTCAAAGCTCACACATTAATTTTACTGTGGAAAAAACAGCACACAACTGGCAGCAGGATTGCCATTATATGACTGTAAAATAAAGAGTTTTTGCTGTAACAGAAATTTGCAGTATTTTACTGTTCATCAGCTTGTGACCATGAGCGAGGAGGGCACACAGTGGACATGAGACTGTGCTGTACATGGGTAGATCACATAGGTCACACAGGCTGTCTTTGGCCTTGCAGGCAGTTCAGACCTGTTGTCGACAGCAAAGACCAGATGTCAAGGATATCACTGAATGATGGTATCTTCTTTTGTAGAACTCTAAATGAAAAGTGTAAATATATTGTGTAAGCAGTACATTGGATTACTAAATATGACTGGAATAGAACATACTGCCAGTTTACACTGTGGAGCGCAGACAGGTCAATGCCACAGAGCGTAGATGACGGGCGCAGACAGTGACAGGCACCCATGTGATTCATCCATGTACAGCAGTGTCTCATGTCCACTGTGTGCCCTCATCACTCACGGTTACATTGCACATTGCATCCAACTCTTGAAAAACTCCCACTCTTCCACAAATACTGGATCTTCCTGGGATTTAAAACATTTGCATACTGTTATGGGTCTTTGTGGTTTTGCTTAAAATTTATTAGACCACAATGCCTTGCTGAATACAGTACAAAACCATATTTCATAAAAACAGTAGATTACTGCTGAAAATTGACTGTAAATTAACCGCAATTGCTTACAATGCAAGTAAACCAAAGTACAATCTCGTTTCCAGCTCTGTGGTAACCTGCTTCAGTGGTGTCTGAAAATTAAAGGTCAAAGAGCATCTACTCATGCTCCAAAGCTTGTTTTGAATACAAATATGTTCACATTTGCATGTTTTAATTAGTTTTCAGGTGTTGTTTTATATGATGGCTGAGTGACTGATTGCATACTTGAGGCGATACAAAAGAAAGACAGCGTTTGATTGGATTTTCATGTTGATGTAGTATGATTTAAGATACAAAATGACACATCATCCAGACTTAATATGAAATCTTCATATTAATCATTTAATATGAAATAAATGGAAACTTGTCATTTGCTGCATTGGGAAAATGTCAGATGTAGATTTTGACGTCACCAAGAGGTTATGTAGGAGGTAGGTAAAGGTCGATAAATCTGTAAGTGTGTGGTTGATTTTCTGCCTCAAGGACGTCGCTTTCCTTCAGCCTGCTTGGACTGATAAAATATTTATGCTACATGTGAGCACAGCCTCAGCTATAAATAGCCGCAGTCAAACAGAAACCATTAGTTTCCCCTCTCAAAGCTTCATGTCTCACTCTCAAACGCTCAGAAATAAATTCCCGTTGCACTTTAATCAGGCAGACATATGGACATTCTAGATGACTATGCAGGCGCCAACACATGATACAGGCTGCTGTCAGTGTTCGTGCCAAGCTTGGGCATCCATGTCGGTGTGGATAGATTTATGAATGGGCATGTATGCAAATAATTTAAGCCATGATGAGTCAACTGAAAACTGATTCAGTTTTTTTGCTGAAGGGCTGATCTCAGATTTCTGCAGCTGTTAACTTCAGACATGGGAACAAGGGCCTGTCTCCACCAAAAGCTTCAAAATGAATGTTTTCAGTGGAAACAGGCCCTAAAAGAATGCACTCAAAGCCCATTGTCACATTTTGATTATGGTTTACAAAGTGCCGGACCAGAAAAAACCTTCCAGAAATGAGAAAGACAAACATTTTGAAGGGCGATGCAGAGGAGGCACAAAATGTCTCTCTTTGTCTTTTTTATGATTTGTTGTGTAAAGAACTCAAATATTTTGGTGTGTTCACTCTGTTAATGGATATGAAGTCTAAAATGTGTTTCCAAGAAATCACAGTGACCTTAACCTTCCACCTCTTTTTTTCTTGAGTCCAAGTGTCAAACTCAAACATTCACATCTTGTCTTTCAGATTTATTACCACAAACTTGATGTTTTGGCCCTCATGGCCTTCCATACACAGCTCTGCAGGGGAGCAGTGATACACAGGGAACTAAAGACTGCAGACATACACATAAAAGACTGAAACTCTTACAAAATAGTGCTTTGACAGCTGCTGACTTGATTTAATTTACGTCTGGAGTGAGTTTTGCAGATGTGACGCTGTCATGGGCCCACAGAATTACTTCCTTTTTATGTGAATAAAGCTTAACCACATGTACTCACACCCAAAAAAAACATCTAAAAATACTTCATCAATACATAACAGGGAATTACTGTTTCAAGGTATGAAATCTGTCTCACAAACATGAATCTAAATTACTGTTTGTTTGACTGTTTTAAACTTCTGTTTTTTTATGGGACATGCTACAGAGGCACTGGATTCCATGCTTTTCTAAAACAACTTGATTGTGACTTTCATTTCCTCATTGGTATTTACCACAGCAGGGAGAATACACAACTTGCACAATCCAAAAATAAATTTGAAGAAGGAGAGTGAATGCCCTAAATGAAACTACCACCACTCGATATCCTGGCTCCTATCTTTGGGAATCTCAGGGCAACAAAGAAATCAAACATTTTCTGTTAACTGCAACATAAAACACTACCTTATGCTGGGTGTATTTCGACAATATGGAGTGAGTAGCTGTAAAAGTTTTTTTAAAAAACATTTTGGGTTTGCCACTCAGAATCACTCAAAAAATGTGAATGTAAAATTGTCAGGGGTTATTCCAGAGAGAAATTGTTGCCCACTTAGAGCACTTTCTCTGTGCTTGGTCATCTCACCTGCTGTTATCGGGTCGGCCAGAGGGAAGTGCAGTGTGAATGGTTGAGCGACTGACAGCACAATGTGATATCACATGCTTTATTTAACACTTTCAGGGTTCAATATGAAATATACTGAAATTGATATCACAATATATTGCGATAAATTGCAGTTAACAAAAAATCGTACAAACATTTTTTTCCAGTACCGTGAAGCCTTAAACTAAACCTTATCTAATACATTTTGTAATGGCTCTTGTTGGTTCCTTGTTGTTCTAAGTTCATCCTGTATTCATTTCTGGTTTTTTATTTTTTTTTCATTTTTTTAAGGTTTATGTATTTTGCTGCATGTTCTCTGTCTATAAATATTTGTATGTTCGTTGTTTCAATAAAAAACGACAGCAAAATTGTCTTAGCCAGGGTCACATTTGACAATAAATAACGAGTATCAAGTGCATATTTGCACGCTTGAAACTGTTCTTGTTGATTTATTTGCTGAAAAAAATTGCAGTATTAAGAGTTTTGAAGAAGAAACTCAATAAATGCATGTCTTAAACAAAGAATATATTGTTTTCATACGTGTTTTCTTTAATAGTTGTATTGTGTGGGTCCTGTTGGTGTCTGGCTGCACGGACTTATATTAGTGCGACACCCAGCGGCTGAACGTTGTTATTGCACCCACTCATAGCTTTAGCTGTAGTAACGGTCCGTCACCTGAGGGGAGCAGTGTACTACAACTGTGCAACACCGTAAGGCCTGATCTGAAAACAATCTTTTAGAGAGTTAACGGTAAGTTAGCGTGTAATTTGCTCCACTTAATCTTAAGAAACATTAATAAAAACCACAGAGAGGGTGAGGTTTCGCTTACGGGGCGTATTTTTAGTCTCCGGTAATTAAACAGGCTCGAGCGCAGCTGAAACCGTTAAACTAGCTTAATAAAGTAAAATGAGCTCGTGAAAGAGAGAAGTTTTTGATGTTTTCAGGCTGTAGTGAGTCATTTTGGTTGGTTTAGGGTACATATAACACTTTAAAATGATGAAATCAGCTTTAAAAACAACAGAAAAGCATTTCCCTCCGTGTGTGAAACTGACTCATCAACGGCTGTAACGGTTGACTCAGTAACGGCTCAGACAGTTTAAACAGCCAGCTGCCCCCGAAATATCAGGTTTGACAAAAAAAAAAAAAAATTAGGGTAAAGACAGTACTTCAATTACCCATAAATTTGTATAAAATAAATATTTTTTGTATGAAATGAAAATTTTGTGAAATATAAACGTAAATATTGCAAAGAAGCCCAGTTCCCCCGGTTAAAAAAGTATAAAAATGAAAAAGTGGCTATGTTGGATTTTTTTTTTTTTTTTTTGCTATAATGTTGTAAAAATGTGATAAAAATTCAAGTAAGTAGCACAAAAAGTCAAAATTTCGACTTTTAGCTCAAAAATCTTGACTTTTCAACCCAAAATTTCAACTCTTTTATCTGTGATTTTGACTATTTGTCTCAACATTTTGATAAAATGTGCTTCTTTTAGATCTTCTGTGATTGGCCCATGATCTATGCATGTCTAATGAAGATGATTATCTTTAAATTTTGACTTTGTCCTAAAATTTTGACCTTATTATCTCAAATTTTGACCTAAACAATCTCAACATGTTGCGTTTTAACTGATATTTTTGATTTTCGATCTCAGATTTTATCTTACTTTACCTCAAAAATTCGAGTTTATTTTAGGCATCGAAGCTTCTTGAAGCTAAATTTTCATTTAAATGTTTCAACTTGTGGATTTGGGCTTCCCCAAGCAAAAATTTAGACAAAATGAGTGTGAAACGGCAACAATATTTGTCGAAGAACAGTTACAAAACATGTGAGTCAATAAGCTAGCTTTTCTTTTTAGATGTATGCCTACCTGAGGCTTAAGCAGTTTAAGAGTAATGCTCAAATGAATAAAGTGTGATTTAGAACAGAAAAATAATATTTAAAAATCTAAAGGTGGATTTACTTCATTTTATAGGGCCCACTAGAGTTAGACAGTCCACTAACCTTTTTTCTGTTAAAAGTGAAGAATCTGAAGCTTGAGAAGTGTTTTTTCTTTTTCTTCTCTTCTAACCTGATTTCAGATCAAACCGAGCCGTAAAGGAATTCACTGCAAAGGTCATCCTCCCTCTGAGATATGAGCTTCATCCTCCAGGCCAGAAATATGAGCAGACATGAGGAATGTGCCGTCACCTGCAGCGACCGTATCTGCTTGACAGGTGAGAGAACAAGTGAGTCTGTGGGGGGAAATTTTTGCATCTGTTGCTGCTTTAAAAACTTAACCTGTGAGAAAACAAACAGGAGGGGAGTGTGTCTTACCTCCGGCACAACTTCTTTCTCTGTGTGGTGTGTGACTGTGTGGACATAGCATGCAGAGCGTCCCCTCACATGCTCCCCCACTGATCCTTAAAAAGTCTTAATTTTTGCCTCTGAAAGTCTGTGTCTAAAATTAGGGCCTCAAATTGTCTGGAATTTAAGAAAGGCAGACATTAAATTTGATCTGCGGCCGACTAAATTGGCATAATGTCTGCTTATTTGTTCTGTCTGGTTGAATTTTGTTTAACTTTATATCTTTCCACACTGTCAATTTCCATGTCTTTATTTGGATTTGAAATGCTTTGGGCTCAGTCAGAGAAGTGGCTGCACGCTTTGATGCATATTTAACCCAAAAAGAGAAAGAAGAAAGCATTTCTGACCTTTTGTGTCATAAAATGACTCGTCATCTTTCCAGAATCCAGAATTTTCTTTAACAACTATTGTAACCAACACGGCAAGCCCCGGCAGAAACTCAAAATCCTCCTCTTCATCCTCCACCCCCGTCTCCCTCAGGACCCCCCTCGACTGTCTGCTGAGGGGTCTCCTGCGCCAAAAAGCAGGAAGTCACAGCTGTGCTTATCCCCCTTTTTGTCTTTCCCTGTATCTATGTGAGGATCTGGGTCAGTGTGTGTAACTCTGTGTGTGTGTGTGTGTGTGTGTCTATATGTCTGCGTTTGTGTCTCCCTCTCTCTATCTGGCCTGTGTGATGCTGGTTTCTATCCCCACCTCTTTGCTGCACAAGTTTCCAGCGCTGTTAAATGAAAGCCCGGCTTATACAGACTAATAAACACTCCGTGTGCCTGAGCTCTGTGTCATAGCGGCTTATGGTATAATACTGGCTGCACTGGTGGAAACACACACACACACACACACACACACACACACACACACACACACTTATGAAACACACACACACACATATACACACAGTCTGGGAAATTGGTACTTTTTATGTAGTTTCTGTCACCTCTTCTTCTGTCTTTCTCCTTTCTTCTGTCAACTTATCGAAAATAAGTGAAATTTTAGAAAATATATTATCTACTTTGATAACTAACTAATTGAAAACACTGTAGCTGTTTGCTAGAAGGCTAATAGCCCACCTTAATCTCACTTCTGTACTTCATGTGAGGTCAGCCAAAAGTTAAAGTGAGTCACATTTCCATCATGGTACCTGTTGACGATAGGCTTTAAATTGCTTTAGGAACTAATGGGTGACATCACACTGACTACATTACTGTATAGTAGTCTATTATTTTATCCCGTCAAACTGTCAGGACTCAAAATTAGCAAAATTTAATCAAATCATAAATAAATGAAACCATAATGCTTGAGTCATATCACTTTAAACTGGACAGTATAGTAACAGTATTGTCATGTAGCGTATGGTATTGTATTCAACAGTCTTGTCTCATTATGTTCTAATGTATCGCATTCTATTGTCTTATCATAATATATCATAGCATTGCATAGCATTTTGTACTGTACTACACACTCTGATGCACACTATTATTGAATAGGGATCTAGGGATCCATTTTTTAAGGGCGATACGCTACCCATTTTTTTCCCCATCACCCTTAGCCAATGATCGATACTGGCTGCCAATTTTCCTGGGCCCATATTTGACGCCAATAATGCTTTTGCTCCCTCAATTTATATCATAAAAATAACGCAATGATAACAAATGTTGTGAAACTCAATTTTGATATAAGGAACATCTATTGAACTACATTTGATAAGATGTAAAAGAGAGCTAGAATATGTTTTAAACAATAGGGACAACTTAATCTTTGCTCAACTTTGAACAAATATTTTGGTATAGTTTTGAAGTTGCTTCACTTAGCGGTCAAGAATTGATAGGATTTCATTGATACCAATGCCCTTGTCTGTTCCACTTATTAAAACATACCATATCACACTTGATTGCGCTGTACTGCATTGTAGTTTACCGTATTGTAACGTGGCATATCATAATGTACAGCATCATGTCACATTGTGTCGTACTGTATCATATCATAACATAACAAATCGTAACATACCGTTACGCAATATGCCATATTGTGCTTTTCTATACTACATCATATCACATCCCATCCTGCCATAATGTGTCATACCATTTCATAAAGTACTGTATGGTACTTTGGTTCGTGTCGTAATGTATCATACTGTAATGCATGGCATCACATGGTATTATATTGAATTGCATCATTTTGCATAGTGTTGAATCTATCTGTTCTGAACCTGAACTGAAGAGAAACAATATAAGTGGTGAAAAGTGGCGAAATGACAAGAAGTAGCAATAAATGTGAGTTCAAGTCAGCAAAAATGGTCCAGAAGCAGACAAAAATGTGTGAAAAAGGATGAAAATTGGGGGAAAACAGAGCCTCAATGATTCATTGAGCAGTTGTTTGTTATAATGATCACTGTTTTTACAATCAGATTTTCACTTTGAGAATTTTAAGTGAAAAATTGCAGGCCTTTTTTTATGAGCTAATACTCTAACATCCTAATACTGGTGACTTTATAGCCTCTGTGATTGTAACTTGAGAATTTTGGCCTCCACGAAATCCAGACATCTGATTCAAAGATGTCACCCATAACTTTTTACAGACACCAAGGAATGTTTTCCATTGGTTTCCAGACGGTTTATAGACCAAAAAACAAATTAATCATCACAGGAATTAGTAAGCAAAGAATTCAAAGGATGAGATGACGTTGCCAAAGTGGGACCAGTGTTCCTTTTGTCCACTAGGGGGAGACTGTGGTTAGAAGTTGTGCAGATTGCATGAAAAGAGATGAGGAAATGAGTTGATTTATTACCCTGTCATATTTTTTTAATGAGTTCATGGTTGTGATTTCTGGTTTTGGTTTTGAACAGATGATAAAGGGCGGGGCTTCCTGTGATTGGCATGTGGCGACCGTTCAGACCTGGAGATACAGTGGAGTTACAATATGGTCACTTCTGTGTGCAAAAGACTGAAGTGGCAGGGTTTGAAATGTTGAACCACGCCGAAAGCTCTTGACAACTTTCCCGTTCAGTTTGGCGTAAAAGTTGCAGAGAAGAGGATGACGGATGCTCACACGCTGTTGTGATAACTTGATTTCCCGTCACTTTCTCTTCTCCTCACTTTCTGTCTTCATCCTCTTCTTCTCTCCTGCAGCCTGCTCTCTGCTGTAAATCTGCGGCCTTCACTTTAACAGGCACACTGTGCCTCTGTAACACCGGCTGCCTTTGTTTTGGTTACAGATAAAATCAGCGAAAGAAAACACGACAGCGGACAGAGAAAGAGGGAGAGGCTGGAAGAGCGAATCCCTGTGGTGCAGGAAGAAACAGACAAATCCAGTGAGTGAACACGGACGTTTCTCCTCCTCCTTTTTTACTTCTTGAATAAGATACAAAGAGGAAATGATGCCCACTTACAGAGTGACGATTTGGCAAAGACTGCCGACCCTCTCCTCGTGTCTCACCTTTCACTCTCACTTTCTTTGATGCTACCTTGAACATGTGGACATATGGAGCCAATCACGCCGCCTGTTGCTGGTGCTTTCTTTGGGAATGTTGACAAGTTGACAGGCAAGGCGCTGAGCTGACATCTGACAGGAGAGACAGACAGATACAGGGAGGAAGAGAGAGAGAGAGAGAGGGAGAGAGAGGAGGGGGAAGGGTGAGAGACTAGGAGATAGGGGGGAGGTGAGAGAAAAAGAGGAGGAGAGATGAAGAGAGAGGGGGTGAAAAAATTGCGTCCGAGACTGGACTGCCCCCTTTTTTCCCCTCAGCCTCTCTCTCTCTCTCTTAACTTTTTCTCTCCCTGCCTCCTCCTTCTCCTCCTTCTCCTCCTCCTCTGTGTGTTTTTTTAAATGATTTGGGGAGAAGAGGGGAACAAGCATTCAGAGCTTGGCCGACGGTGCAGGCAGGCAGGCAGGAGCGTCACAGGAGTCTGAGGGGCACTGAAGAGGACTGAAGAGGCTGTGGATTTTTTTTTTGGTTTGTTTTGTTTTTGAATCTGATGCACTAGAAGGTTAAATGATTAAGTAACAGACAGAAGAGGAAGAAAAAAAGAGAAGAGATATGAAGCAGATTGATGTGAGGTTTTGAAAGAGCAGAAAAGCAGAGTGACCTTTTTCCAGACGCGACTTGAGTTTTATTCCACTGGAGGCTCCTCATCTTCATCCAGCAATGCTTTTGAGGAACTCTGCACTGAACTGTTGCTGGAGGCAGACGCAGGAGTGAAACATCCTCATTGAAAAGAGGATCCACGTTGTCTTCTTCCCTTGAAAACTCTCTCACATCAGCAGGTGTCACCATGTTTTCCCAGAGCCTTTTTTCGAAACCATCATGGACTGTTTGCTTTCTAATCCTGTGCATCCTGGATGTTTGGGTCACGGCTTCCCCTGCGCAGCAACCACAACCCAAGCAGCAGCAGCAGCAGAAGCGCCGGTCCAGGCAGATGCCACCTCTAACCTCCTCCTCATCAGCTGGTAACCTGTCGGAGAGCGCTGAGAGCAAAGTGGAGCGCCTCGGCCAGGCATTCAAGCGCAACGTACGCGAGCTGCGGGAAAAGAGCGCCTGCTTAGATCTGGTCTTCCTCGTGGATGAGTCGTCCAGCGTTGGGGCCAACAACTTCTTAAGCGAGCTCCGCTTCGTGCGCAAGATGCTGTCAGACTTCCCTGTGGCGCCGGAGAACACGAGAGTGGCTTTGGTCACCTTCTCGTCCAAGACGCACGTGGTAACAAGAGTGGACCACATCTCGGCGCCAAAGTCGCACCAGCACAAGTGTTCCCTGTTCAACCAGGAGATCCCTGCCATCAACTACAGAGGAGGAGGCACCTACACGAAAGGAGCCTTCCAGAGAGCAGCGGTGAGTCTCAACGCCACATGTGTGTCAGTTAAAGTGTGTGTTTGTGTGTGTGCGTTAATGATGCCCCTGCGCGTCCGTGCCGACGCGGCTCCTGCTTCCTCTAAATTACACACCAGCAGATAGTGAGGGGAAGCCGCTCGCCGAGCTAATTGTCGAGGAGTTTCCAGCGATAAAAATACCATCAGGAGGGAGCTCACGCATGCACAAGCACAGGCAGATACACGCAGACACACACACACTCTGGGAAACAGGTTTGGAAAAAATAGCGAGACGTACACGTCAAGTGTGTCTGCTTTCCTCGTGATTCCCCCATGATAACGCTCCCTCTCTCACTTTTTACTCCTGTGTTTGGATTGTATGTGCGAGTTTGTTTTGGAAGCAGAGATTTTTAGGGGTTTTGTGGGATTACAAGAGGTCAAAACACGCTCTTGTTTATGGTTTGTTGATTTGTGCAGCCTGACACCCAGCAGAGCGCTCAAACACACACACACACACACACACTGAGGACATATGGCACAGTTCATCCGTCAAGTCCAAGCAGGCCAGCTGTTGGAGCTGTGTTGGTGGTATAGAGGCCGGTTCTGTGTAAACACACACACATACACACACACACCTCCACTCAGGGCTTCAGTTGGGAGTGTTATTTAAGTAGGACAACGTTCAGGTGCTTTGGAGAGTTTATCTCTGTGAAGACTTTGCAGTCAGCTGATTGTTGCATCAACACAGCTCAAAGAATGAGAGGCTAACGTGGTGCACTGAGGTTTGAAACCCTCGCTGACACGATCATGTGATGGAACAGGTGATGCTTGTACAAATAGCTGAGCTTGTTGCTGAATAACCAGAGCACAAACTGCTTTGGGTCAGGGCTGTTGAAGAAAAACAGAGAATGAAGAATGAATAGTGTGAAACTGCTCCCTATGGGTGACGCAGATAGATTAACAGTAATATTTTTGACATTTGTGTATTTCAGAATGTTTAGTCTAGGGACAACTGAAATGAAGAAAGCATAGAATCTAGTATAAAGTACATTAATGTCGTATACTACACAAAACAAACCAGTTATTTGCTATATTTGTTATGAACGAGAGCTCCCTGAAAACAATCAATCTTTATTTATAAAGCGCCAAATCACAATAGACGTCATCTCAAGACGCTCTCCAAAAGCTTTAATAAAGCTTTGTTTTACTGTTTATACTGTAAATACTATTTTTCATATGTCTAAGGTGTCACTGTCTATCAGCATAACTGTCCAATAATCGTATCATTCTAGTATCATTCTGTATCAGCATCACCCTCTGATATCGGTATCAGTCTTATATCAATATCACTGTCATTATAACTCTCTTATGTCTGTATAACTCTAATATCAGCATCTCTCTCGAATATTGGCCCCACTGATCAGTATAACTCTAAGTGCAACATCACTCCGTCATAGAAGTAGCAACACTATCTGATACTGGAACCACCAGAATATCAGCATCCTTTCTCATATCCGTATCACTCTGCTTTCAGATTCTTTTACTCATATCAGTATCAGGGATTTACCAAGAGTCAGCCTGGGGCAGATAATTGGAGTGGATATTTGACAAATTGGGTTATTTTAGTTCTCATGCCGGCTGGTGTTGTCATAGAGACTTTAGAGCCATAAATCAATTTGGTCCTGTTCAATCAGATTGAGAAGCTGAGAAATAGCTTTCAGAAATAACCTATTTGGGCGCTGATGACCTCATTCTAAGTTGTTTAAAACAATCCACATTTAGACTTTTTCAACATCACTCAGAAAGTCTTCACAGCCCCTTCAACAAACATGCCAATTTTTAAAATTTTGACGCCAGAATTTTCTTTTCTGCAAATGAATATTGGTTATCAGCCTCCTTGACTAATAATAATCAGTATTGGTATCAGCCCTGAAAAATCTTAGCGGTCCATTTCTCATCAGTATCACTCTAATATATCAGCATTGCTCTGATTGCAGTATCACAAGCTGATAGTTGCATAACTTTCTGATATTGGTTGCATTTCCATATCATCATCATTCTTTGATATCAGTATCACTGGAATATTGACATCCCTCTCCGAAATTGGTTAATCTACAATATTGGTACCACATTGCATCACTGTAACATCATAATTACTCTCTCATATAACTATCGCTGTTATATTGGCACCACTCTTTGATATTTGCATCACTCTGACCACTCATTCAGTGCCACTCTGATACTGGTGTAACTTTGTTATTGGCATCACTCTCTAACATGATATCATCATCACCCTCTAGTATCGGTATTCCTTTGTTTTCTGCATTATTCTAACATTGGTATCACATTAATATTGGTATCATTTTCTTACATTGATACCCCTCCCTGATGCGCTATTACTTGTTTATTGGTACTACTGTCTCATATTGGTTACACTCCAATATTGCTTCTCCCCCTGATATCATCATTTCCATTAAATCGCTTTCTTGTATTGGTATTACTGTCAGTCTTAAAAATCTAATACCAGCCAAGCCCTTATTTGAACAGTCAAATCTGTGATGTAACAGTGCTGACTCTTCATGAATGCCCTCCAGATAATAGAGTTAATCACGTCAGCTTACTTTGTAGAATAAAGGGAAGGTAAGTTGAGTTTTGGCAGGTCTAAACCCTCAGTCTATCCCTCTTTTAAGCTAACAGCCCTTGGACTGTATCCTCCAGCTTAGCGCTGAAAGCTTGGCCCTCAGGACAGTTTTCAGCTCTCCCTCCTCAGTTAAGTGCTGATAAGGAGGCTGCTGGCTGCGCCCCAGCTCCTAAAGACTGCAACAATACAGAGAAAAGGCTTTCTGGGGAAACTTTGGTGGCTTATCGTTTTCCACAAACACTCCGAATGTTTAGGGTGATTTATCAAATGATGTAGGAGTCCGAAGCAGCAAGGTCCACTATGCGGGAGCTTAAGTCAGCTTTCAGACGTTGTTGTTGATTCAAAGTCTAATTAAACAAAAAAAGGTTCAAGTCAATTCACTAATCTGGGCCAAGGAACACCACTGTATTGCCTTCCCAGTATGGCATCTGACTGGTGAGAGTCAGCCGTGTATGAGTAATGGTGGAGCTACGTGCAGCCTACACACAGCTGAGAGTTTTTGGAAAGATAGATGAGCCTACCAGACACAGACACAGCACCGGCTCTCCACAAACCAGCCAACACCTGATGGATTCATTCTGACGTTTACTGACTATTTCACATGGTCGAGGAAGTGTTGTTAAAATATGAAAAAAAAAACACGAACCCACCTTTCAGGAATTGTTGCCTGATATCTGGATTATTTCATCTCTTGTCTGAGCCTGACTGGAAAGAAACAAAAGAGGAGTTTGTGGTTTCTTTCAGCGTTAAATCTGCTAACACTGATCGACAAAGCATGAATCCTGACCTGCACAAAAGTGTAACTTTGAGACTCTTAAGGGGGATTTTGCTGCATGTGTGCTAGCACGTGCTCCCACAAATCAATCTGAAGCTTCAGCGGAAAATGAGCGTTGTATACGCCTGTACGATAGGTGTGCGAACATGTGCTTGTGTGTTAGAAACAGAGAGCGAGACAGTGAAAGTCAGAGAGAGAATGAGAGAGGATAATTGATAATTGCAGTATAATAATACTAATGCCATATTTTATTCCCTTGGCTGCTCTTGGCTGTTGTAAGTGCTGCAGAAAGCTGGGATCCATTAAGAGAGACATTTTTCCACCAGCCGTGCATGTAGAGACAGGGCCGTCCTCCAACGCTCTTCATCTCTGTCTGCCTCTCTGCTGTCTGTCTGTCTGCTGTCTCTCTTTTCACCTCTCCACTGTTTATATCTATATAGTGAGGTAATGTAAGCTTGTTTAGCCAAATGAGTCACTTCGCCATCTTTTGGCTCTCTGTTATAAGGTGTGGTCAGAGCAAGAGCACGGCAAATTTTTAGTTTACACACAAAAGGAGGCAAAAATTGGGACATTAAATTTATATGCAGATAGACAGCACTGCCCCATCTCCTACAGATATCCAAAGAAGAAGCCAAAGTACCTGACAGATGCTGCTATTTTGCATATTGACGACGCGAGGAATCCGCTACACAAGCAATGCAATGAATCAAAACACAAAGTTAACCCACTGATGAAAATCCAAATATCCCTCATATTAGCACAACGTAGCTTCCTCTTCTCATACAATTAAATATTTGAACATAATCAGCACAAAACTGAGAAAACCAACCTTTTAAGTTGATACATGAACGTAGCCAAAGTGAAATCGCCCATTTTGTAATAGAAGCAGAATTTTAAAGCATATCATGCACTGAGAATTACTGACACAACTCAACTCCAGACACGACAGTTACACCCTGACAAGAAGAGAAATGTTACGATATGATACGAAATGTCACAAAATGACACAACAGATCGCGACAGGTCATATTACGATACAATGTGTCGTATTGTGTTGTAGCTTGCCTTGTCATAATCAAAGACTGTATAAAACATGGACGTAGTCTCTGTGACGTCACCTGTCTGTTGCTGCAGCGCTTTTTTAAGCAAAACTGCGGGCGAGGCCATATTGGAATTAGGACAAACTCATAGCCATTGGGCACCCATCAGTCACATGATCTGAGCTGTGGCTCTGATTGGGTAAGCTCTCTTCTTGAAAAAAAATTCAACCCCCTCACAGTGTGTGCTGTTAGCGAAATAAGCGGTACAGAGTTTGTACCTTTAAATACGCTAATTTCGGCTCTGAAAACGGCCTTTTTTGGCTTGGTGTGTACGTGACTTCCGGTACTTCCGGAGCCAGCCTCAAGTGGTCACTGGAGGAACAGCAGCTTTCTAGCACTTCTGTGGTGTCTGATTTTTTCAGACCGGAGTTTGCCGCTTGGACACAATATGATGTGATATAACATGTATGATAAACCACAAAATGGAATGACATAAAACCACACGCTGGCTACAAATCTTTTGGCCTAGTTTTTGGAGAACTTTTATGTCATTCATGTTTTATTCAGTCTATAGATAGTTATATGGAGTTTCACATCAGCTCCTTCTTAGCATTGAATGTAAATCAACTATTAACAAATTTTGAATCAGTTTTCCAAAATTACCAAATATCATGGGCTTCAACTCTTGAGACATAACTTCTTAACAAATGAAATAAGTTCCCTAAAACTCACAGAAATATGACATTCACTTTCTTTTTCCCTTCACTCTGCTCTTAGCTGGACTTATTTATACCAGCAAATCATTCTTGGTGTCATTTTGAAGTTAAGTGACCATACTCAGAGAGAGCAGCACTTTGTCATAACTACTCATGGTGTCATGTTACAGATCTGCCTTTCCTCAATTTCCTTTCCCAGTTGATAACCTTCTGACTGCCTCTTTGGTTTCCCGGCACTTTCAAGTCTGCCAACCACTCAGTTGGATCTTTCAGCCTCTCAGGAGTTACGCCTTAACTGTACCTGAGACTGAAGTGTTTTGCATCACCTTCTCCAAACTGAGTAATTCTCTTTTCCTCTCCTCTCACTGTAACTGCACTGAAAAAAAGTTGATCCATTTTCCTGCTCTTTTAAAACTCACTTTTAATTTATTTTCCATGCATTTGCCTTTTACATGACAAAATATCTCCAAGGCACCATGGCACCAATCCTTTCTTTTGACTCTATTGGTTTGCTTGTAATCTTATTGATCCAGGACTTATTGCTTTTTCCATTGTTGAATTTATTATAGCTTCCCTGGATACCAGTGTCAGCTATAAAAACATGAGGAGAGAAACGAACGCGTGTCTAATAGCCAGCTAACAATCCTTGCCATTGCTTGTTTCTTGTCCAGTCATTTTTTATTCTGTAGAGCAGCCTCTGTGTTGCCCCCCCTTGCTCGACTTTGGCAATGAGACTAAAGCTCCAGACTTAACTTGGCATCTTCACTGTATCAGACTGTCCTAACAGTTGCATAAGACAAAGACAGAGAAACAGCATGAAAAGAGAGATAGAGAGAGAAATGGAAGATGGCTATCAATTGAGGAATTGATAGAGATTTACTGACCTTTTCTTATCAAAAGCACTGTTCAGACAAATAGAATTTTTCTATGACTAAACTCTCTAGAAGTTGCACTTCTCAGTGGGTTATTTCTTCCAGCTTCTATGGGGAAAATCCCTGTGATTCCTCATTTATGTACCAGGAAATCACTAAAGTTCACACTCATAACTCATGCACAGTTTTATGCACTCAAGCAGAGTTTGTGGACCAGCGTCAAGTCTCTACATGGCTGTCATCATATTAGTCAGAGAATCATATCGTGAAGTATAAACAGACTTGCGGCCTTAGCTTACATTTCAAGACACTTTTGGATACAATGTGTTTGATTTGCTAAGCCCAATTTCATTTTAAATTTAATATGACCAATTCATGATGTAATGCTACAATATGGGGTGATACCAAAAAAGGATCAAATCCAGTGCAATTTGATTAAACGCTGTATGATATGAAAAGCTATTAAACTATCTCACACTACATTAGACATTACAGTAACACAACATCCTGGATTGTATAACAGGATATGATATGGCCTGATATGACACAATTGGATACAATTTAAAACAACATGACAGGATAGGATATGATATTAAACCTTATGATATAACATGTTACAATACAGCACAAAATGAAATGACAGTTAAATATAACAAAACATGTTACAATACGAAAGAAACAATAAACTGTGACACAACAGGGTAGGATACTTTGCAGAACAAAATAATATGTTATGATACAAAATGGTATGTTTTAATACCAATATAATCTGTTGTGACACCAAATCAAGGTATGACATACGGCACAATACAAGTTGATACAATATCAGATGTGTTGCGATGCGTTAGGACAATGTAGCGTTTCGTCACATTACATTGCGTCACGCTGTGTCACGGTACGATCCATAATGGAATTTTGCATAATGGTACATCGTGTTACAATATGTCGTGTTAAGATACGGTGTGTTACGATCAAGCGGCAACCTCCAGTCTGAAAAATGAGGCAACACGGAAGTGCTAAAAAGCTGCTGTTCCTCTAGTGACCACTTGAGGCTGGCTCCGGAAGTACTAGAAGTCACGTACACACGAAGCCAAAAAAGCCGGTATCAGAGCCGAAATTAGCGTATTTAAAGCCTGGTACAAATCCTGGCTCCTGTCTGGATCACTAATTAGGCTAACGGCACACACTGTGAGGGGTGTGAATTTTCTTCTAACTTGGCTGTTTGGAAGATAGAGGGATCGAAAGCTTGCCCAATCGGAGCCACAGCTCAGATCACGTGACCGATGGGTGCACGATAGCTGTGAGTTTGGGCACTCTTCACTCGTCCCAATTCCAATATGGCCCGCCCACCGTCATGCTTCAAAACAGCGCTGCAGGAACAGACGGGTGACGCCACGGAGACTATGTCCATGTTCTATACAGTCGATGGTTACGATACCTTGCGTTAGGATACTACACTGTATTACAATACGTTGCAGTGTGTTTGTGCTATCTTACATTTTTAGTGCAATATTCCATCATTTTGGTATCATGTTACCTCATGTCATGATCAGAATGTGTGCGAAAGGTGCGAAATAGCACAATTTGCTACATCCTCATAGTTTGGCACTATTTGATAGGACGTCCTTTACAATACTTTGGTTGATTTCTTTTATTTCCTGAAAAAACTCAGGATTTTACAATGGTCATGTCCAGCAAACACATCTGGCTTCATCTGTTAACATCTAAATCTGAGGGACTTGCTGATTTCAAAACCTGGTAAACACATCATTCAATTTGTACTATTATTAATTCATCTAAAAGATGTCGGTCTTACTCTTTTGTTATTGTTTAACACATTTTGCAGGACAGTGTGGGAGGTATCAGACAGACTTATTTTAGCAGCCGCCCTGTTTTTCTCATAAGCAAACTTGAGTCAAAGCCCACATTTGTCCAGTTGGTTGTACAAATAGTCCAGGCTGATTTTTCAGAGGACTCTTGGCATTCGCACATCGTAAAGCTTTACTTTAGGTGCAGTCTTTGTGTTATTTAGCATTGCCAGACCACAATAAGTGACACAAATATTAAGGAGTTTTTGAGGCCTCGACGCTGTTCCTTTCATTTGTCCCATTTTTATGCCTTTCCATCACGCTCCCCTCCAGAGCCGCAGACCTTCCCAGCAGAGCGCCGGCCAGGGGAATGTTAACGTCCTCTGCTTTGACGCATTACAGCCAAAATATGCGGTATTGTTTTTCATAACATTGTCTATTAGATTAAATGAGGCGTGTGGACGTTGCTCATGCTCGGTCTGAGGGGAGACGGCATACGTTGAACATTCTCGACCTGTTTTGAAATCACACACGTTATAGAGTTTTTGAGTAAGCTGTAGTGAGATGTCCTATAAAAAGCAGCAAAGTGAGGTTGGAAATGAAGACCATCCATCACCTGAATGTTGGAAAATGTTAAGTACAGTGGGCATTTTTTAGACTCACTTATTGGGACTTTTTTATTATTATCTTAGCTGAGTCAGAGGTTCAGTTTCAAACCAGAGGATTCAGGCAAAGCTAATGTAATGTGTATGTTGGGTCGAGGGAACATATTGAGAGCATGGTTCAACCAGATGAGTAAACTTATTTCCATTTCAAACCTTTAAAAAAAAAAAAAAGCAACCAGGATATGACTGTTGCACATAAAAAAAGAGCAGTTCCAAAGAAGTACCCACCACGACAAATGAAAGCAAGGTGCACCTCTTTGATCCTTCTTCAGAGGCTGAGTCCAGTCCAGATAAGAAGTTTCTGCTTCCTGTCTGCATATCTGCCACTTCCCGCCATCTCACCCTTAATCATTTCCTCCCCCCCTCAGTCCGTCTGCATCCCCCTTTCTGTTGCTCACCCCTTCTTCAGTATCAGAGGGTCTTTGAGGCGGAGAAACGGAGCAGACTCAGCTACCAGCCAGAGAAGCCCTGATAAGACAGAGACCAGGCAGCAGCATCCACAGACACCAGACCACAGATGCAACATCTCTGAGTCAGCAGTGGGTTCTGGGTCACTACCACGACTGTCTGCAGCACCTCGTAAATCTATTCAGTTAATAATCTTGGAGAGTAGAGTCTCCCAAAAACACAAACCTAGAGCCAGTCTGGATTGTTTCAGGCTGTGAGACACCTTGTTGAAAGTGTTTTAAGGTACCAATAACTGCAGAGTGATTTTTTTATTTGCTGTTCATGCTATGCTGTTTTTTGGCCTTAGGCAGGTTAAAATTGGACCCAGAACACCTGCTTCAAGGACTGGTGTCTTGATACACTTGATGCTCTGAAAAAAAAGATAAATTTCTTGACTTAATTAAGGAAGATACAACAGTTTTCGATTCCATCAGATTTTTAGTGTACAAGATTCAAGTCTGAATGAAAAAAGGTTTGAGATTATAGCTGAAAAAAGTCTGAATGTGCAATATTAACGTCAAAATAAAATGGTAATGATACAAGATTTAGATTAAAATTAGGTCTTAAAGTAAAGGATTGAAGTTAAAAAGGTAAAATAAGAGTTGAAAGTATAAAGTTCAAATGTCTATAGAGTAAAGTCAAATAAAGTTGTAATCGACTAAAATCTGAGGGAAGCATTCAAGATTAATGGCAGCACAATGTGACGTTGACGTAATGTTAATCGATTACAGTAAAAAAGTCATAATGCAACAAGAGGAAAGTTGAAAATAAGGTTGTAATGTTTGATTAAAGTTGACAGAAAATGAAAGATGTTGAAGAAAAAGAATATCATGACACTGAAGTTGACAAAGCTGTAATGGTAAACTTTGAAGCTGAAATAGAGGTAATGTACAAGATTAAGCTGGAGAAAGTTGCAATGTCAATTCTTCTCATACTTTATGACTTGGCCCATATTCTTTGTGTAGTAAAAGGCTGAAGGTAATATGAAAATCTTTAAAGCAAGAAAAGGACATCATAATATAAAGTAGGTAATAATCTTGACAACCACCATACATGTTAATCTTGGGGATTATCGTGTAAATTTTGATCTAAATTGATTTTGAAAAGATCAGAAACGGTCAAATTGAACGTCCAGATAGTTTCTTCTTGTCTCCACCTCTCCAACCTAAAACCTGCTCCTTGTTTCTTTAACTTTTTAAACATTCTCTTAAACACACTTGTCTTTGATGGCTGGACATATGTGACTTCATTACACGTCGTATTGGTTTTGAAATGATGCCATTTCCTGAGGGTCCATAAGGTTTCCTTTAGTTTTCAAAACATCACTGTTAAAGTACTTGAATGTCATGTTGCTGTAAGAGGATATCTCAGTTTGACTCCAGCTTTAGCGGTAACAAGCTCATGGATTGGACTCCGTTTATCACAGGTTGACATATCATTACAATTCAAACGATCTGTTTTTACATGAGTGCACCTACAAGTCCACACAAACACAGTTACTCACTTCTTTCCTGGGTGCTCACCTGGCGCCTGTGCTCCGGGTGTCGTCAGAAAGCTGTTCAGACTCTGTCATGGTGATTGAGACAATAGACTCAACATGACCGTGTGTGTTTTAGCATGCGTGTGCGTCGGGGGTAGGAGAAAGAATGCGTCAGTCTTTGGTTCTGGTCCTCTGGGTCTCTTCAATACTGAATCGCTCTGACAGAAATATCCTTCACTCTCCTATCAACCTCAAATATGCTGTACTGAGGCTCTATGGAACATTTTTCTCTATATCCTGTCAGTATCAACAGGATCAATTCATCAGATCAGTCGAGAGGAAGCCTTTGAAAGTTTTACAGTGAAGTTTGTCTTCTTGGGCCAAACCATTTCATAAATTATCATGTGGTTGTCGGATGTATGTTTGTGGGTTTTGTTATTCATCTGTTTTGGTGCATTTCAACTGTAAACCTCAGATTATACCAGCCAAGGAAGACCTAGAAAATTTAAAAAGCTGTTCTTCATAATTATGACCCAGTGAAAGAGAAAATGGTGCCACCAGGGGCCCCATTGGTCGTTCGTCTCAGCAGTTGCTGGTTCGACTCTTAGCCTCTACCCTCACGTGCACAACTTTCCCTACACTCGATTCCACAAATTTTCTATCTTTCTTTATATGACCTATCTCTTTAAACTAAAAATGCACCCTACCCCTAAAAACTGGAGAAATTGGTGCCACCAGCCTGATTCATGTTTTCAGTACAATGAACCGATTGCTAGTTTTCTATCCCTACACAAAGTTACCACAACATACTTCTCTGTTGTATCCTCGTATTTGAGGATAGAGAATTTGAAAGTAATGCTAGTATTGAATCAGTATCAGTATCAAAGCCCATGTATCTGAACACAAAAAGTAAGATTAGTGCAACCTTACATTATTTAGCCACCCAACCAAAGAGTTGCCAGTTAAGTCGCACTCCTGCTTGTCTTTTGGATTGGTTTAACTCATGATCTTCAGTTAACTCTAAGTTATCCGATATATGTTTGTTACTTTTGTTATTCTTTAGTTTTGGCGCATTCAAATCTTAAACCTTAACAAATGCAAACCAAGGAAGACTCAGATCATTTTAAAAGCAGTTTCTCGTAACTATTACCTAGTGAAAGAGAAGCATTAAATAACATTTGTGTCAGCAGAGGCACCATAGAAAACATCAAATTTAAACTGGTATAGGATCAGTATTGGTATTGGCCAAATGATCTGAACTCAGAAAGTTGGATCAGACTAATTCCTATACCAAAGCCCAGGTATCAGGACTTAAAAGTTGGGTTGATTAGGGGCGCAGATGGCCTAGTGGATATGACCGCGCACCATGAGGTTTGCCCTCGAGCGGGTGGCCCGGGTTCGAATCCGATCAGCGGCCTGTTTCCCACATGTCACTCCCCACTCTCTCCCCCTTTCCTACTCCTATCCAATGTCCACTCTCCTCTACCCAATAAAAAGTTGGGTTAATGCAACCTTCTGTTTATTAGTCATCCCACTAAAGAGCGCCAGTTAGACACATACTCTCTTACTAAACTAAAAGAGTTGTAACGTTACACAAACTACTCCCTTCCCAATGATATCAAGGAATCTTGTATAAGTCTTCCTGGTTGGTCTCATATGGTTGTGAGTTAGTTGAAGAATTTGATAGAAAGTTGGTAGAAAACCTATTTCAGTGTCATCACAGAGCCAAAAATTGTGGCTTCATTAGTCAGTTTTACTCCTACGCCCTCATGAATTTGGCACGACAAATCAAAAGTGACAGTTTGTCAAAGTTCCCCTTGACTCAAACTGTCTAAAAACATTATTTTCATGGGTTTTAAGATAAATGCTTGAATAGCTAATCCACCGTGACTTTCCTAATGTGGTCAAACTGCTTGCCGTCTCACCATGTCTAATTGCACGGACAATATTTTCCTTTGTTACTTTACGGTTCCTTCTCTCATCACACTCTGCTCACCCCTGCCCCCCCTGAAATGGATACCGAATACTTTCCAGAAACAGGGGCCTAGTTTCCGACCTCTGGATGTCTAGAAGGACCCTGAGGCCTCCTCATTCGCCATTATCTCACTCAAGACAGAGACACGAGGAGACAGTCACAACTTAGCTGGTCTAGTGCAGTTGACCTCAGATGAGATACCGTGAAGAAGTTGAAATCACATTTTGGAACATACCAAGCCTGAGTCAGATTTTTAATGAGCAACAAAACAATGGCATGAAGTGATACCTCTGTTCTCAAGCTGTTGTCAGCATGAATTGATAACCAAGAGCCCTTTGAATTCTGTCGTCTACGTATCTGGCGTGAAGTGTTGACAGACGGTAAGAAAGGGCAGAGAAATGTGGCCTTAAAGGTCAGCTGAGTTCAGCAGTCCTTGCAGAGTCGTTTCTCATAAGGAGCTAAGCATGGAAATACGCTTACAAAGGATTCAGTTAAAGAAGAATGCTGCCATGACTTATTTTCCCTATTTTTATTATAGATGTAATTAAAAAGTTGCAGATTATGGCGTCTGCAAATGTGCCCTTTGTCAAGAAACAGAGTCAGAAAGTTCCCCACAATAAGTTTCAATCTTTTTCTCCAGAATTGTTTCGTAATAGATTTTCCAAACTCTGGATATCTCATTTGGAACAAAACCCTTCAATTTCACAGAGTATAGACTTTTTTTTTATTTCTTAGCCCAATCCGAGGTCACAGTTTCCCTTCAACAACTCTCCAAGCATCCCGCTCCCATCTGTATTCACTTCAGGAGACACAGACTTGGCAATGTTAGATCCCTTTTTTCATCCTTCCTTTTCCCCTTTAGATCTTTTTTTAGAAGATCAGCGATTTAACTGCTTCAGGAAGCCTCGACACGTCCAACACAAATTTGGGAAAACCCAACTGTCATATCCACGTAGCTGCCAAAGAATGTCCTGCTGTTGATCTGTTCAGAAGAAAGTAAACGTGCGTGATAAGATTTTACATATTTTTTCCCAATACGACTGTTGGGTGGTGGATAAAATGCTGAGCAGTGTGTTTACAACGACAAACTAATAGAGCAAACAGCTGTTATTACGTACGCTTTGTTGGAACGGATGCTTGTTTGCATCCATATGTGAAAATAATTCAATATCAGTCTTTGTTCCCTTGTTTTTGACTTCACCAGAAGGCTGTAGATCTCAGCAGTTATTGCTGATTAAGTACATTTCTTCTTTAAAAGCTGCTGAGTTCGACGTCTTTTTATCACCGTTTGACTCAAACAGTCTGCTTTCCACAGGTGATCTCCGTCTGTCTCCGTAGAATTTATGTCTTTCCGTTTGTCTCCGCTTCCACCTCCGCCTCATTTTCCTCCCGCGAGGGTACGCAGCAGTGTTTTTCAGCAGATGTCAGTGTGTATAGTATGTTCTGGTTTGGATGCTGCAGACAGTGTCCCACTTGGCCTGAAGCTGAAGCCGCTGCGGTCAAATAAGTGGGCTTTGCTCCGGCCCAAACCAGCGAGTCCAGTAAGGGAAAGAATTAGAGAATTTAAATGGGGTTCGAGCCAATGTAAACAACTGTTATGTTTCCAACTAAGTTTATTCAGAGTCATTTGAACACTGATCCCTTTTGTTCTCTGGCTCTGGCTCTGATAAATGAAGTCATGGCTTTGACAAGTCTTTCTGTGTTGCCTAGGATTTATTTCATAAATACTGTGGTAGGTTATGTCTATTGATGAAATGTTTTGCAAGTTTAACCCAAAGCTCCTGTGAGGTATTACATAATAATAATACATGTCATATATCATACAGTATTACATTTAGTCATAGTGCATCATATATGCATCAGGTCATTGTATTGTTTCGGTATCAAACATATCGTTCTAAGCAGTTTGTTTGAAAGTGTGTCTCAAACAGTGTCTTATCGATAAGCAACTTTTATCTTTCTTTCAGCTACAGAATCTTTTATTTATGTCGATAAAGACATCATCTTGTTTGCCTGTTTCTCACCCAATTATGTGCATCCAAACCAGAAAAACAACACTGATGTATTCTCTAGATGGAAACACCCAAATTCTTTCACGGTCTTGCACCACCACTCATTACGGAGACAATCACTCAAACTCAGTCTCTGTGGAATGGGAAAGTGGCGCTGCGGTTGTAGATACTTATCTATCAGAATCACTGACAAGTTTTAGTGTCTTCAGAGAACATGAGGGTGGGTTTAGTGCTTTAAATGAAAGAATAGAAACCTGAGATAAAGATGGGAAACAGCACATTTCATGGCAATAACTCTGCACTTTTTTGTTCTTTCGATTTCAACAGATTTTTTAAATCAAGAGTTAAATGATTCATCACAAAGGAAATTACCACACACTACTTTATCTCTTTATCCATCTAAATTATAGTCACTCTTCCTTCTAGTCAGTTTTTGGTTGTAATTTTTCTGCTTCACCTTGTTTCAGTCCTTTGGAAAATATGGGATTTGGATTGAGTTCAGCACAGGTGCCTTTGGAAGTCAATCTTTACACTTCCCAGCTCTGTAAAACACAGATGTCAGTTAACCCTTTAGTGGCCACAATTGTAATTTCAGACCTTTCCGCATTGGCCCTGTTCGCATTCGTCACAGTGTCGTTTTCTTTAACAGTACCCCTTCATGAAACTGTTCCCCTGAGGTGAGGTTTCTGTTTTAACGGCTGCAGAGAGCAGGAGTGTGTAAGTCCTGGTTCCGTCATAAAAACCCGATCTGTTAAGAAGGGAGTCTCCAGGAGCCGCTGGGAGGATTTCACTTTGTCAAAGCCTGAATGGAGACTCTGACGAACACATACATTCTTACTTTGTCTTACTTAAAATACTACTCAACAAGTGATGGGTGTTGCTGACGGCGGTCAAACTCTTCATTAGTGTTTGTGAGAGCAAGCAAGTGTGTGAAAGCGATAAATGAAAGCTAAGGAGGCGTCCAGGAAGAGAGAGGAATATGTGATTCAGAAAGGAGCAGGGAGGAAGCTTTGAAGAGTATTTCTTGGTGAGGAGGGTCGAAGGTCGGGTTACCGTCAGCAATGACAGGAAGTGACTGTCAGCAGCTCCATGAGTCTGCAGTGAAAGGCTGTGATCACCAATGAATACCATTAGAGCTGGAGTTTGAAATGTGTCCCCCAGGCCACTGTGCCGTGGAACACATGGCGACTGTTAGGGACATGTTTTGTACATTTGAGAACTGATTCTCACAAAAACTTCAAACAGTAGTTAGTGAAACAGTTTCTAAGGCCACAAAGCAGCAGTAATAATCTTGACAGAACTGTTTCAATCCTTTTCAAGGTGTTAATGCTCCTATCTTTATCAAGAAGTGAGAATAACCTCTTGGTTTCAAAGTCAAGGCTATTACAGAAAGACCTTACGCTTTCTTCTCTTAATGGCTAGCAAAAGGAAGACACCACTGCTAATAATGGCGCCATTTAGATGAAAATCAGAGCTTTCAGAGTTGAAGTGTTACTTCCTAAAGTCAGAGATGTACACTTTTCTTTGTCAATCCTGCACTGTTTTGTCCCTTTTGGCATGCTGTAGCCATGCTTCTGCTTCTTGTGATATAAATTATCAACACCCCCGTGCTTTTGAGTGGCATATTTCACTTTCAAGATATCCCACTGAATAGATCAAATGCTGAATACATGTGACAATCGAAACGTTGCAGAGGCTCTTGGAGTTTGAGTCACAACCTACAAGCCAAGCATACAGGCACTGCCAATTATCTGATACTAATGGGCAACCACCCCACAAAAGCTGTCTCCTACCTCTGCAGCATTTATTTGAAGAATAAATCAGAGAGTCAATATCATAGAGTTAAATTCTAAGGATGAACAGTGGATCCAGGTTTAAGTCCCAAGTTGTGTGCCACTGGGTCAGTACCTGATACAGGGATTGAATCGATACATCCCTGTATTTATTCTCCCTATCATTGCATTTATTTGATTCCTCAATACAGACATTAAGGACTCTTTACATTCTCAATTTGGATTTAAAAACTGTTTCGCCAAATAATGGAATACAACTTGAGATAAACAATGAGATTGATTGGAATTTAGAGATTACAAAAAGCAATTGTTTGAAATTTTGATACCATTGGGAAATACAAGCTGGGGTAGTGAAGTTACAATGTGGACCCAAATCTTTTTCAGATGTGGTAACTTCTAGTTCCAGAAAACCAGGGCGCCAATTGTCTAAATGCTAAAATCAAGCCTTGATTGGTTTTCTTGGAAACCTATCAGGGATGCTATGTTTGCTAAGTCTACTTCTTTGGTTGGATCAATGTATTGAGCCAATTTCTTACTTTGGAAAGACTTTTATTGTCCAGCAGCTGCAGAGTAGCTACTAAATGGATTCTACTGCCTCCAAAGTCAAGATTCAGCTTTCAATCATGGTGACTTAAGTTGTGCTCAGAGGCCTATTCTAGAGCTGAATAAACCTGTCAGTATCCTCAATGGACAACTTAAGCTGAATAATTTACTGTTAGTTTATTATCGGGCTACAGTTTTCATTAGCGACAGCAGGCTTTTGATTTTTGCAAAACAGATGGATCTGTTGGCCTCGAACAGTGAAAGCTCCTTGTTCACCAAACACTTCTGAGACCACAGCGTTTTAATGGAAGACAAATAACTCAAATTTGTAAGCTTTCATGTTTACTTTGGCATCTTGAGATCAAGATTTACCAAACCTCCCGTTCACTGGCACCTGAGGAAACCAGAACTCTTTCAAAGAGCCAGAAGTGGCAAAGTTAATCACAGCGTTTTATGGGCTAAGGCTGTAGGTCTATTAGCAAACCACTTGCTATGTTGAGGTTTCAGCTTGAGAGTGCCAGATTCCATTGGGTTATTTTCTTTGGTAGCTGAGTGTATGTGTTTGTCTCTATTTGAGTGAATGATTCCAAGAAGGTAATTGGTACATGGATGTAAACCCGCAAATGTGCCTACATCCTGTTTTGTTTGTCTGTTTGTTGTGTGCTTGTGGGCCATTTTCGCCCATTCTTCAGGTCTGATTGTGCAAGATTCTGGTTTCAAGAGGAATTAGTCATGTTTGACTCTCATTATACAGCGCTGTTCCAAGAAGTCTGCCAATACTGATACAGACACAGTGCTCACTTGCCCTAACTTTATCAGTTCAGGATTTGGAATGCAGTGCATCTGCAAGAAACATCAACAAATTCACCAACAAATTATTAGGGAAGAACATAATTCCTTTTATTCAGGGGATCCAAACAACAATAAAAGATGTTCCCAAGCAACGGTATTTCTTGGAGAACAAGTACATGTAACATTTCCCTTTTGTTCCACATTTGTTTGATTCATTGCAACAGATTTTTAGAAATCCATGCCAACCCAGACTGAGTCTTAAGACGTTATGTCCTCGGCTTCCATCTTCCATCTTCCATCTTTCATCTTCCTCTTTATGTTATAAGGGCTTATACGATTTATCCTCCCATCAAGGAACACGTCCAGAGCAAACAGGAGAATCAATAAATTGAAACCCCTCCACGAATCTGTACACTAAACATACTTGCTCTTCAATTCCCTGCTCTATTAAAGGAAATCTCCATCTGCAACTGGTGCCAAAACAAGCACAACCTCCCCTCAAGAGAAGAGCACAAACGGAGAAGAACATGAGGAAGAAACGCAGCAACAGCAACACGAGTCAACATAACAAAGGAAAATGCTGCGTGTGTCTCCGCAGTGTGGTTTGAGCTAAGTCTGGACAAGACGGGATACTTTTTCACGGATGCTTGAAGCCAGCGACAGTCCCCAAATCATTCCCTGCGTGTAAGCACTTTAACACGCCAGTCGTGAGTCAAGAAAAGCATCAGACCTCACCACATCGTTGCCTTTGTTTATTTCAGAATCAAAGCTCGGCTTTGGTGATGGGGCTGTGGCCGCTGTGGGCTCGGGTAGTGTGAGGTAATGTACTCACGACTGTCACAATTATTACATAACTTGTGGGATTCCTTCCACTCTTTAACCTAATTCTGCTCAAATCCGATTTTGTGTCACTTGTGGATAACATCAGACTCAACCACAGGCAAATTTTGAGGCTGAATACTTTCCAGCTGTTTAAGAAATAAACATATGTATCAGGTTCTGCTTCACTGGTGATGACCAACTGCGTGTAGCACCAAAGAACCGCTCCATGTACTCAGACTTGCACCACCTAATCAGGGTTGAAACAAATTCTGTGGATAGACACCACAAAAATGAAGGTCACTTGGACAATCACAGAGCCATAAATTTGACGTATTCTACTCTCTGATGGCACCTAGCCAATTATCGACCAACACAATGACATTGGAAGGAAAGAGATCCAAGCAAGATGGTGCCTTGCAGCTCCTGAAATGCTGAAGCCCATCTGCACAAACCTACCACTACTCTGATGCCGGACTTACATCCAGATCAGTGTCTCGTTCATCTCTCTGCTCATCTGTGCGTTGACTGAGCCCTCTCTCATCGGTGAACTTATACCAGCTGTGTGTTCAAAGATGTAAGACCAAAAGGTTCCCATGCTACCTACCCAAACCGCAAACCTATTGACTCCTGTCCTGGCTCCGCTCACGTTGTCGGTTTGTTGGGGTGGTAAAGTTAAACACAATCTTGTGTCAATGCAATTTGTTTTATTTTGAAAGTCACCAGATGTTTCAACGTGGTCTAAGTGCCTGACTTCTCGTCCCACTCGTTCTCTTTGCTGATTCTTGGGTTGTTGCTTCAGCATTTGGCAACCATGGAAGTCTTTTGTTTGGTGATTTGAAACCTTCAGATCCAGTGCCCCAGTGGTGCAGAGATCGATCTGGTTTGATTTGGTTGTGACATTTGGAAAATTAAACAACTCTCACCGACAGAACACCGAAACAAACCAGATCCTCCCTGCGTCATGATGTCATGGTATTAGATCTGTTACCTCTCAAAACACGTCAGTGGGTTAACTCACACCAGATCCTTACTGTTCCAGCTGTGTCTCAGTTTGAGCAGGTGTGAGGCCTCAGGATTAGATACATAAAGGCTTCAATGTTTGATAGGTAGACCAAAGCAAAAGTGCACCAATTTAAATGATGTGATTTTGACTCAGTTTGTTTTATTTTGAAAGTCACTGGATGGTTTATCGTAACTGTAGCGCCTGACATACTGTCCTGCTGGATCTGCTTTGTGCAAATTGGTGCAACATTGTTTTAGCTTTCAGCAAATGAAAAGAACTCTTGCGAATCTTGTCAACTTGATTTAAAGTCAGTAAGACCCCCTGCAGTGATGAATGAGAAAAGGATCTGGTTTGTTTGTTTGTTTGTTTGGCTGTGACTTGCTTGCAAAAATTTTCAAGGACATGGCAGGAAATAATCAGATACATAATGAATTATTTGGGAGAGTCTGAACCGAGCATGAATTTTATCTTAAAAATGCCAAAAGCCTTTGTGTCAAAGATCTGTTATTCTAACTATGGGGCAATAGCTGCTACAAATGTGGTCAGAACACCTTTAACGCATCAAACCTCAAATATTAGTCATGTATGAAAGACATTGGCACATCAGATCAGGCAGCACACAAAACATTTTACAGTACCAAGCACTCTGCAGTATTTGACATATTATTCAAGGGATTCCAAATGTCAAATCCTTGCTTCAGGAAAATAACATAAAATGTGATAAATAACCCAAAATACACGACATGAGGGAGGTTGGCGAGCCAGCCTGACCCCTCCATCATCCAACTGGCACTCAGACCGTAAATGCTCCTGTTATTCTTCCTCCCACTCAATCAAACCAGCGTGCCCTGTCCAATTACCCAGAATGCCATGTCCGATTGGAACACGGTCAGTGCCTAAAATGTTCCTCTCAGCGCTTCGTTCCGCCAGAGACCAGCGGGGGGATAATTGAATGAGTTTCTCATTTGCCAGCCAAGATAGCCTTTCCCCTTGGCATCACATTGTGGAATTAGCTCCTCTCTTTTCTCCCCGCGTCTGTCCTCCTCCTCTCATCGCTCCTGGTTCAAGTTGTTGAGTTTGATGAATGGTGTTGTGACAGAAACCGTCAAGTGAACACACACAGGCTTCCAGCCTACCATGTCTGGCAATTAACCGACTGTCCACACTCTCTTCTCCGGCAATTTGGATACTTTTTGCACTTCTCTGTCAAACTGGGCTCAGTTTGGGCCTGCCGACAAATCCACATTACACAGGCGGGCTGAAGTGAAGACTTTTAAATCATTAGGTAGGGGCGAGTACGTCACTTGTTGCCAAATTGGGAGCATTTTCCTGTAATGGCTTTCTGTTCTAAGAAAGTTTTCCATCCCTAATTTGTGCCAGTTTTACCCCAGACAGGTTAACAATTATCTATGTCGTCTTTATGAAACTCGAAAAACACCATTTGTGGTTTTCGGAGCTTCTCTTTTAAGCACAATAATTGCACTCTGAGCTCAGTGATTGATGAGGGATCCGCTCCTGAAATATTGTACTCCCTTGAGTTTCTGCTCCCTCAGAAGTACAGGCACCTATGTGAGAATTTCCCTCTATGGGACACTAAGTTAGAATATGGGGTAAGTCAAAAAGTCTAATTTGTTCTGCTGAAATAAAATGTAGGCCACTCGAGTCGGATGGGCTTTGAAACAACCAGAAAGTTGAAAAAAAACACACACCACAGTGCAGTAAATTCTTCTGGTGCCAACACATTTACACCCTACACTTAAAGAGCAAGGTCTTTTATTCTCCAACATAACATTTACTACTTGGAAGCAAAACTTGTAAGTATCACTTGCAGAATCAGTTCCAATAGGTTTGCAGCTGACTGCTTTAAGACTCCTTCATGCATTTTTGCAGACTTGGTCCCGACTGTAGTTGGACAACTTCTGGCTTGTACTGGTTGCAGGAAAAAAAAAATCACAAAGAAGGGGTATTATACAGCTTTTTGTCTTTTAGTTTGTTGTTATACTGTTCTTTCCGTGCCCATGTCGTAGCTTTGTGTGATTTACAGCTCAAAGAAATTATTTTTCTCAAACTGGTGTTTTAGGACACTTTGTTTTAGCTGCTATCATTTTAAGGCTAATCCCCTCCTTTCTGATTGGCCAGTGCTCTTGAGGCCCATGCCAGATCCTTATGTGATGACATTAGCAAGTCATGTGAAGTACTGACCATTTTTAGCAGTTTACAGACAGGTTCAGGGTTTTCAACGACATTAAGTTTGAATATCTGCACTTTAAGTATGAACTTCCAGCATTGCTTTATTGCATCACTCAATATCCATGTCTGAAATACGGGAAAGCAGAAAACCCCTCTTGAAATAAGAGGATTAGCGAGCTTCAATGTCCTTATCTGCCAGCTACAAACCATGAGAGCTCTCATAATTAAACAAACTTTTTCAGATGATTTTGACAGAGATAAGTTCTTCCCCTCTTTATCTTGACAAGTTTTAGATTATCTTGCTAACACCTCCCTTTTTTTAACAATGGTCTGATTTTTCCACATTTCATCTGAAGCCAACACATTTTGGCAGCCATTCCCAAATCTTGAGGGTTGACTTCAACAGAATAAGGAAGTTTTAAAACTTGCTTAAACACGATTATCTTACTTTGCCAAAAATGAACATGACATGACATTTATGAGATGAAATCTCAGCTCTATTCAAGGCAAATTTCAAGTCTATGCAAGTTGATTTACATACCACAGTGTCATGAGCCGTAACTAACTGATCGAAAGGTAGGAAATGGATTTAAAAAACTCCACAAACTTCAGTAGATGCTGAGGGTAAAGTGTACATTATCAGCAGCACATAAGCCGGAGCATGCATGCATGGTTGTGATCATGCTGGGTGGCCCTTATGGAAACCAGTACTGTGTCAGCTTCTTTACTCCCCAGTGAGCAACACAAGAGCATGGAAAAGTTTGTGTGAAGACACGTTAGTGAGGCAAAGATGATGTGGCACCAAGTGTGGAATAAATTTAATCAGAGCTTGAAGGCAAAGCAGTTCAAGAAGATACATGTGCTACTACGTGTGCTCTCAAGTCCGAATATCTCAGCATTCATTTGTCCTCAAATAGAATTTTTCCCATTGAAAAGTTTATATAATTTAAAACAAAGTCAAATATCTTTTCAAGTGCTCTCTTAAATTTCTTAAGCATGTGTCCCTGAAACATTGCTCAACAATCTCAAAGTTGAGTCTAGTGTCTGTGATTGTGTGTGTTGTTCTGTTGAGCCCCCACAGAGTTATTGTTGTTATCTTTACCACCCAGGCCAAGAGCAGATAGCCTGTCAAAACAAGCACTCTCACTTCCGACCGATGGGGAGACAGTCTTTCCGATAGGATGCAGTAGGGTTGAATTTTTTCATTCACTGAGGAATGCCTGGAAATGTCTTTTTTAAATGTCTTTTGAAGGTGGGCCTCCAGCAAGTGATAGAGTATATCAGACTTATGTTTCACAAACAAGGCTGTCATTTTTCTCCTGATCTTGCTAATAATTGTGATGATAAGAGAGTTAGTCGGCTCCATCAGATGCCAGATGGGATGTAATCCCTCCATCCAGCTCTGGGTCTCCCCTGAGGTCTCATACCAGTTGGACGAGCCAAGAAAAGCTCAGAAAGAAGGTCTCCAGAGGGCGTCCCAATCAGATGTCTAACTCATCAATGAAAACAAGTGGTGGCTGTACTTTAAGCTCCCTCTAGATGTCCAAGCTCTGAGCTCTGTATTTAAAGCGGAGCCATCCTTGGAAGAAAACTCACTTTGGCCACGTGGGTCACAACCCAAAAGGTTGCAACATTGATTGACTCATAAATTGAAAGCTTTGTTCTCTGGCTCCATCTTCACCACTGCAATGTGGTACAATGCCTGGTCACAATTCACTCTACCTGTCAACTCAACCGGAGACGTTGACTCACTCCGCAACTCGAGTGTAATCCAGCATTTACAGCATTAAATTGAAAAATTGAAATCAAATTTTGATCTCACATAACTATGGTCCATTGTTCATCCAAGACTTGCCTCCTTTTGTGTCATCTGTCTCTAAACAATTGAAATGTGATGTTATGAGCAAAGTGACACTCATTTCAAAAGGACAACATCTTGAGTGTCAAGAAACACTGACACTGTGATCTCAATTAAAAAAATACAAAGTTAGTGAAAAGCTAGCTTGAATGTTGGACGCAAGAAAAAAAAACTGATCATAAACCAGTTTAACTCAGAGCCAGGTGGGTTCAGGCTGTGATCAAAGCCACAGGAGGGGCTGATGGGAGGCCAGCAGTGTGGTGCAGTCGAGGTGTGTGTGTGTGGGGGGGGTGTTCCTCATTTAGCATTCAGAATAGCTGCCATGCATAAATAAGCCTTTGATTAACAGCCGGGGTACCTTGGCACCATCTTAAGCCCCTCAAGGTGTGGAAAGGTTTCCTGCTCTCTTCTGCCAAATGCAACGAGGTGCCTGCGTTTGAAGTTCTGATCACACCAACATCTGTTTGGAGATGTCAGAGTGAGGAACCAGGTTTTCATCACTGTGGAATGAAGGCTTTATTTTCATGATTTATTCATAACGGTGGTGAAATATGAGCGTAAGTACAACATATGGTCTTTGTCGGTCTCAATGACGAGTCCACTGTTATCGTGTGCCGCTGGTGTCTTCCTCTGTGTCTCTCCTGCCTCTTGCCAAACTTTGAGGCATTTTGGCGCAGAGATAGATTCAGCGCTCTTATCCCTTCAGGACTGTTGTTCCCTGTGCTATCACCACCGCTCTGACAGATATCAACAACTCCAAACCAGATATGCTTCAACTGTCCCATTGCTACCGGCTTACTATCGCCTCTTTTGGACACACGCCGACGTTAAAGCATCTGCCAAGTCTGTAATTGCAGAAATGCATGAAAAAAAGAGTATAAGGAAGCTGACAAACAGCTGAAGAAGGTGTGCACAGATTTTCTTTGACTTATTCTTTTGACCTCATTTGAACGCTGTTATTCCCAATTTCACGCTGCATGTTTTCAGTAATAAGGTGCATGCAGGGAGCTACACTCCCCCCTCTCCTCTTACCACACTCTGGCTGCTATGGTCCCCTTTTTGTTTGTACTCTGACCCTAAGTATGTGCAGACTATTTGTGAGGGTGTTATTAGTGGGTATACATGCGTATGCTCCGTTTGGTGGCAGCTCCGCAGTCGCTAACAGAAGCCACTGACTCATGGGTGAGACAGAAACCGCTGTGGGCTGGAGGCACTTTGAGCAGACGCCTAATAAAAGACCTAAAAACACACTAATACATCCACACAGACTTCTACACAGATCTTTTATAAAACAGACAAATATGACAGTAGTTCTTCTTCTTGTCGCAGCACCTGCCTGAGTTGTGCATCTGCAGCAAACCTTTAGGATCAGAGTCCCCTCCATTCTCTCTTCATCCTTCCTTTCCTCTGTAATTACACCGCTCCTGCCAGAACCGCTTGAAGTTCAGCCAATTAGACAATAAAGAGCAGAGCTTTCTCTCCTGCTCTGTTCCCCGTACTCCCACGGTCACACCCTTTGCGTGTCTCCTCTCTGTCTTCACTCCTTGTGTTTTAAGGTCTGCCTTGTTTGACTCCATCATCCTAAAACACATCCTTTGTTCCCCTCTCACCGATCGTCATAGCTTTGAGTAAGTAACTGGATATCCGTCCACATTTACCTAATTCAAAACACCTTTACAGCAAACCTCAACACAATTAGCTTGGCCTCAAAAGCAAAACTAGCAGATGCTCTTGTTTGGGTGTTTTTTCTTCACTCCAGAGGAAATAAAGACATGTGTCTAAGACTTTAATGTCCGGTCTAATTGTATGTGCTGAATTGTAAACGGTGGCTAAAGTTAGTTTGGGAGCTGTAGCCGGTGTCCCTGCAGACACAGCAAGCCGCTCCGTGTTGCCCAGTGGTTTTCAAACCACTGGCAAGCAGCTGCGAGCTCTGAAGGAGGAATAATTACAATTGTAGAGCTCGCTCCTTCTTTTCTGTCCCTCCCTCCCCCACCTTGCCCTTGTTGCCTGTCTTGCTGATGGAGGGTTGTGAGGAACCCTAGAACTGAGGGCTGCTCTTAGTGGTTGTTTGTGACGTGTTTCGTTATTCAATTTAGTCGTGTCACTAAAACCGGAGCTTTTGTTGGTTGTGTGCTGGCAGTTCTGAGCGGTAGGGTCATCAACATTTGCAAAGACTTCCACTATCCTTTCTCTCTCTGTTGGTTCTGTAAAAATAAGTTAACATGGTGGAAAACTCATCACCTTACACCACTTGTGTTCAAGTCAGTTAAACTGCTGTGGTTATTGAACAAACCGTCTGGTGTCAAGAGCCACTTGCCTTCTACACTGCCGGTCCAAAAAAAGTCACCACCTGGATTTAACTAAGCAAATAGGTACAAGCCTCCTATTGGATGATTATCTTTCAGCTGGGAACAAGTTATTTAACCCCAGACGGGTTTTTTTTAGAAGGGTCAAATCATTGGTATGTATCAAGCAGAGAAAACATCTAAGGAGAAACTGTCTGTTCTGAAAGACTGGGAGGATGGTAGGGAACCATTATCTCTCAGGAAAAAATGTGGTTGGAATGAAATCCTGAATGATCTTGAGTGGCAATCACTTAACCTTTGGCCAAATTAAGTAGAAGAAAAACACCTGTAGAACTCAGGAATATGTTTCATAGCAAAAGTGAGAGCATTGCCAAACGTACAATGTGAAGAGGAACTCAAGGGATTGGGACTGAACAGCTGTGAAGCCTTAAGAAAACCACTAATCAGTAAGACTAACCAGAAAAAAAAGGCTTCAATTTGCTTAGGGAACATAAAGATTGAACTCTGGAAGAATAGAAGTAGGTCATGTGGTCTGGTGAGTCCAGATTTATACTGTTCCAGAGTGATGGGTGCATCAGGGCAAGAAGAGAGGCAGGTGAAGTGATGCACCCATCATGCAAAGTGCCTACTGTACAAGCCTCTGGGGGCAGTGCTATGATGTGGGGTCCCTTATCTAAGCTTCTCTAAACAATGCCACAGTATGTGACTTATAGTTTTGGCTGCTACTTTTTTTGGCCGGGCAGTGTATTTCTTGACCAATTCCTTTAGTTTGATGCTCAAGAGTTCTTTGTAGCACTACCAATTGTTGCTCAAGTTCTTTTTTGCAGTTTTAAAAAAGTTCTACAAATTGGAAAATATATTCATATACCACCTGCAATGGGGGGATATCAGAGAAAATTGCCTCCACATGTGAACTCGGCCTTTCTTTGCGCAAGACCTGGAACTAACTAGAGGGAAATTGAAAGAGTCTCACTACATAAGAACTCATTTTTGGGGAGATTGCTGGAATTGGACTGTCTTCTCTTGTCTTGTAAAGTGTCAGTCTTGAAGTTAATGCTTAAGTTCGGTTATCATGAAATAAAAAGTGATAAGTTATAGCAGATTTGAAGCTCAGGCAGAGACATTAAACACGTTTATGTTTTCTTCCCCACAGCAAATCCTGCGTCAGTCCCGCTCAAACTCCTCCAAAGTTATTTTCCTGATCACCGACGGCTACTCAAACGGCGGGGACCCTCGGCCAGTGGCTGCAGCTTTGAGGGAACGTGGCGTTGAGATCTACACATTGGGCATCTGGCAGGGGAACATCAGGGAGCTTCATGACATGGCCTCACAGCCCAAGGAACAGCACTGCTACTTTGTGCACAACTTTGCAGAGTTTGAAGCCCTGGCTCGAAGGGCACTTCATGAAGGTACAGAACTTTTTTTTTTTGGTTCTTCAGTCTTGGTTTCATTGAATGGGAGTTGATCAACTATCACTTGATGACAGAATTACCTCTGCTGTTGTATTTAGCTAGCAAAGCCAATAGTTAGCATTGAACAACTTTCAACTACGACTTCCTTTTTGGTGTTCTAAATTGTTAATGTTTAAACCAGAAACTTGAGAATGTTCTGAGGTCAAATCAGGTCAAATTGGTAGCGCCTATTCACCTGTTCTCATTATGTCTCAGTTTCACTGTAAATAGTTACTCAAAGGCTTCACTGTGAGGATTGTCATGTAACTACAGTCAGCTGAAGTTGTATTTTGGCCCTTTTCGAATTGGCTGCTCTCATGGAATCATCCACTCACCTATTTTCAGGAAAACCATTCCTTGATTTTTAAGAGGTTGCAGTAAGAATAACATCAAAAAATTACTTTTTTTTTTTTTTTTTTTAAAAAGGTGTTTTCCACAAGAAATAAACGCATATTTACAAAAAACACCTTCAATAAAATAGTGAACAAAACTGCCCAGTGTGTCAAATGTGATACAAGAAATACATCATGAACGAAATGATATAGCAATATTTTTTTGTGGATTTTGTTGAAAGGGTTAATAAACATCTCAGTTCCAAAAAATTGGAATTTTCTGACTATTTTTTTAATAGGTCAGGCTTTACAGGGTTTAATTGAATAAGTAAACACCAAACATCATGTATCACATTTAGAAACAGGTCAAATATTAGCTACCGATTCTGAATTTAAGGAACTCTTTTTAAAGACTTATGAAAAAAAAAGCATGCTGATTGGCTTTAATGATGCACTGTCGAGCAGATTTGGTACTGCAGTTAAAGTTTCTGATCCAGGGATAAGATGTTATTATGACAAATTGGGTTATGCTGCTTTTACTCTCCATTGCAACTGGTCCTGACATGATGGGTGAAATCGTTCTCAGGAAGTAGAAAACTTCTCATGCCAAAGTCTGGTCCCACACGTTCAGATTCTATATATGTTGAATCTATTCATAGAGATGAGAGTACAATCTTTCTTTTGTTTCTTTGAAGCCTTATCCTCCCATCATCAGCACTTGACCCACAGTAATATTTCTTAAGCGAAGGTTTCAACCTTTTCAGAATTCAATGTTTACTTAAAAGGAAGCACATAATATTTCAAATGGAATCTGACAACATGAATTTCACATGGTCTCTTCTGTTAAGTCCTGCCAGCAGCCATTAGGCCTCACTTCCATCCACATTTGACAGAGTGAGACCCTTTTTCCCACACTTCAGGGGGACTTCCCACAATTTGGCGAAAAGATGGGTTCAGTCATGGCTGTAAAACTCAAAATATCACCGTAAAATATCTCAGTGGTGTGTGGAAAGCTATAAATCCTGCACAGTGTCTGAAAACCCAGACAGTAGGTGTAGCGGTGGAGATCGGTGCGGAGTCAGGTCGTGAGAATGAAAGCCAACACACACTGTGCTATCAGCTCAGCCTCCGGCCCGCCTGTCTCAGAGGATGCACTCAGGTTTTCAACTAAAGAACCACATGTTGGACTGCATCAGCTCGCCATGGCTTGAATTGCAAAATACGCTTGGGACGTCCTTCTCCTCCTCCTTCCTGCTCTCTCAATAAGAAACAAATAAAAGGAAGCAGGTCAACTTTTGGGAATTGAATTTAAGTGGAAGTCTGACTCTGGCTCAACCTGGACTCCAAGTTACAATCCTTTGTCTCGGGTCTGATTTACTGGCTGTTGTAAGTGATGGCTGTGTTGAGGAACATGTGGTCAATGCTTTAGATCAGTTGTATGAACCTGGCCTTCAAACTTTGTGGTTTTTTCCACCTTTAGCCATTTTTTCCTATTGTTAAGGGTGTCATAAGTCTTTGTGATTGCAATTCATTACAGCAGACCAGCACTGTTGAAGTGTTATTACACTGTAAACACAAATATGTGTTATTACAATATTATAACACATATTTGTTATTTCACTGTAATAATACAAAACATATGTGTTGTGTGAGATTACACTGTAATGAAAGTGTGTAATGTCTTAATATGTTGTAGTAACACACATTTGTTATTACTCTGATGATACATAACACTAACATATAACCCATAACACACATATGTTATGAAACTGTAATAAAATACTTATGTTATGAAGGTGTAGCAACACGTCAATTATCTATCTGCACATGTAATAACACGTGTGTTGTGTGTTATTAAACTGTAGTAACATATGGTTATCTATTATTATGTGTGTGTAGCATCACACGTTGTTAAAGTGCAATAACATGTTTGGTATTTATTATGACAATGTAATAACACATAACACACCCATGTGTTATTACCCTGTAATGACACTTTTTTATTATTATTATTATTACGCTGTTATAAAATATGTTATGTACTTTTGGAATGCAGTATAATTATACTGCAGTGACACGTGTATGTTATCAACTAAAACCATGTTGCAAGATGTAGCACACATTGGTTATTATACTGTAATAACACATGCATTTTCTATTAATACATTGCAATAGTGTGTTAAGTTTGTTATAACAATTTGATATCACTGTAATCACTCACATGAAAATTTTGCTTGCTCAGAAATCTACGGTTTCAAATCAGACACTCTGGAAAATAAAAATCCTATTTCACCACCATGATATTTAATGTCAGAACCTTTAGAAACAGATTTCAGAAAAGCATAAAAGACAAAATATCAGGTGTCGGTTTGAAATACAAAGTGGATCAGAATATGGTGGCAGCTGCTTGGGCTTTTCTACACTCGTGCTTTGAGCATTGAAAGTAAACTCACATCAACTTTTTAAAGAAAATCTAATGATGAAATTGTCTGTTTTTAATTCAGACCTCCCCACAGGCAGCTACATCCAGGAGGATCTGTCTCGCTGTTCCTCTCTCTGTGACGCTGGCAGGGATTGCTGCGACTTGATGGCCAGCTGTAAGTGCGGCACACACACCGGGCAGTACGACTGCATCTGTGAGAAAGGGTACTACGGCAAGGGTCTACAGCACGAGTGCACAGGTAGGTCTGATGGTTTCTCCCTCTTCTTTCTCTCTGTCCAGATGCAGTGTAGTGATGGGTTTGGATTTTTTTGGCCTTTTCTTTTCCTTTTTCCACTTTCAAAAACCTGACCACAATTGTTTGAGCTCGCAGTTTTGCAACATGTTGAAGTTTCTTCTACTTTCTCCTCCTCCTCTACCTGTCGGCATCTTCAGATCAGACTCACTCAGGCTCACGTCTCTGTTGAAATCTGGGTGAAAGTTAAACAAGCAGCCTGTCCACTTGACGCTGCTCAAGTTGTCCTCAGGGCACATCTCTATCAACAAACTTTGTGAAGTGGAGTCGCTGTGAGTGTGTGTGTGCGTGTGATATTCTTTCACTTCTACCTCCATCTTCTTCTTGAAAAAATATCTTGTCTGTTATCACAAACTCAACCCGTTTGTGATTTTGTGTGCCCCCCTGGTTCCTTTTCAAACGTATCCACAAGTTGTTTGTGTTGCTAGAAACTCGCCCTATCAAATCCATCCATTGTTTATTTCTTTTTTTGTCCACCAGGAGACTGAAGAACTGAGATTTGAACACTTTTTTCATTCATTCATCCCTATCAGTGCACATCTGCTCTGTCCTGGAAGTCCAGTGTGTTACAAATACATGTGCCCTCTTACCCATGTTTTTTGATACATGGTTCCTTAAAACATCCTTAAAAAGTCTCAAAAAGTCTTAAATTCATTGAAATTTTATATTTTGGTCTTCAATAAATTACTCAAAGGTCTTAAATTTGTCAGGGCAGGATTTGTGGGACTTTTCATGAAGGAGATTAAGAGTGAAAATTGTCTTCCAAGCTTCTGATTTAATTTATCTGCATCCTAGCTAGGCAGTCTATGACTATGGGTCACTGTTTGCACTTTTACATACAGATATTAACCAATGAAGCAACTTTATGTTCAATAAACAGTCAAAAAATAAACTCATATGAGTCTCATTAAGTGACACAAGCTATGATCTAGCAGGACCCCCAAACCATCTACCATAATTATGTGTTTTTGGTCTTAAACTTCATTCAAAGTGGCATTAAAAAGTCTTAAAAAGCCTTAAATCTGACTTGCCAAAACGTGCAGGTACCCTGTAATAGCATTAAAAACATCTAAATAAAAATTAACATTGAGATGAAATAAATGTTTAGGGGAAAAATCAGTGTTATGACAACTGCTAGTATGAACAGTTTCCAAAAAATATATTCAGAAAGTAGTGTGATCTTTTTGTTATACCTAAGTTCTTTCTGTTTATATGGAGGATGTGGGCTTTATGAGTGATACTCATATAGATAGTGGACCCTGAGTTGAAAAGGGTTAGAAACCACTGTTATAGATCAATAATTCAACTCTTTTGACCCAAGTCCCATCCATTTGTATGGGGGAAGTGGGCTTCATGACCCACACTGCTGATTATTACAAGACGGAGCTTCAACTGTTCAGCTTCATTTTTGGTTCCCTGGGCACTTTTCAATCCAAAATACACACTCTAAAACACTAATAAAAGAAAGTACATCCTCCACACCTCAAAGCTTCTTTTGATATAAACACCCTGAAAGAGGTGGATTGAGAAGATCAAAAGCTCAAGCTGCAAAGAATCTTCCTCCTGTTGTCTCACCTGTCTTACTTTATCTTTCTTTTTTCATTATCCTCGTGCCTCTTTTCACGCCGCCTTCCCATCTCTCATTCTCAGTCCAATCCATCCCCAGCAGAGCCGTCCCGAGAACAAAGCCCGTGCTGACACCACGTTAACACAGTCCAGAGCTGCTGTCATTGATAAGCCTGAATGTGTGACAGGAGAAAAACACGTTTACCCCTCTGCACCCTCGCTCTCTCATTTATCCCCCGGCGGTCCTCGGCCAGAGAGATATTGGGAGTTCGGTATGTGGAGAGAGAGAGAGCGGGAGAGAGAGAGAGACAACAATATCCTGTTAAGCAAACTGCGCAGGAACTGGGTTCATCGTTCTGTTTCTATCAGTGCGGGATTCCAGGCGTGTTTTGTGGAAGAGGCTGTTTCCCTTGGCTGTCGACAGATTCATAAACAACACCGCTGTGCACTGTGGGGATTTGGATAGCGTTTCCAGCAGCTCTCTTCAGCCAACGATAATAATAATCAACCGACAGGCCGAGGGGTTTGCTCAGATTATTTTCAGATGCGAGAAAACTGACAGACAGACAGAGCGACCACCTGAAGCCTCACAGACCTCCAGAAACTCTTCACTGCTCCGACCCTAAACTCTGGGACGCTGACGTCGACCGTGTACCCATAATTCACAACACACCTTCAGTTAGCCAAGCCCAAAGAGGTTAAACCAACAGAAAATAAAAGAAAGAGTCTGAAGGCTGCAGGAGTTTGTCCAGTTTCATGGTTACGCACCTCAAATCTAATTGGTTGTGGAGCCGCTGCTCCTTCAATAGAGCCTTGTGAGTTATTAGAGGATGAAAACCTCAATAAATGTAGCGTTCAAGAACATAAACGAGAGTACTCGCACCACTTAGGAAAGCAAAATCTGCTCCAAAATGAGAAAAATGGCGGCTATGAAACAATCCAAAACCAAGCAGCGCCTAATTTCTCCACTAAACCGTGTTACGCAACCGAGAGGGAGAGAGACGGAGGAAGCAGTCGTGAGTTGCGGTTGCAGCGCCTCGCTGTGTCCTTCCTTCCCCCAGGCTGCCCGAGCCAACTCTGCAGTCTGCGCTCTGCTATTAATTAAAGCATTAAAACAGATTAATAAGCAAAGTGAGGCTCCAGTCTCGACAACATCTGAAGAGAATTAAGGAGGCGTGCTTTCTGGCACCGTGACCTCGATGCCCTTCAGTTTGGCTCGCTGTGACTTTTAAACACTGAATTATTTCAACTCATCCATCGCTCAAACAGCGTTGTCACCTTCCTCGTCTGTTATCTAACGCTCCATCAGAAACATGTGGCACACAGAGGAAAACTGACCCCAGAGGGTGACTACAAGCTGGATTATGGCCTTTTGTTTCCTACAATTAGAGACGATTCTTATCCAGATTTCTTCGTCTTCTTCTCTTCTCCCTCGCTCCCTCCCACCTGCGCTCAGAGCGAGCCGTCTGCGTGGCTGAGGTTTAACACTACAGCTACTCAAACACACAGCATCTGTCAGCCCTCCGCTTTCCAACAATCACACACGCCGCTACGCTCCTCTGCGACTTTAGTGATTACATATTCAGTCAAAATAATGTATCAACCCCTAACCCTGAACGGCGAGGACCACCTGTGTCACGTTGCAACACGGCGTCGTGACAAGCGGGACGTTTAACAGAGCAGAAAATTGACAACTTGAAAACAAATGAGTGTGAAGTTACTGTACAAGAACTGCTGCAGGGGAATGTTTAACTTCGACGTCTACAGTGGAGGAGCATGTGCACATTTTTCAAAGACTTTTCTTTCTATTTTTTACTCAAAGCAGCAGCACAAGCCTTATAAGGACAAATAACGTATAACATGCTCCTTAGCATCGGGGTCTTGTTACTCCTGGTTGGGCGCTGTTTCCCATAGCTACTACTTATTGTCAGGCTACTAACTAAAGATACAAACACAGTAGCAAAAAAATTTAAAGAGTATTTTATTGGTTTGAAGTGAGTTATATTTTCAAAAATAGACAGATCCCATGAGAAAATATACATGATATTTTGCCTGCAACATTAGCATGCTGACTGAAACTAAAGTTTTAGCCTTATGGTTTACAAATAGGATGCTAGCTGAACTTTTTGGTGTGGAAAACAAACTATAAGTGGTCCTCATATTCATACTGTTACTTTACCTCTGACATTTTCTTCCCTATCAATCAGTTATGTATCACAGATTGGCTGTTTGTTGTTGCGTTGTGTTCATTTCCATCCTTTTGGCCAAAACAAATGTTTTTGCCACAGTGTCAACAGGCAGACATGATACCATAAGCTTTATAAATGAGCAGGACTCTTTGCTGTGGTTCCATTTGGTTGTTATGGGGTTTAGACAGATGAGAATGAAGTATTTGACAAAGCTGGGGGAACAATAACAACATAAGCTGCAGTTTTTCTGGTACTTATCATGTAGTCGTCCTTAACACGCAAAGTTTTCTGTGTTTTCCCAAGAGATGTTTTGGTTTGTGCCTTCGAGACTTCAGTTCCAATAAGATATTTGTGATATTTAGTTTTTGATCGATATCTAGGGTTGGGATTCAACAAAAAGGCTTTTCACTGGAATGCTTGAGAGGTCAAACCCTCCTCAGAGATCTCACTTAGAGAATTGCGTAATTCTTCAATATTTATTCGATGAAAAAATCCTAAGAGGAAGCGCATGGCAGTGTTGAGCTTTTCAACTCAAACATGACAAATCCATCTGATAGACTTGCCTGTTCATTCCCTCGTAATAAGGGAGAGCAAAGAGGCGTTCACTGAGCCAAAATATTTGTGGCCTTAATGTGAATGACCGACAGATCCCGATGGAGACGGCCTCGAGGTGGACGTAAATTCAGCCGAGGAATCAAAACGACAACAAGGGAGGTGGAATTTGCTAAATGTCGAGGAGAAGTGTTGAAATGGGAAGAATGTCGCAACCATTGTTTCTTTTCTGCTCTCACTCTCTGGGCTCACTCTTTCCCTCCAGGGTCCCTGAGGAAGAGTCCAATAAGTGAAAGTTTTTATAAGCTCCGAGGAATCTTGTCAATTTTGTTGCTACATTGGTTATCATTTCCCCAGTCACTGTCACGCTAACACGAGCTAGCACGCCAGCAGAGTGTTTACTACATGCACAGTCACTGTGACAGTTGTGATTATCTCTTGCCTTCTTCTTAACACAACACATTCAGTGATCTGACACAAAGCAGACGCCAATACAGGAGAGCTTAGCTTGTTTATATAAACACTGTAGTGCTGATAGATGCCATTAGGCTTCTTCAAATCATTAACACCAGATTAATACCCTTGATTTTGACATGATGGAAAAATGCTAAGCAACAGTTGAAGTAAAGCTCACTTCTTTAACTCCCTGGGACTTGGTTAAAATGACATTTCAAATGGTATTCATAATCTGAGCTTACTTTGGACCAAGATATTAGCCGTATAGCAAACTGACGTTCATAAGCGTCACTGCCAGTAGACAGACGAAAGCAGCGTAACCTGTTTGCTCTGCTAATGTTATTTGCACTTAAATGTTTCTAAGGGTAAATATATTTTTACCACAGACGGGAAATTCACCGACTCATCCAACCTATTAGGTAAATATCTTATAAAGACTCTCTCTTTTCCTCTCACTGCAGAAAATGAACAAATAACCACAGCAGAGTGAATGAAACTGTAGTTATTAACATGAATCCCAGTCTAATGCCTTTCATTCTTGGAGAACAGAAGAGGAGCATTTCAGCGGGTCAAGTGCCACCCCCTCCCCTCAGTTGATTACGTGAAGTGATTGGTTGGAGGTTAAGGATTTTGTTTTCTTTGGTGAGCGCTGAGTGGAAAGAGAGTGTTAGTGATACCCTGGGGCCATGAATCTTTTGTTTTGGAAGGATGGAGAGCTTTCAATGACTCAGCAAAGATTGGACTGGCTCTGTACCAGATAGAGATAGAGGGAGGAGAGTACAACTACCACCACTAACGAGATCAGTAATAAAGATTATGTCGTATATCATACATAACTGCAAAGTCTGGCACAAAACTCAAGATACAGTTACGCTCAAAAGTTTACAAACCCAGCAGAAAGTATGATTTCTAGGCCCTTTCTTAGAAAATGTGAATGATAACACAAAAACCTTTCTGTCACTCATGGTTAATAGTTGGGTGAAGCCATTTATTGACAAACAACTGTACACCATGCCTACTGTGAAACATAGAGTTGGATCACTGAGGTTTTGGGGATGTTTGAGCTACAAAGGGTCAGGAAAATTGTTTAAAGCTGATGGAAGGATGATTACAGCATGTTGTCAGAAAATACTGGAGGAAAGTTTGCACCCACCGGCCCAGAGGCTGCACATGGGACATTCTTGGAGATTCCAAAATGATAATGATTCAAAACACAAGGCCAAGTCAACCTGCCATTGGCTACAGCAGAATAAAGTGAAGGTTCTGGAGTGGCCATCTCAGTCTCCTGACCTCAATATCATTGAGCCACTCTGGGGAGATCTCAAACCGGCAGCTCATGCAAGACAGCCCAAGAATTTACAGGAACTGGAGGCTTTTTGCCAAAAATAATGGGCAGTTTTACTGTCTGAGAAAATAAAGACCCTCATCTACAATTACCACAAAAGATTTCAAGCTGTCATTGATGTTAAAGGGGGAAATACAACGTATTAAAAACTGGGGTATGTAAACATTTCATCCGGATCATTTTGGAAAGTTTCTGCTGTCATTATGATATAAAAAGAGTTAACATAGTTGTTGGTTAGTAAACGGTTTCACCCAACCACCAAATGATTTTGTGATTTCATTCATATTTTCTGAAAAAAGGCAAAAAAGTCCAAAATTCTGCTGGGGGGTGTAAACTTTTGAGCACAACTGTATGTAGGAAAGGGAAATGTAAAGTGAAATGGTGGTTATGCATGTTAGAATCCCCACAGGGTGAGCAAGGTTGTGCTTATTATCCAGCTTTGAACAAAAGACACAAACAAGTTTTTCCCCCTTTTCATGATTAATTGATAATACCCGATCAAAAAAGAAGAAGCCTATGTGGAAATGCTAGTCAGTAAAAAAGGGCCCACCCCTTCACCATATACAAACTCAAACAAAGCTAGACTGAGGTCAGCATTTTTGACACTGGCCTCCTTCAGTGATTTTCTTGAAGTATAGACTGTGTAATAAATGGACAGCCATGATGTCATAGATCTCCTTGAAGTCACTGGTCTGTTTCTGAAACTGAGTTTTGAAACGAAACCCGCTGGGCTAGAGTTGAGAGTCCTCCCGAACTTTAAGCTTGTGCTTGTACTCTCTTCAGGTCTCATCTGTTATTTTCACCCACCTGACATTAAATTTGAAAAATAAAATCGATGGCTTAAGCTTTGAGAATAAAAGCCAAGCTGTAATAGACCCACATAATCCCTCAAGAAGGCAATATGAGGTGAAGTTGGTGGGAGAGTGAAGAAACGAAAGAAAATTTGGCGTCTCACCAAAAATACCCAGACAAGATTTAAAAGAGTCCAGTGTCTGCCTCAGGTGTTTTTAGACACTCTTTCATGTTTTGCTGTGTTTGAAGTTTCTGCTTTGGACTGAGTACATGAGTGTGAAAGTACAGTCGGTGTAGAAATCTGTGCATGTTCTCCCTCAGAGCCACATGTTTCAGCCCCGCTCCACCCTCCCTCCGCTCATTAAACGACACATATAGGTCTGTAAAAAGCTTTAATTGATGACTACTGCTGCAGTGTTTGTAGGTCAGGGTTGCTGTAAAAAAAATACATGACTTGTGTTATAAACTGGGGCCACTCTGCGTGAGTGTGTGTGTGAGTGTGTGTGTGAGTGTGTGTGTGAGCATAGTGACAGAGATGAAGGGGCGAGGAGGCAGAGAGGCTATAAATTGGGCCTAATAGGAGTCTCCTCAGCGGGAGAGCATGAAAAACAAGCAGCCGTGAAACAAGCGGTGGTGTGAAGCAGAACCTCACTGTGTCATTTACACTCCTCCTCTGTTCACCCTTTCCTCCATCTTTCTTCCAGTTGCTGGGTCGACTTGTCTTCTGTTCCCCTCCTTACAACAGCCAAGTGTCCTTCCCCATCTCTTCTTTATCTGTCTCCTGATCTCCTCTCTTAGGCGACTAAAAAAAAGGCGCCAAAAAAAAAGACATTTACAGAGGTTTAGGGGTAGATCACAAACCTCCGCTTGTTACAACTGCTCTCAAGGATGTTCTTACCCAACGATTAAAGTAGAAAAAAAAAAAAAAAACGTTTGTAACCCAAACCCTTTTTTTTAAACAAGTGTCATTATGATAATAAATTAAATCAGTTATTGAGAAAATGTTGATTATGTGTTCTTGTACAATACCAGAATCAGAATACTTTATTGATCCCCTAGGGGAAATTGCTTTTTTAGTAAAGTTACTCCCATTAAAAAAGTGTTATAAATATAAGAAAGTACAGTATAAGCATAAATGTCACCCAAAACTTGAAATCTAAGCATGAAAATATAAAAATAAAATATAGAATAGAACTAAAGTATGTACAGTCCACTTAAAATGTGTGGTACATACACAATGAGATAGGTGTGGAATATTGTACAAGTTTATAATAATAGGAAATTATTGCACTTGTTATAATTTGATACACACTGGTATGACCAGATTTGTAATGATACAGTAAGATGTTAATATGTATTGTTATGTCACAATATGATATAATACAACGTAGTATAATATGTTACAATGCACTACAGTACTCTATAGTGAAATTTGATACTTAAAGAGGAAGCAAGATGGGATACAGTATGCTCTGCTATGCTCTGCTATGCTATGATATGATATGATTTGATACTATACAATTAGAGAGGTTCTGATGCCATTTGTTCGGCCCGGATACTGAAATTAAAGCCATTTTTAACATTTATTTTTACTGGTATGTCTGTTGAATCTGTGTCACATGATCAAGCAGGTTGCAGGTTGCAGCACAGTGCTACTGTTTTAAGAGCGGTTAAGAAGATTGTGCCAGAGTTTAATGGAGGGAAACACAAGATTTCTAATTTCAAATTACATGGTATCAGATTGGTGCCTACACTCCAGTGGTTGCCGATACCGATACCAGCATTTTTGGAAGTATTGGAACAATTTCCGACAGCTGATTGTTCTCAAACTGCCCCTGCAGCTCTAAAACCAGAGTTAAATGCATCAGATACACAGGAAGTGTACCAAACAACATCCCTGACCCATCAGCATCTTTTTACGCATATTTTCCTGCGCTTTGACTCTTTGCTCTGAAAACATTTAACTTCTTTGTGCTCTCATTTCTCCCCAACACGTAATTAAATCTGACAAATGCACCCACGGGAGTTTAAGGTGGAATCCATTTCTCTTAAAGTATCCTGAGAGCTTTTCTCCAGCGTTTGCTTCGGGGCCTTTGCCCTTCTTCAGATCCAACATGTTTGTCCCTCTCTTTGACCCCCATCTGTCTCTGGATATTTTCACTGACCCTCTTCAGCGCTCTTTCAGCTCCCTCCTACTTCCTTTCACTTTCCGATCCTCCCATCCTCTGTGTGTGTCAGTGTGTCAGTGTGTGTGAGCTGTTGACTGAAGCCTCTCCAGTTTGTGGGAGGTGATGAAGAGGGACACACGCTACGTCAAAGGTCAGAGGCTAAGGGAGGAGGAAGTCAGCAGCTGCCAGTTTTTCAGTAGAGAAGCATCTGTCTCTTTTTTTTCATCTTTCATCTGCTCCGTGACTCGCTAACAAGCTATTTGACTTCCTCACCTTTAGAAATAACTGTAATGAAAATAGCAAATGTGGTGTCAAATTATAAAAAGACATCTAGAGTTGAAATAAAGTTGTACGTGGTCAAATATGCACTAAATGACAAGGGCAATGACTAATGATTATGTAGACATTAAAGAGGGGTATCATGCTTTTTTTTAATGATGTTCCTTTAAGCTGTATAGTAGAAAATGTGTTTTTCATTCCCAAGTGAATAAGAAAAACGTACATGGGGGAAAAGGTAGAATTTTTGTTAATAAAAAAATCCACAAAAGAAACTGTCTTTGCCTATGTAGGTTGTGTTGGACACTTTTTTTCAGAAAGTGAAACCAAGATATTTTATAGACTTATTATATAGATTGCATTATTTCAAGCCTTTATTTCTTGAAACGTAAATGATTCTGGCTCACAGATAATAAAAACCTGAAAATCAGTGTCTCAGGAAACTAAAATATGATACAACTCAATAAACAAGAAATATTTTGATCAGAAATGTCAGGTTTCTTATAAGTATGTTCATTTCTATGCACCTGTTGCCATTTTTGCAACTTGGGACAACTTTTGCCCATTTCAGTCAATTTTCAACCCTATTTTGCTGCTTTACAACCTTTAGTTTGCTGAGCTTTCTCACAACTTTTCCCCCTTTTTAACCAATTTTTGTTGCCTTTGGACCATTTTTGCCACCAGAAAGTTATATTTACAGCTCCCTCTTGGCATTTTTTTCCACTTTTCACATCTTAGATTCTGTCTTTTGCAAGGGTAGTTTTTGACTTTTTGGTTCTTTAATTGTGCAGAGTTGTGTAAAACTTGTGTAGAGCATAAAACATCTACTGCACAAGATTGTATCCGGTATTCTGACGCATTTGAGGTCAAAGAAATATTGCACTGTAAGCGACGAGAGTATTGCAGCTTGCCATATTGTGATTCAATCATCTTTGCAATTAACTGCTCAGCCCTGATTTATATTGATGTTTAGAATATGGGAAAGCAGAATAGCCTCTCACTAATCTGCTAGGAAGACCAAGGCTTGTGCGAGTAGTGCACAAACTTGGAAAACCAATTTGACATGATTTTCCATTAACTCTGTCATCCTGTTTGTGTTCTCAGTGTTTTCTTACCTTTGGACAGGAAGGTTTAAATTTCAGACGGAACTTGGAATTCAGCCACTTCCGAACTCCACTGAAGGAAAAAAACTCGGCCTGGATTGGCCTGTGTCTCGTCAGTGAATCAGTTTAGAAAAAAAAAAAAAGAAAAGAAAAACCCTCCCTGAACTCTCAATCCCACAAAGAAGCATCAAAAGTGAGACCACTGTGGGAACAACAGAGTGTGTGGTGGATAAGTGAACATGTGGACACATCTTTCAAATCAGCAGTGAGACCCTTGAGGAATTTGGCGGAACATTGAGTCATTGAATTTTTAAACCATGTTAACGTTGATGGTCGGGGTGTTATGCTACGTTGCCTCGAGTGCACTGAGATCATAACCAAAGTCTTTTATCACATTATTTCTCAGCTCTCTGACATCTGTAATCAGGCACACCAGACTGGGGACCGACCTGTGTTTGTACAGTTGTTTAGCGGTTTGCCTCGCTCTCTGGTCCAATCCCAACGTTCCCGCAGCCTGTAATAAGCAAGCAGGACGTTCTCTCTGTCCTGTCCTTGGGAATCCATACGAGGTATCTAGCAATTTGGGTGAAGTCATCCTCCTTTGGGAACGGGATTGAATAATAAAGCAGGAAGACACGGATGGAACAGCCACCGAACTTCCTCAGCTTCCTCTCCAAAGACTGCCTTTGCAACACATTGCAGAATTTCCACATTCTTGGGATTGAAGGGTCCGTGGAGGTCTGCCCCCACCTCTTACCCCCCCCAGATGGAGACTGTGTAGGTGGACAGCTGTGCAGCAGCCACATTCTTCCCCGTTTTCACTGGATCCAGTTGTAGACCGGACCTCAACGAGACTGTGGTGATGTGATTTAGCTCCTCCTGACAGCCTTCTGGGACGGGGTTCCCAAACGTTGTATTGCTTAGGTGACCCATGTATCGAGGTTGTGACCTTAGCTGGTTGACACACTGCACATATTGGTACAAGTCTATTAGCAGCATCCTCAGACTAACAACCAACTAAACCAGATGACAGCTGTCTGGGAATGTGCTCTGTGAATTTGAAAACTGTGTCCTGCTGCTCGAAGCTTTCTTCCCGTAACGAGTTGCTCAAAGTAGAGATGTCCCTTTAGGATTTCTCTCCACTAGACACCAACCAAAAACCTTCGTTTGTGGATCGGCTGAGACGAGACCCCCTTCTGATAAGGGATAGAAAACATAAATGCTATGAGAAGAAAGGTATTTCAGGGTTCCTACACATCCTTAAAAAGTCTTAAAATCACTGTTATGTTATATTCTGGTCTTAAAGAAATAACTCAAAGGTCTTAAATTAGTTAGGGCAGGATTTTTTCTTTTTTTTTTTTTTTACTGTCTAAAAGCTGCCGATCTAAATTTTGTTTGCATCCCGGGTCACTGTTTACACTTTTACATACAGCCACTAATCAGAGAGAATCACTCTATGTTCAATAAACAGACAAAAGGTAAACTTGAATGACACTCATAGAGAGACACACATGCTACAATTTGATTGTAATACAGCAGGATACCCTAACCATCACCTATGGGTGAATTCCAATTCCTGTCCTCATCCTCAGTCTTAACCCACAATCTCAAAATGCGCGCTTGATAAATACTAATTAGGGGCTTGTAAGCCACTTACATGCATGTTAATAAGCACTAGTTAATGGTGAATATGTGTTCCCTAATCTAAAGTGTTACCAATAGTCCTGTACATTTGCACCAGTAATACATTTGACTGTTTGGTCCTTGAAATCCTTGAAAATAGTTGAGGTTGAAAAGGGTTGTACACTTTCGTGATGTCACAATGTAAGGAGTCTTGCATTTCTTGGAAAGTTTACCAAGCAGGGGTGACAGAAGCATCCCCAATGTGTAAAATCAACACCAGAATAGCTGTGTAATAAAAATTGTTTTCCCACTCATCCATGGTACAGTCTATTATGTTTGATACACATTTCTCATGTTTTCATTCTTCAAGCCCAATGAATTTGCTCTTGTGTGAATCCTTTTAATCGTACAACCTCACAGATTCACTCGTCTTTGTTAGATCACAAATCCTTGGGGACCTCATCGTCCATATGTCGCAATGTGAATCCAACCCTGAATGGTGGACAGATGCTTGTCCTCTCTTGTTTTAGTGGTTTGTAACTGCGGCAACCAGAGAAGAAGGGGGTTAAAAGTCTAAAGCTGAATACAGAAATGTCGTCTTAAATCAGTGCTGTTACGGCTGAATGTGTTTGACTGTGTGACACTTGTAGGTGTTACACATAAGTATCCTTCACACTCTTTACCTCCATTTAGCACAGTGTTTTAAGCGAGCCCGGTGGTCCAGATGAGTTCTGCTGGCTCAGAGTAGATGTATATACAGGCTGTGTTTACTGAAATGAAATATTCAAACTGAGCTCCAGTTACTTCATGTCAGAGTATGTCTGTTTTATTCGCTAGACTATACATTTTAATTGTCCGTTTCCACCATGTATTTATGCACCTCAAGTGTTCGAGTGAAGTCTCAGCTGAGGGTGGAAAGTTTGCTTGCATGTGAATATCGTTTTCTTAGTGGAATACCCTGGAATTTTGACCCCAAGTTAACAACATTTCTTGTGTGAGACGGCCTTTGACCACAAGTGGCCAGGCCTCCGTCCAGATTTAGCAGCTCATTCGCAATATTGCTGGACTTCCTCTGTCTCTTTTATTTGGCTTTGAAGATGACAGACTGACAGAACTGGGTCACTGCAAAGCGAGTAATGAAGGTTAACACAAGTATATTTCGCTTTAATTGTCTGCTTTGCGCATTATGCCCATCATGTTGGGTAACCATTGGCAGTAACAGTTCCAATAGGCTCCATGGATGTTTTGTCTGCTTTTCTGTACAGTTTTTCTCATAGCAGCAGCTCAGACAAAGTTTCATCCTTGTCATAAAATTGGAACTGAATAATCATAAAAAAAAGAAACAAAGAAAGGCGAGATATGGAGGTCAACAAACTACGTCTTTATTATTGTTTTAACAGAAAGACCTGCATCTCTTTAAAGCTCGTCAGGAGTTTTTGGAGAGTTGTGAAATGAAAAACCCCTGTTAGTGCCACTTAATGAGCTTGGACAAACAAGTTAAAGTTAAACATTGTTTTTTTTGTGCTGATGTTTTTGGGGGGTTTTTTAAGTCTAAAACTGTTGCAGGGTGAGAGTTAGATGAAATGTTAACAGCAAACAGAATAAAGATTCCTGTTATGTGGTACATTTTACTTACAAAATTATGCAGATGGAGATATTTCTTTGAGAAAAAAAAAATCTCAATTCAAACAAAATCAGCGCAGAGGGAGCAGGTACCAATTTGTCCACAGGGGGTGCCAAAGATGATTTAAATTGAACTTTTCTTATAGGAACTTTAAATGCAGATATAATATTGTATATCTGTCATTCACTTAAAGTCCAGTGATACATTCATCACTTTTTATGAAGTTTTCATCAAACACTTAATCATTTACCATTTAAACCTTTTTTTAATTGAAGTAACAGTTTTGACATGCTTATACATAAACTAGTATTTTAAAATTGTTCCTCATTTCTTAGGTTTAATACTAGCATGGATACATTCTTTTTCAGGCAACATCTGGTTTTCGTTTTGAGAAGTTTTAAAACATTATTACAAACTCTGACTTTGTGGTAATTTTCTAAGAAGGTTTGTAAATTGAAAATATCTTACATAAAAAGAAATATCTTAAGTAAATGGTTCAACAGATGGAAATCAATGAATGTGCTAACACTGCGTGGATTGGCGTGTGTTTGCAAACACGTGTTTGTGGATTTTGTTGGTCTAAGCAGATTCGGTCCCTCAGAGATGAAAACCACTCTCTCTGTTTGTCATTGTGGCTGTGGAGGCAGATGTTCTCTCTTTTTCCCCCTCTAGTCTCCTTTCATCGTTTCCGTCCCGGTCTGTTTTTAGGCCTCGATAATCGAACGCAGCCTCCCCTCAGAGACGCTGGAGATTCTCGTGTGATAGTAACTTTGCCTCCCGGCAAAATACACATCTGCCAGTTTGAATGACTTATTCGTAAAAGCACAAAGAACTTAAACAGATGAAGGAGACTTTCATCGGTTCAATCATTGTCTTTCCTTTTTCACTCCCCCGTAATCCTGAGACATTGCCCACTGTACTTTTATAAAGTGAAAGCAGAAAAAGTTAACTCTTGAGTGAGCTGTTACTTTCTGTGTTTAGGGATGAACTTGGACTGAAAACTGTCTGATTGTACTTAACTGTTGAACATACACTTCTGTGTCCAAAGTCAGATAATTTACGCAAAGTGTTGTTGACTAAGTCAGTGTTGACCAAAGAAACACTACTTATTCAAAAACAAAAACATTTGGGGTATGGAGTTAGAGAAAAGATGATTTTTAAACTGGTTTTGGTCTGCCATTACAAAACAGAACATTGTTGATGGACACAGGCCCTGACATCAACCCATCACTTTCTTTTAACAGCGAGGAATGGTCATTTTTACCCATCATAATCCAAGAAGAGTGAATGTTGAGCAGGTTTGAGTCTGCCAGTTTAAAGATGAATGCTTAAAAATCACCTAGCATTTTCCTATAACTGATAAAAGTTGTAATTTGTACCTGGCACAACTCCATGAAGAGGGAATGTTTATTGTGTTGGGGACTGTAAGTTTGTGGACACAGGCCCTATCCACAACTCAGTACTACCTAGCTTATCAAAAGAGAGTTGTTATGGCCTCCCAGCACAAAATAGCTGCAGTAAGTGTACACAGGCCCTTATAATGTCCCGAAACTTTATTCAAACGGCCAAAAGTTGTAATTTCTACAGATATTCACCCAAAGTAAAGTGAATTTAATACTTATGGTCTACTGGTGCAAATTGAATGTTTTTAGTGGACACAGGCCCTAAAGACGACTCAGGTCTTTCCTTTCCTTAAAAATCCTTAAAAGTGGTCCTTTCTTTTGAGTTTTACTGACAATAGAGTGAATATTATACTTGTCTGGGGCCTAAAAGGGCAAAATCAAATGCTCTTAGTGGCCATTTGCCCTTCTTATGACAAAGCAAGTCTATTAAATAGCTAGAAGTTGTACATTTTACAGATTGTTACTCTAAGAAGAGTGAATGTTGAACTTGTTGTTGTCTGCCATTGCAAAATTGAATGTTGTTGGGTGACACATGCCTTTACAATGGCCTAACTCTCATTTAGAAGCTGAAAGTTGTGATTTCTACACTGCATCCCTCCAGTTAGAGTGAATATTGAATGTGTTGGGTCTACCAGTGTAGAAGAAAAAATGCTGTTAGTGGACATAGGCCCTTGCAATGACCTAGCACTTTCCTTCCAGAGCTACAAGTTTTCACTTCTGGTGAACTTTACTCAAAAAAAGTCACTGTTGAACTTGTCAGATCTTTTTAATCTGTGCTGAAAATCATGATTGTCTTGCCTTGTTTTCAGCTACAGCACCCATTTACAGTGCTCCTCTGATAACATCTGAGATCTGTGGTGGGGAGGATCAGGATTTATACCCAGGTCTGCCTACTGTACAGACTAACAACACATGCTTTTGATCTTTTCAAGTAAAGAACAAGAGGAATACATTATTCTGCCAAACCTATCCTTGAAAAGCAGCAGAGTAGACCTTAGGTCAGCAGTTAAAGTCGGTTTACAATTTCCATTACGAAATATCTTCTTGGAAGCAGACATCCATTTTAATAACTTTGTTTATCTTACCTCCTGTGTCCTCTTGAGAATGATGACTTGCTCTCTTGCAGCTTCTTTATTAATGTAATATTTTTCTGCAATGTAGCTGATTTTTAGAACGTGGTCAACATTAGACAGCTTTAGATATGCTTTGAACTTTATTATCAGTCAGAGGTAATACTTGTTATTTGCTTAAAACAGGTAGCTGAATCTCTGGACTCCCCTCCCTTTTCTCAGATCTCTCAGGCTGCTGTCCCTCAATGCACTCACAGTGAGGCTGTCTCTGTTTTATGGCCGTCTGTCTGCAGACGCTCCAGTTCCTCTCTAAATGAAGGACCCAAAAACATTGCAGAGTCCAAACACAGTTAGTTTCAGCATGAGGTCTGAGAGTAACAGAGCAGTGATACATTTTAAAGGCAGTTTTCTCCACGTTTACTTTCCAGATTTTCATTTTTATGTCAGATTAATGACTCCTCCATCGTCCATTCCTCCGTCCTTACTTCATCCCAAGCATCGTAGCCTTTAGCCAGTGCTGCTCCTAAAACCTCTGTGTGTGGGTTTGTGCATGTGTTTGTGCAGAAGTGTAACCATGCATCCCTCTGTGTTCGTCCACACCTGCCAGGAACTGAAATCTAATATTTTTTCGATACAGTATTTCCACTGGCTGGATTATTACAAGCATAAAAAGTGACGAGCTTTCCTGTAAAAGCCGTAAATGAAGCTGTAAAACAGACTGAGGACTTGAGCAGAGGGCACACTCTCGCCTTATGTAAGAGGCCTCCTCTGAGTTTAAAGGATGCAGTACGGAGACGCTGCATCGGCTGCTTTTGTTATCAAACGTACACTCGATTTGGGTTTGTAAGTGCGTTTGATGTGGGTTACTGGGTGCGTTTCAGCGCCAGCAGCCGGTGTCTGCTTTACAGTCGGTTAACATCTCCTGGCTGACCTGCTGAGGGAGGAGGAGGAGGGAGGATGAAGGAAAGGAGTCCAGCCTGGCATTGGCTCAGCAGTGGAAATTCACACCTGGCTTCTGGCTTCAGCGGCGGCTAAATGAGTTGTGAGGAACGTTAGTACTGTAGCTTCTCTGTTGCACTTACAGTACAGAGAGGCTTGTAACACAACCGGTGTTTTGAATGTTTTTGACACAGTTTACTTAAGCTGCATGTCGTAAAAGTGAGACTTTAAAACCGACGCCAACAAAGACAAAAACTGAGTTTGTAACCCTGTTTTCCTGAATGGCTGTAAAGCCAACACTTAGCGGCTTTTAATCCAATCAGAAATCCCATTGGACACTGGTTTTTCAACATGTTTAAGCATCTAAATGAAGTGTGTGGGTGTGGGTTGTGAAACTTTATGATTTTCTCATTAAAGAGCACGACACCAAATTAAAACATCTCAAAACGCTGTCTCAAACTTTGCAGCCTGGCTTGATTTGGAAACTGCTGCAGTCAATGATATAAGTTTGTTTTTCAAATCAATGCAAACAACGTTTGGAAGAACTTTTAAAGACTATGACATAAGTAACGGGGCAGTGCTCCAGAAACGACTGTAAAGCCATAATTAGATTAACTTTATTAGCTGTTAATGAAATCTGTCTTGTTCTGTGGTTGAGTAGTTCTGCAGGATGGTATTGTGTCTCGCTGCAGATCGGAGAAAGTTGCCTATTACAGCATTTTCATGTGATTGGCCCTAACCTAAAAGTTTAAAAAGACTTGTGGCAACATCCATTTTAATATAGTATGGATCCGAAAATAGGTCAAAATAGCAGATATAGTAGAGGCCTTAGCCCATTAGAAAATCGTCTGAATTTTTGTTTTGTACATCAGCAATATGTTGGCTTTTCATTGGCTTTTCATTGGCCGTACATTAGCTGGTTATTGGCCGTTGATTGGCTGGTTATTGGCCGTTCATTGGCTGCTCATTGGCCGTTCATTGGCTGGTTATTCGCTGTTCGTTGGCTTTGCGTTGGAAGTACCTTGACAGTTAATTGGCAGAACATCAGCTATACATCGGCATTTAATTAACTGTTCATTGGACGCACATCAGCAGTAAAGTGTCAGGCTGGGCAATTAAATGCAATTTATCTTATAGTCTGCAATATGACCTGCTGCAATATTCTAATTGTGGACAGTGCAATATTTCTTCAGCCTTAATTGTGTCAGAATATTGGATAAATGTTTTACAGTGGATGTTTAATGCCCTACACCACTGTTACTGCTGTGTAAACCTGCTCTAACAAAGAGCCAAATATTAAAAACTACCTTTGCAAGAGCAATAATCTAAATGGTGAAAGGTGGTGAAAACGACAAGGAGTAGCAAGTACCAGCTGTCGTACTATTTGTCTTTCCACAATCAGAAATCCACCCATTCAATTCATGTTTTTGATATAAAAGCCAATAACAATGAAATTAATGCACAGCTAAACAATCAACAACAACTATAAAAGTCATTTTCAGAATAAAAGAGCTGAGGTCTCTTTCTGTTCAACGCAAATACAAATATTTTTGAATCTTCTCCTCTTTGTTCGAGGGGCTTGTTAACTTTAATCTTCTTCTGACAGATTTAAGACCAAAACCCACATTTTACTCCAAGAAACCAGAACTGGTATTCTCTAATGAGCTTATAAACACTAAATCATTCATACAAACATTTGGTTACCAACGCCACTTTCTAAACTTTTGGATGGAGCTTTAAAACACTTGGCCCGAGTCTTGTAAAGAAAAAAAAAACAACTAAAATCATAAACACTGGAGTCGTGGATGAGGCGAGTTTGTGCTACTTTAAAGTAGTTTGACAGAAGCAATTTGGAGGAAAATTTTCTTGTAAGAGTGACTGATAAAGGCTTTTCCCATAATAATCACTTTGAAGTTCGATTAAGTCTGTTGTTGCCGTGGAAATAATCCGTTCATCCATCTAAGTAGTTCCACATTACATCACTGAATATATTACAGCGAATTACATCAGATTTAATCAGCTAATCTATCATTCTTGAACAATCCCATGTGAAAGTAACCTTTAAACTGGAGATAAGAGCGTGTGATGGATTCAGTCGTTCATTTTCACTCCTCTGCACACCATCGAGGCTGTTTTTATGAAGCCAGATTGATGGTGAATGAAAGAATGTTGGAGGGCCTTCGCATGACCCTCGCTTCTTCATCTTTACAGCATGTCCTCTGATGAGACTCAGGTGAACCTAACAGGAAACACATTGTGTCTGTGTGTGTCTGTGTCTGTGTGTGTAAGTGCAGGTGATCCTTTGATTCAAAAGCTCATAAACCTCTCTTTGATTGTTGCATTTCTTTGTAATGAAAATCCTGCTTGGAATAATTAAAAATCTGTCTTTTCTACCTAGCCTGTGAGATCACTTCATCCCTTTTTTTTTTTTTTGCCACATTTTCCGCCGCTCCAGTACATGTCCAGACATGAATATGATCAAAGTCTCCACATAAATCCATAAAGCTGTTTTTCCCTTCCAGTCACGAAACAGCAGCTTAATTTTCTTTTAAACACGTCCACTATTCAATCTTTCCATCCAGTTGTCTTACTCTTTGTGCGTGACATTACATACATTTACAACACACAGTTTGAGAGGATGTTTCTGACTCAAGTACCTCTCTGCTCTCCCCCCAACAGCCTGTCCACCCGGCACTTACAAACCAGAGGGAACACCTGGAGGCCTGAGCACCTGTCTGCCCTGCCCCGACCCGCAGCACACCTCCCAGCCCGGCAGCACCTCCCCTGCTGACTGCGTCTGCAAGCCAGGATACAAGCAGACAGGAATGACCTGCCAGGGTGAGACTTTACTGCAGTGAATTTGATGGAGGGAAGTTTAAGGTTTAAAAATACATTTTTCAAAACAACCAGCAGGGGGCGGCTGTGTTCGTTGCAAACAAAAGTCTATTGCAGAAGTCAAAAAGACGTAATTTCTTATGAGTTGCAGAATCTTATTCAAAAACTTGCATGTAATATTAAAGAGGGGCTATCCTCATGTTAGCTTTATATGATTGACAGCTCAAATAATCCCAATTTTTCTCACACTGATGTACAAGAAAATCCTCAATTCTTAAATTTTGTGCTTCTTGTACCCCAGTTGAATGTTGTATTTGCTTCTTACGCTCATACTCTTATTCCAGCCTCAGTCTTTTCACCATTGTTGTAGCTACTGTCTCTTTAAGGCTTCCTACTGCAGAAACCCCCTTCGTTCTGATTGGCGAGCCCTCTGGAGGCACGGGCGGACCTTGGTGTTTGAGGCCCGCCCCTCTAGCATGTCATAAACCGGTTACATCCTTATAAGATGACAATCATTCCAGCAAGTTTTTTTCAAAATCTCAATAAGATCTCGCTAAGATCTTATAGTATTTTTAGGACTGTTTTGAGCAGTTTACAGACAGATCCAGAGATTAGAGGGTTAGAGTGTTGAGTATTTAGAGGTTTGAATATCTGCACGTTTAGTCTGAACATCTTGTGTTGTTACTTAATATCCACTTTTTTAAATATGGGGAAGCAGAATACCCCCTCTTTAAATGAATCAGAGTTAATAGTATAAACTGACTTGACCCTGTTATAGTATAATCCTGTTTGAAAAATTAACATTTCACTAGCTTTCTAAGACTAACACTTTTCAAATGAATAATATCTCGACCAGACTTTGTTATTTCCCCAAAACAAACAGCATAATTTTTCACCTTTTATGGGCTCGTGATGGGGTCAGACAGACCCGTCTCCGGTTTTGGCATTGCGCTAAAGTCTGGAGATAAGTCAGCTTATGCAAGATGAGTCTGAGCAGTAACACTGTAAGTGTTGAAGGGAAAGAAACTGTTTGCTGAGGCTACAGATAAAGTTTAGATTTCCTTTTCCAGAGTGCTCACACTATCCAACTTCACTGTAAGTCAGCGAAGGCACCGCGGCTCAGTCGACCCTGGAAGCGGTAAAACTTAAAGCCACTATGAGTTCGTAATGATGTGGAAAACTTTATAACGGTCGAATCACCTGAAAAAACATGTTTCATAAAGATATATGGAAGAAAGTGCAGCCAAAAAAGACAAAGTCAGGGGAGTGAAATCCATACAGCATGTCACAGAAGTGCTGGTTCAAAAACATTCCCTATAATGAATTTCAATCCAGTTATTTCCTCCCCATTCCTTGAAGAACGACGCGGTTGTTTCCAAGCCGCAGATCATTTGAAAACAATGATGTTCATTAATCATTGTCTTCATGCTTTCTCGTCCCCCCTCTGTGTAGATTGTTTGACAACCTGTAATTTTCTGCTTTCACGCTTCCTCGTCGTTTTTGTCAGGAACATTAACTTTCCAACGTGTCCGTGAATGTTTCCTGCCAGGAAGTTGTCTCAGCGTGTGCGTGATGTTTGTTTTCAAATGTCCGTCTCTGTCAAGCACAATATGAAATCCAGGACTCAGATGTGCTTCTCTTCTTCCTCTCTCTCTCTCTCTTTAGTGGTGCTCTGTCCGGTGCTGCCTCCTCCAGAAAACGGCTTCTTCGTGCAGAACGTGTGTAACAACCACTACGACGCGGCGTGTGGCGTGCGGTGTCAACTGGAGTTTGACCTCCAGGGAACGAGCATCAGACTGTGTCAGGCTGATGGGACGTGGTCAGGAACGCCGGCCAGCTGCACAGGTGGGGAGGGAGAGAGACAGGGATCAGCCCCACCATCTGTCCATCCACCCTTTCCTCATTCCCTCCATCCATCCATCTCTTTCCATGTCTACATCACTTCCTCCATTTTTTCCCCACTCATCTTTCTATCAACAAATCTATTAATGTTTGAGCCTTCCATCAATTTTTCATCATTCTCTAGTCCATCCTTCCATCCATCAATCATCAATCTATCCATCCTCCATCCAACCCTTCTTAACTTTATACTTTATCCATACTTCCTCTCATCCATCCTTTCTTTACTTCACCCGTCTATTTCCATCCATCCATTTATGTATCTATGAATCCATCTTTTCCTCCACCCTTCCTTAGTTCCATCCATTCATTACTCCTTATTTTAATCCAACTTTCCTGTCTTCTACTCATCCATTATTCCTTTCATCCATCCATTCATCACTTTGCCATTAATCAATCATAGCATCAATTCATTCATCCATCCATCTTTTCCTCTTTTTTCCTTCCATCCCTCCATCACTGAATCATTTGTCAGTTAATCCATTCTCAGTTCATACATCATATAATCACTAATAAATCCATCCATCCATCCATCCATCCATCCATTCATATATTTATGCATCTTTCCCTCTTTTTCCTCTCCATCTGTCCATCGCTCATATGAATCCATCACTCGATCATGTTATCATGGATCCATCCATCCATTCATCCATCCATTCATCAATCCATTCCCCCATCACTTCATCACCAACCTGTTCATCCATCCATCTATCTATTCATTCATCCTTCTCTTAATCATTAATGTATCCATCCATTCATCCATCCATCTTACATCTATCACTTTATCATTCATCAATTCATGTTACTTTATCATTTATCAATCCATCCATCCTACCATCCCTCCTTCCATCCGTCTAACTGTCCATCCATGAATCAATTCATCATCCATCCATCATTTTATCATCAATCCATTGATATATCACTTTATCATTTATCAATCCATCATCCATCTTTCCATCCATCCACACATCCATCCATCAATCGTTTTGTAATTTATCAATCCTTCTGCTCATTCCTTCTTCCACCCATCACTTTATTATTTTTCACCCATCCATCCATCCACACATCCATCCATCACTCATTTTATAATTTATCAATCCATCAGCCCTTTCATTCTTTGACCCATCCATTTATTATTATTCATCCATTGAACCATTCATCCATCCATCCTGTCATTGCATTGTCATTTATCCATCCATCCAACCTTTACCCTTTCCATCAATCCTTCCATTTTCCATTTGATAATCCCTCCATCAGTTTTTGTAAAGTTGTGGTTTTCTTGTCGTTCTTATTGAACTTCTGGTTTCCTGACGTTGAGCAGGAAGTTACTTTGTTAACGATCACAGCAGAAGAGTTCACCGTGAAACAAAAGAAGCTTCAGGGACGAGACTGAAGAACTTAGTTCTGCATATTTCTTCAGATTGTGTTTACATGGCTCCTTGTCGCAGCCTTTGTATTATCTGGAGTGAAGCAGATGGCGTCTTCCTGTATCGTGCTCCCGGCGATGGAGTGAGTGCTCATTTACATCCAAGTCTGTCTGATTGATCCCAGCAGGTTCCTCTACACCACACGTCTCATATAATTCCTCATGAAGCCCTGGGACGTTCAAAGCCCACACAGCCGGCAGCTCCCCCTCACTATCATCTGTGAACATTCATAAACATTTATGTAGCATTAAATCCCCGTATCCAGAGTGAGTCTACGTCCTACTGATTTGCTGCTGGTCGCCAACAACACCCAAGTGCGACGGAGATTCCTCTCCACGTATTGAGATCATATGTGTTTAGACTGAAACGCGGAATCAGAGCAGATGTTAGGAAGGAAAAAATTTAAAGGATTGAGTTTAAAAGAGGAGAGAGTTAGGAAAGATAAATGGGAGGAAGTTCAAGAAGTCAGGAGGAATGAAAGAACATGAGAGTAAATTGAAGAGGTCAAAAGATTAACAAGAAAATGTCTCTTTTAACAAGAAGACGGCAACAGAGTGACTCACGGAAATACCAAGACACTGAATATTCAAGGGTGTGTGTTAAAGATTTATAGCAGCGGCTTTGGGTATATATTTTCTAAGTGTGTGTGCATACGTCTGCTTGTGTGCGTTACACCAAGTCTAGCCATTTGCCACAAACGGTTGGACCTCCCAGCTTGTGAAGCCCTCAGGGAGGGGGTCTCCTCTCCTGCGCCTTTCTGTCTATGAGTGGAAATGAGAAATAACACACCACACTCTCTCTTCTAGACCTCACTTTAACTCAGAGCAGAAACACATGAGGATTGTTTTATTTTGCCGGGACTTTCACATTTTGGGTTAAATGGTAGGCCCGTGTTAGAGCTGATGACGATAATTTGGGATAAACGCTCCTGCGGCTGATTTACAGCTTCCTCCGGATCATGTGATTTATGTAGAGTACCTGTTTTAGGAGGCTGCACCACATATGAAGCATGGAAACCTTTGGCTCTTCCTCCTTTCTTTACTATAAATTTATTCCCAATCAAACTCAAGGGGAAAAATCATGTCACATTTTGGTACAAAACAATTTCATTCAGTATGATAGGTCACTGAATTCTGCTCTGCTCCAATGGAGAAATGAAGATGAACTCAGTGACCTGGTCCAAAACCTTTCTAAAAGTTTGTAGTCTTTCACTTATGAAGTCCTTGAAGAAAAATCTGATGCTTGTACTAAAATCAAATACAACAAATCTTTACTAAAGGATCTGGACCAAGTCTTTGAGTTCGTTTCCATTGCTGCATTGGAGAACAGCTGAACTCAGTGTGTTACAATGTGCCATGTTATATACTATGCAGGAGAAGTTAGGCAAATGAAGTTACGATAGGAGACATTGGATGGATTATTATTTCTTACCAAAGAAAGTGTTACAACTGCAGTTCCATATCATCAGATTTGATGTGATATACTGAAATACAATATGTTATGATATGTGACTATAACACTTAAAGAAGTGTTACCTGTGATACTGAGGGATGGGATATGATACAAGACGCCATATGATTCTGTGTGTCACAACCTGTTACGATGTTTTGTTTTGTTTTTTTCAAATATTTGTAACTGAGCATTCAATATGAACAGTGTGAACTTAATGTAAATACGACTTTTTTTGTTTGACTTCTTTTCTTTTTTGGGGGATAATTTCATGAATAATTTTTTTTTTCAATGCTTTGCTAAACATTTTAACTCTGAATAATTTACCGTTTATAAGCTTTTTCACCCTCAAATGTTTGTCTATAACATTTTTAAAAATATTTATATATAGATATGTTTGGAAAAAAATTGAAAACATTTTTTCAGAATGAGAAGAATCAGAATCAGATTCACTTTATTGTCCCGTCAAGGGAAATTAGTGTTTCAGCCGGAACACACAAAGGACAAGATAAACAATGACAATAAGACCCGATTAAAAGTCTAAAATACAGAATTAATACACAACACAATGCCTAATAAAAGGTAGGATAAGAAAAACCATACATATATAAAAGCACTTACCATGTTCAGACCAGAGCTTAAGCCAAAAAATGGAAAGTAACATACAAGTAAATAGATACATACAAGTAAATTAAATGTAAAAAGTAAATTTTCAGGCCCTAAGAAGAATAAAAATATCCTGACATAGGTTAATATGAATTCCCACCACACGAACCACTGAATTTAGGAGTAAGTAACTTTTGAATAGGTGTCCACTGTAGTAACCACTATGCACCACAGGGTTAATCTAATAAAATGCCTTTTCAGTGTCATATTTTCTCAAACAGTTTGTCTTGCGACTTTTTTTTTTTACCTTTTCATAATGAGACACAGTTCTTAGAAATTAGGGAACTTTGATGTTTGTCTTTTGTCTCCCTCTCAACAGTCCGCTCCTGCCCGCCCCTCTCTCGGCCCTCACACGGCTTCCTGAGGTGCAGCGAGGGCGGCGCCTCCTACAGGACAGAGTGTCAGGCTGGCTGCGAGCGAGGCTACCGGCTGGAAGGAGACTCCAGACTCACCTGCCAGAACGACTCGCTGTGGAGTGGACCCCAACCTCGGTGTGTGGGTAAGCCTTCGTCACGTCTAACCCTTCGCCTTCCATGTGAAAAAACAACTTTGTCTGATGCTTCTTTCACCAACTTCTCCTCTAGGTTTGAAAATAATTTAGAAAATACAATCCAACCTGCGTCTTAGATGAAGTGCAGCTGTTTTATTAGTTTGTTTAGAATTTGGAGTCTGGGTCACAGTTCAATCTGGGTTTAATTCTCTTTACTTATTTCCTTTCCAAGTGAATTCATCCATCTCATCAGCTAGTTTCTGTCTCAAATTCATAGGTCATGTGTTTTCCTCATCTTTTGTGCTAAATTAGATTTCTTTATTTGGTTATCCAATTTGCTTAACTTTCCATGATAAACATCACTGTCCTGCACCCGTCTCCTTATACACAATGGACTCGTCCTGTTCTTCTTAGAGCCTGACTGTAGTTAACTTCGATCTGTGGAGTCTGTAAAAACAGGAGCCTCATCGATCAAAAGAATGACTCTTTAATAACACACGATGTGGGTATTTCTATGTAAAAACGTGGTTTCAAACACACATGTGAATACACATGAGAACACACTCTCACACATGCACTGTGGTGAAACATGTGTTCGCACTGAGCCACACTACATCATCCACGCAGAGCTACATCTGCTTTCTCATCGCAAGAAACCGACCGTCTAGAGCAGCCACATACTTCAGAACTGATAGTTAAGTTAAAATAGTCGCACACACTCATGCTGCTGCAGAGTAAAGCCGGGTCAGGCTCACAGAAAGAGGGACAGTGTGAGAGCCACAAACCTCCGGGCCGCTCTGACTCACTTCCAACCAACCGGCTCGCAGCACTATTTTAAAACAAACCCCGACCCCACAGCTTCCGGAGAGCGCTCGCTTTTATCGATAACGAGCATCTGAATCAGCTCCTGTTGTTTGTTTGGTTATCTCAGCGTTTCTTCCCCCCGCAAACTGCCGTTACCTCGGAGGGCCGAGTGGTTTGTTTCAGTGTTTGTTTGCACTGCGGTGAAACAGGATCGCCTCGGCCGCACCGGGAGGATGCTGGGATATTTTTTGTTTTGATTGAAATCTCCCACTCGGTGAGTTTCTCCTTTATGGTTCCTGCATCTCACGCTAGTGAAGCAGGAGTTATCCATCCATCATCGAGGTCTGGTTCCTAAAAATGTCTAAGAAGTGTGTGAAAGATGTGGTCGGAGCTCTTCGGTTGATTTTCAACCAAATGTTTGTAGAATTTTCGCTGATTTTGGATCCACAGCCACTGAAAATAGACTATTGCTGCTGTCTACACCATAATTTTTCAGAAAGCTCATCATGTCTGTTCACTCTGTTTTTAACAAAGAAAAACACACAGGGTGGGTATCGAGAACAGGTTCTTGTTAAGAATTGATAAGAAGTGGCTCAATTCATCAGCACCATTAGCCTTTATTCTTACAGATTCCCTTATTGGTTCTTTACATGACGCCAAAGCGAATGGACCTTACGTTGACTATTCTGCCCCAGTTAGCTTAGCTTAGCTTAGCAGATAGGTAAAAGTTTCCCAAGAAAACTTTTATTTCTGCTTTAAATTTTACTTAAGGAGCTGTAAAACTGACCACACAAAGAAATGTACATTATTCTCTCACAAAGGGTCACGTTCAACACATTCAACATCTCCTAATGAGCTCAAAATGATGCGGTAAACATTTCACTAGATCGACATAACTTCGGATTTAAAACAGAATTTCAACTTTCCTCACAGAAACATATCTGAATAATATTTTATGAATAAAACTTAAAACTCGGTAATGCCAAAATACTAGCAGGTAAATGTTTTCGATCGGGGAAAAAAAGAAAAGTCTCACGCAACTTATAGTTTTGCTATTACCACTTCAAGACACTAGGTGGCCTACTTCAGTCAATAACAAAGAAAACAATACATCAACATCATGTGATGTCAGATTTTCTTATTTGTATTTAAGTACGTCCAGAGATATCCAGATCCAGTGACCAATTTCATGTTTGTTTACTGATAAACTCAATAAAATGTTAACAAAGAAAACCTGTAAGCCTACTTTAAGAGTTGATAAAGCAGAAGGGCATTGGTATCAATAAAATCTTATCAATGCCCATCCCTGGATAAACATGAATAAATTAATAATAATGATTTAAAAAACAAGTAAAATCTAAAATTGACTTCAGGTTATTTTCCCCTCCTGTCCTCAGAGGTGCGCTGCCCCCCCATCACCACCCTGAAGAACATCCTGCTGTCGCCCCCTGCCTGCACCAAGAGAGCGGCGTCACCGGGCTCCGCGTGTCTCCTCACCTGTCGTCAAGGTTACAGTCTCCAGGGAAACAGGAGGGCCGTGTGTTTGGGCTCCGGGAACTGGACAGCTAACGTCCACAAAGCCGTCTGCACAGGTAGAAAACTCTGTGTGTGTGTGTCTGTGTGTGTGTGTGTGTGTGTGTGTGCAAGGTCAAAGGTCAGGGTCAGGTGTGAATTGCTGGTAGGGTTGTTACAGGTTGTTAAAGATTGTGACATGATGAGGTCAAAGGGTGAGATCCAGGTTTACCAATCCATCTTTCTAGTTTCCTTCCTTCATTCCTCTCATCCTTCCATCCCTCTGTCCATCTTTTCATTCTTTAATTAATCCGTACATCCCATTTTTCATTCATTGGTTCTACCATCTTTCCCTTTTCTTGTTCATCCATTCTTCCTTCCTTCCTTACCTCGCTCCTTCCATCCATCCTTCCTCTGATCCATCTATCTTGCTATCTTAACATTATTTTGTCTGTACATTCATTCATCCTTCTTTCCTTCCTCCCCCTTCATCCCCTCTACCCTCCTTTCTTTCTTCAGTCCTTCCATCCATTCATCTTTGTGTCCTTTTGTCTGTCCATGACTCCTTCCTTTCACCCATCTTTCTTTCTATCGTTCTATTTTCTTGTCCATTTGGCATCGATCCTTTCTTTCACTCTTCCTCTCATTCGTCCATCTTCCCATTTTTCAACCATCATTCCTTTCATCTTTATGGGTTTGTCTTTGCACCCCTCCATCCTTCCTTCCATCCCTTTTCTTCCTTTATTCATTCCACCCCTCCACCCCACTGCCTTCCTTTCCTCTTTCATCCATCTTTACATCCCTCTTCCCATACATCCTTCCTTCTCTCCTCTCGTCCCTTTTTCTATACATCCCACTGTGTCCATCTGTCCATTTTCTTCCATTCATCCATCCATCTATGGTCCCATTAATCACTCCATTTTTCATTTTTATATCTGTCCATCTTTCCCATTTTTTCTACAATTATCCATCAATCCTTCTGTCCATCTGTTCTTTTTCCTTCCATTCCATCAATCGTTCCATAAATCCATCCAACCATCCTTCTGTCTTCCCAATTTTTCTTTTTTTTTCTACTGTCCATTCCTCCATCAATCAATCCATTCTCTTTCTATCCATCTTCCCCTTTTTCAGCCATTCTTCCATCTTTCTACACGTTTTATTTTGAAACAAAGCGTCACTTTTGCACCTCCAGTTGTTTCTTTGTGAGTTGGAGGAAACACTTAAAACTTTTCTCTTCTCTAAAATTTCATTATGCGGAAGGAGAATCAGAGTTAATTTACAGATTCAGAGTCAGTGACACTTCTTAAATGTGGGTTTGTTTGCAGAGCAGAAAGAGAGGGATTGTTAAAAGGGCAGCAGGAGAAATGTTCTGAATTCATGGAGAAAGAGGAAGAAATAAAGGAAAAAGGAGGAAAGTTGGAGGCAGAACTTTTTCCATTCTCTGTTTCCTCCTCCCTGCGTTTCTCTCCGCTTCATGAGCAGTGAGAACGGCTCTAGCTCAGCCGGCCTCAGGTCACTAACTCAAACCACACCGTGTCCGAGCTCCAACTGCAGGCTGGAGATCATTAGCGGCGACTGCGGCGCTCCAGATGCCTCGCAGGTGAAACAGGTGGCGGCGAGCAGCTCGGCCTGCCTCTCGGCCCTCTCATCTCCTGGAGCGAGGCGAAAGTTTGCTAATGAGGGGACTTCTGTCGTGAGGGGGAGGAGGGAGAAGATGAAAACCAATAAGGAGGAAAGAGGCGACAAGAAGGAGAGAAGGGGAGAATGAGTCATCCAGAGGTAGAAAATAGAAGACACAAGGAGGGAGAGAGTGCAATCAAAGGGACGTGTAGATAAGAGGAACTCTGATTGGATCAAAGTCTATCACAAGTTAAAAAGTCTCCTTTCTCTTTCATATGAAAACAAATGGAGCCGTTTAAAGTGTGTTTGTGTTTAGCTGACGTGGATGCCAGAACAGATGGGTCATGAGGTCCAGATGTAAAAAACTCTCTTACACAACAGACACGACCTCTGCTGATCGATGAGAAAGTCAGACTCTGAATACAATAAACCAACTTCCACATGATTTCAACACTGTTTGGAGAAAACAAAGAAGCTGTTTCACGGTAGCTTTTAAGCTCCCGCAGGCCTGAAAGGTGAAGATGAAAGTCAAACTGTCCTTGATGAACCTTGACCTTCTCCGATACCACATGTGCAAGTCTTTGAGTTCATTGTTTCAATGGTTGTTAATGTTGCTTATGTGCTGAGGTGTTTTTTCCTGATACCAAACTGTGCCCAAACCCCGGGCCTAGTCTGGCATTATGTTCTTTTTCACCCTCCTATTTCCCAGTGTTATCCCTCTCTCTATCTAATGAAATGGGGCCAGTTCTCCTGCTCCTGTCCTCCCCATGTTATCTCTGTCTTTTTTATGTTTTTTGGATGGGATGTAACTTGAAGGCAAATTCTTTTGTTCTGAAACATGTGCAATGGCGAATAAAGTGAGTCTTGAATCTTGAATCTTGAATGAGACGCTCATTTGAGGTTTAAACTGATCTCTCTCCTCAGACACTGAGCCTCCCTGGATTCAGTGCCCCGGGGATATTATTGAAGAGACGGATGAGCGACGAGGCATCGCCAACGTCAGCTGGGACGTCCCCACTGCCACTGACAACTCAAGAGAGGAGGTTTGACACTTTGTGAAAATTTAAAGTGGACATTTTATGTGCACACTTTGAAGTATATGTCTTAGAAGTATGCACTCTCAAGTGTGCAGTTAGAAGCTCGTTCCCATTACAACGCACTTTCAAGTGCACACTTTTAGGTGCACACTTTTAGGTACACACTTTTCGTTGCATACTTTAAGGTGCGCAATTTGGATTCAGTAAAGTGTGTATTTGCAAAGGTAAACTTTAGTGTGCACACTTTATACCTTGTACTGCCTTTTTTGAATCTCCATTTTCCTAAATTTTTATAGACACTCTTTTAAAACTTTTAGTCCGCATAAGTCCTATAGATTAAAAAAAGCGTACTTGAAACTTACTTTGAAATATCATCTGTGAGAGGAGTTCATAAATGCAATGTAAACTGCAAGAATACATCATTTCAGTGAACCATCAACAGCTTTTTATTCCCATGTTTGCTTCTTACCTGCAGTGAGCTGTCTCAAACAAAACAAATCCTTTTGACTCACACCTTGACACAGTTTATAAAGTCATGTGGCAGTAAAACCTTTCATATTTAATGTGTTTTTCTCCCTCAGGTGGCAGTTCAGGTGAAGCCCGTGTACACCTCCCCCTCGCTGTTCCCCATTGGAAAAGAAACCATCACTTACATAGCAACGGACCGCTCGGGGAACCAGGTCAACTGTTCCTTCACTGTCACCGTCATCGGTGAGTTCATGCCCCTGGAGATCAAATCAACGCAATCAGTCTTTGCTGAACGTGAACCTTGCTATGAGTCATTGGTTTTGTTTTTTCCTCGTGTCCTTTCGAGATGTGTTTGAATGAATTATCCACCTTCTCTACAGTTAGATTAGTTTAAAAAGTGAATGAAAAGACAAAGATTATGTATAGATCTAGTATTTCAGACTTCTGGGCTCACAAATCGAAGCACAGTATGAAGAATTAATTTGCAGAGTCAGCACACAGACGGCATAACTTTTCATCTGGGATCAGCTCATCAGCCACAAAACAAACACTTACCTCATTCGAGCAGTTTCAAAGAAACTACACATACAAACATTTTTCACATTACGGCTTTAAAGACATCAAGACACCCCATTTAGGCGTCTCTGTCGTAACAGCTACATCAACTTTTTGGCTTCCCTTCTCGTCTTTTGTCTGGTGTTTGAGATGACCATTAATGTTGATGCACTCCTAAACAAAATCTAAAGACCAAGGCCTCTTGTAACTCCCATTGCTGCCGAGGTTGGACATAGTAAGACAGTCTGAGGGTTATGGAACAAAAGGTCAAGTGGAAGATTCAAAAAAATTTCACCCGCTCAAAGCTAGACGATCTGATTCGCTGTTGGTTAAGGTCGTTTGTCATGGTGCCAACTGTAGACCAACGACCATCAGACGGCATCTTGGAGAGAAGAACTTTAAGATCAAAAAACCTCGTCTCTTTCCACTAAATTACCTGTTGGACTTTGACAGAGAGCAGCAAACATGAGACATTGAAAGGTGGGAGAAAGATTGATTCTCTTGGGAGAAAAAATTGAACTGTGACAGTTCTGATAGCATCAAACGTTACTAGCATGACAAAGAGATCCCACTTGAGATGTTTTCTTCGTGGCACAGTGGAGAGGGTGCCATCATGATCTGCTTTTTCCTTCAATGGAGCTTCAAATGGCGGCTGGCTTCTTGGAGATCTTGCAGGGGGCATCCTTCATGACTGAGGGCCCTGGTCTGTGCGCTAATGACTAGGTTTTTCAACAGGACAATGCTGCAGTTCAATCAAACTTTATTTAGAGAGCACTTTTTAGACAGTCAGGTAACACAAAATCACTTTACAATCAGTTTAAAACAATCCCACATGCTGATGCAGAGGGATCCCAAGAGGAAACACTGGAGGTCTTAAGAACAATAATAAGATAAAATAAAATAAAAGAGTAAAAGGATATCAGTAAATTAATACATGAGTTGATTAAAAGTAAAGATAAATAAGTAAGAAACCTAAGCTTATCAAATAAATGGAGATAGAATAAATAACTATTGACTAAAAACTGAGATAAAAAGGTGGGTCTTGAGCCGATGTCTTTGATCTAAATCACATTGACAACACTTAGGGATGGATGGCGAGGGAAGTTTACAAAAATGGACATCAGTTCCAGGCAGTGGATCCTCGAAGAAGCCATCTTCACCTCTTGGAGCAACGTTCCCACATTCGCATCAAGCATGCAGAACAAGTTTTTGTAGTGATCATCAATAATGGGGAGGTCCTCATCACTGAGACTTGTTATCAAACTTTAATTTCTGTTTTAGAGGGTCTTCCTTTTTAAATTTTCATGTTTTAGATGATCTGTTTCGATAGTATACGAGTTACTTCATATTCCAGCCTCTGTGCTGCAGCTTTCCTTGGTCATTTGCTGCTAAACTGATTTAATTGAAGAGTCTGTCGGCCCCCTGGCAGGTGCCAAACTGTGTTACTGCAGGGAGTGAAAAACAGGGGTGTCCCGTGTCAACCGCTCAGTAATCACAGCCGTCAGGGGGGAAAAAACCTCAAGCATGGTAGCCGTGAACATTTCCATATGTTATTGTGGCGGTGGAACGTTGTGGTTTTTTATTAGAGACATGTGTTTAACCGGTGCCCTCTGACACTCTGCACCGCTGTGTCCAAAAACTCCGATCTCAGCCTCAAACTTTGTTTCCTCTTTTCCAGTTTTTTCTTCACAAGTTATCAATTGTTTTCTTCTAAAGCTGAAACTCTGCAAGAGATGTGTTTATGCGCTGTTTTTACTGCACGTCCTCCATCTGTTTCTGTGAAATTGCACCCCCAGTTAACAACCGTTCATCCTCTCTCAGATACGGAGCCCCCGGTGATTGACAGGTGCAGGTCGCCGCCCACCGTCCAGGCCACAGACACAGAGACGGCGGCGGTCGTTTGGGAGGTGCCGCAGTTTTCCGACAACTCAGGTATGTCTGGATGGTTTGTTCTTTTGCTCCCTTGTTCCACTCCACCCTCCTCCTCCTCCTTCTTCTTCGCTGATGATGGTTAAACGGGATCTTTTCCGCTCGGCGACTGGAAAAAGGGGATCAGAGGAGACTCTTTAATGTGTGTGAATAATGGTGTGAGACACGGGGCCACATGGTGCAACACTGGGAGGATGGGTTGTAATTATGTTCCCGGGTCATCTGTGTGAAAGAGAGAAAGAGTGAACGGATGAAGAGGTTTAAGAGTCTGTTAATGTCGTCAATGTTAAAACGGACGAAGGAAGCAGGTGTTTTGGCAATTAAAGCGCTCATTTGTAAGGATTTACTCCCATTACGTCCACATTTCACTCAAAAATTTGCAGAATAATTCGGGTTTTGACTCATCTGGGAGTTCAGTGTTTGTTTTGTCTTTTACCTGTCAAGTCTGTATTTAATGAATGTGTGACTGTGATATTAATAGATCAGGTTATTAATCAATGTCTCAACCAACGTGACACGAAGAATTACACCCAAGTCTTAAAGTTCCGTATACGATGTCTACAGCTTTTCCAACTAAGGCAAAGTTGAATCATTTAAAATAATGTTTCACTTTAGTTTGTCCCAATACATTTTTCCATCCATCCTCTCAAAACTGGAGTCAATCCCAGCTGTCAGGTTACACCCTGTTCAGGACGCCAGCCAATCACAAAGCTGACACAACCAAAGAAAAACGTCCAATCACACCATCGTGCAATTTTCGAGTGACCACCAAATCAGGATGTTTAAATCACCCACAGAAAGACACATTAACTAGAAGACAACAGTGTTAACCGCTGTATCCGCATTTGGAAGGGCAGGGAGCTCGCAGAACCAGAAAATATAACATAGTAGTCCCCAAAAAAAAGACATTTGAAAAGAGATGGAAAACATATGAAAATAATGAGATGTAAATAAATCGTATGTGGTACAGACCCTTTTAGAAATATTGCATGCCAACACTAACACTATATCAAAGCCTGAACTGTGTTCATTTGTTTTGATCTCTAAGCATCAGTGTCACTATAATTGTTATGTTGAAATGCTGAGCATCAGCATTTTCTGCAAGGAAGTGCTTAGTGTTGAAATGCCATGCTCAGCATATCAGCATCTTGCATTTGCTGAAAGGAAATGCACCCCCCCTTTCCATTGTTCTTTACGAATAACCTATCCATATATTTCTAATATTTTTACTTTGATAATCATTGTAATTATTTTTAGTACTAGTTATTCACTTTTATTAGTATTAATTTATTTTCACATGGGTGGTACGACGGAGTATTAGGGCCACATTAAGAATTATTTTGAGCCACATTAAAACATTTTTTTTTTGTACTTCATATTTTACGACGGGATTAAAGTCAAAAATAATGACGGAATTTACTACGAGAATAAAGTTGACATATTATCGAGGCCGGTCTACGGGGAGGAGGAAATGAGGACCATGGAGCATTTTTGTCAAATTATACTTTAACTTGGGTTTTACAAACAAGGAGATACTTCAACTTTTAGCACATCAGCATCAGATTATGGTAAGTATTAGAATACTGAAAAGAACACGACTTTAAACTCGTAGTAAAATAATTAATTTTGACTTTATTTTCGTAGTAAAATAATTAATTTTGACTTTAATCTCGTAGTAAAAAATGAAACAAGTGTTGCACAGCTTTACAAAAAAAAAAAAGAAGAAAAAAAGGGTTAAAGAGTTTGAACCAACATGAAATGTATCCTTCATACTAACAATTTTAATTTACATAAAGAAATATAGAAGACTGTCATCCATAGCCACTAATGTGAACTTTGGGTTATGTGAGAGAAAAAGTTAGAGGGCATTAAAAAACAGATGAAGCAAAAGAAAAAAATAGCCTCTTTATTCATTAAGTCGGTGGAACCTTACCTGCTTTGGGGTTTTGTGTTCCACATGTGCACCTGGAAAGGCAGGGAGCTTGCAGAATAGAGTGGTACTGCCATATGAAACTTGGTGGGCTTGACAAAATTAGAGAGGCTGCTCAACCTCACTCAGGATTTTGCGTTCCACATACACAGATGGAAAGCAGGTGTTTTGTTTGACCAGTGGAATAACATCCATCCTCTCATGAACAAGAACAGTCACCATCCGGGATTTTGTTATAGAAGTTGTAAGTTGTGAACCATTTCAGAAGGCCGTGAATACTGACTGTTTAAGGGATTTGATATGCAACCTGTAAGTCTTTTTCTGCAACAGAAGCCAACTTGGCGGACTCGCTTCATTAACGCTGAGCAGCTCAGACGGTTACAAAGGCGAGCATCAAGGCCGCGCTGCCAAATAGACTAAATATCACAGAGCTGGCACACTCTCTCTTCAGCTGTACCCAAACAGTCGTGGTGGTGACAGACAACAAACCAGACTTTTGCAGAGCTGCAGCCTCCAGCCAGGCACTTGTAATTCATTGGCTTCGAGTTCACACACACACACACACACACACACACACACACACACACACACACACACACACACACACACAACACCATAAACATAAATATATGGTGCTATAACAGGTCAGATATGTTTGTATCTGTACAAAACACAGGCCTTAAATGCAACGTCTTAGATGTGCATGCTGATTACCCACCTGTCTGCAGAGGTATACCCCCATTACACACACACACTCACTGTCATCCTACACACACACACACACACTGTAATAACAGGCTGCTGCGGCTGCTTTGGGGCCGCACGACGTCAGCCAAGCAGTACTCCGACGTCAATGTTTTGTTTTTCCAGGCCCACACCCTGATGCCAGCGCTAAATATAGCCTCAACTTTACAAACACACACACTCACACTCACACTCACACACACACACACCTACACACACTGTATATAAGTTTAGACACCAGACTCCTGCAGGCCAGACGTGAGCCAGACCTGTTTGAATGCAAAGTCGTCGGACCGGAGTTAAACGAAAGGTCGCTCAATTTGTCACCTTCCCCTCTCGCTCGTCTCTTGCACTCACCGTGCAGATGCTTGAGCGCTCACACACGTGCAAACGCACACACGCTCACACGCTTCTTTCATCAGCGCTGTCTCTCCCGAGCTTTTATCCATCACTCCCTTTGACTTTCAAGCCAGCCAGACCGAGAAAACTTTCCTTCTCTGGTCCCAAGAGGTGGATGCCCAGACACATCACTCTCATGTCAACATATTGTGTTTAACAGGACATTTAGAGTGACTCACTCAGTCCTGGACAAAGATTCAAGTCCAAGAGCATCCTCTACTGGACAATTACTGGAACATATTTGACCAAGAAAAGTGTCAAAACTTGCAAAACATTCTTCCTCCAAAGGTAAATATTGACCAACTGATCATCTTTGGGAATTATATGGCCACAAGTTTTACATGGCAGGGTTGTTGTCTCAGACTTTTACTGGATTTCTAAGTCCATGATCCATGCTGGTTGAATTTTTTGTCCAAAAAAATGTCAGCAGAAATCTCACTGACTTTTTTTGTGTGTGTCTCCTCCAGGCGGTCGCCTCACCGTGACCAGCAGCCACTCCCCCGGCTCTCAGTTCCCTGTGGGAGACACGATGGTTCAGTACACGGCGACTGATGCAGCAGGAAATAGTCGCACCTGCAATCTCACCGTCACTGTACAAGGTACACAACTGACACAAGTCATGTTGTAGATTTAAATAGTTTTAATTCAGCTAATACAAATATGTGAAATCCACACTAAGTTGGTTGGTGAGTTTATTCTACTTCTTGTGAGTATGAGCTTTCCATTTGTGTATGTTTTGGTTTTTTTTGGTGGATCTTGGACTCAGAAAACTTTTTTGTATGTGTGCTCTTAGGAACAACCTGCGAGCAGCCGTACGTCCCTGTGAACGGAGACTTCGTCTGCTCAGAGGAGGAGAACGGCGTTAACTGTACTCTTCTCTGCAAAGACGGTTACAGCCTCACCCAGGACGCCGTGCACAGCTACTTCTGTGCCTTCAACGGCGTATGGGAGCCGCCGTACTCCTCAGACAGACCCGACTGCTCAGGTAAACAGTCTCAATCCTACAGGTGCATTTCAGTAACTGAAATCTGGAGAGTAACGTCCTTTTGTACTTTGTTCTGCAGTTAACCGGATAGCAAACAACGGTCTAAAGCCCTTTGAGATGCTGTTCAAAGCGTCTCGCTGTGATGATGTAGATCTGATTAAATCATTCACTGGGGAGTTCAACTCCAAACTAAAAGGCATGGTAAGGACTGAACAGCTGTGCTAAAACATGCTTCTTTCAGATATCACAGACACAGATCTTCCATGATCTCCCATCTGATGATTGGAGAAGGATGTTACGGTCATGCTTTGATTTGGTTTGAAGGAGTGAGTAAGGACAAAGGTGATGCCGAGGTTATTATCCCATTATCAGGGTGTTTCAGTGATGTTATCAACATTCAGTGTTAAATCCTGAGGGACGGAGGCATTTGGGGCCAATGAGAATTCAAGCCACATGTCCTGTGAATGCCCTCATGTTTTGGCATGTCAAAAAGGATTTACTTAACCTGAGACACTGAACATGTGTCCATAAGTATGTTTTGGTCCTGGTCCAACATTGTAAATGAAACTTTCACCATTGTTTCTGTCCACGCCCTTTGAGTCACAAAAACTCCTGCTATAACTTTTCATGTTCTGGTGTAAAATTTACACTTCATAAATTTGAAGATGATTCGGAAAAAGCTCAGAGGTGGGTTCGTTGAAGTACGTTCCCTACTCATCAAAATCCAACACTAACTCAAATTTATGATCTTGTTTGGATTTCATCATGTTCATAGGAAACTTTTTATGTAAGTGTTGGCACAAAAAAGTAATGGCATGTAGCTCAAAGTAGCTCAAAGTAGCAGGAGGAGTGGCATTTTTCTCAGCTAGGGGCCACTCTGGATCATTTATTGGCATAAAAAAACCTGTTTTTCTTTTTTTTTTTTTAAATTTTGCACTAATTTCAGTATGACTTGAAGCTCAATGAATGCATGCAACTTGGGATTAAAGAGGTGGAAGAAATAAAAGTAACAATCCTTTGCATTACAAGAGATCTGATAATTTCAGATTATTTGCAGTTTAGTTGGGGAAGGTTGCTGTTCAGAGCATGTTTTATGTTTTATGTGAGGCAGTTTGTGATGGTGAACAGAGTGACAGGAGTGATAGTTTTGGTGGAAATGTAGAGCTGGGTATCATCAACGTAGTAGTTGAAGTGAAAACCATGCTAGCGATTGTTGAGGCTGATGGAGAACAAAGTTTTGTAGACACTTTGTGTTTGTTGTCACTTGATATCAAAATCATTCAGTGAATATTAATGATCAAAAATGGGCCAAAACTCATGAAGGTCACATACTCGACTTCTAATTTCTTGTTTTTCTTTTCCTTATCACAGCTCCCCAACATTTGCAGCAGCGATGACATCATCTGCAAGCTGGAAGTGATGTCACAGGGTCACTGCCTAGAGTACAACTACGACTATGAGAACGGGTTTTCAATTAGTAAGATCTAAACGCGCACTATTAACATTTGAATCTTTACTTAAAATGAAGCATCACATCAGCTTCTCATTCTTCCCCATTTGATGTCTTCAGCACCAGGAGGCTGGAGCAACAGCTGGGCTCCTCAAGGCGCTCAAGACTACGCGTACTTTGAGTCCGGCTTTGCTACCAGCAGCCGGCAGGTCGCCAGGCGGCAGCAGCAGCAGCAAGGTGCTGGCCTGCAACCTCATCAACGCACCAAACGGCATCGCAAAATCACAGGACCAACCAGAGATCAGAAGATCCAGATCTATTTCAACATCACAGGTATGACTAGTGTTGTAAATTTTGCTAAAAGTACTGGGATGTTTCTCTTCGTACCATATTTAAAGTCCATCCATTCTCCCAGCAAGCATCCCTCTGCCCATATCGAGGAACGACTCCATCGAAGTAGCCAATCAGAAGAGACTCCTGCGGACTCTCGAGCAGCTGACCAATCGGCTAAAGCGAACGCTAGCCAAGCAGCCGCTGTCCAGTTTCAGCGTCTCATCAGAGATGATTGTCGCTGATCCCAAATCTCTGGAGAGCAGGAAGGCGTTTCTGTCCTGCAGGCCGGGCTCCATGCTTAAGGGACGGATGTGCGGTGAGCGAACGAGGATACAGCAACAAACATGAGAGATTTCAGATGATATAGTTCTAAGAAACCTTCTTGTTCTCATACAGTCCAGTGTCCAGTGGGAACGTACTTCTCTCTTGAGCACCATGAGTGTGTGAGCTGCTGGCTGGGCTCCTTCCAGGACCAGGAGGGTCAGCTGGAGTGTAAGTCGTGCCCAGAAGGGACCTCCACAGCTTACCTGCACTCCCGCAGCATCTCAGAGTGCAAAGGTAACACAATCAGCCCCAAGATGTGATCATTGAAAGGTGAAAGTTGCTTCTGTGTCTGATTTTCCTCTGGATCTGTTTCAGGACAGTGCAAACCCGGCAGTCACTCCCTGAACGGTTTGGAGATCTGTGAGTCCTGTCCACTCGGTCACTTCCAGCCCGGGTTCGGTGCCAGGGAGTGTCACGTCTGTCCTGATGAAACATCGACCGTCACTAGAGGAGCCGTGGATGAAGAGGAGTGTGGAGGTGATACAGTCTGCCTCCATTTATGTCCCATCAGCCTGTTTCATTTCAGGATTTCTTGAATCATTCTGCACGCTGCTTGGTATCACCTTCATGACCTTTATGTTTTTATTCGTCCTCCTGCAGTCCCGTGCTCCTCAGGTCATTTCTCTCGCACCGGTCTGGTTCCCTGCTACCCCTGTCCCAGAGATTACTACCAGCCTGAACATGGACGCTCATACTGCCTCTCCTGCCCTTTCTATGGAACCACCACGGTCACTGGGGCCACCACCATACAGCACTGCTCAAGTAAATACGAAACACAGATCCTTGTCAAATCTTATAACCTTTCTCATATTCACCTGGGTTTCAAAGTGAAATCATTGTAGCAGATGAAGAACCCTCAAAAATGTATCAGCTCTGTAGGAACTTAGGACCAAAAAGCTGAAGCCAGATGAATGACTGTCTAACCTTACTGTGTCTTATTGTATCATCTTGTCACGTAACATAATATATTGTATTGTAAGGTATCATAACATATTGTATTGTAACATAATATGTAGTTGTGTGTTTTATCATATCATATGGTGAAAAATCATTTTGTAACATAAATATTTCATCACACAGAAACATATCATAAAATATCCTGTCATTACAAATTGAAACAAATCTTATTGTATCGTAACATATTACAGTTATTATACAGCATATCATATTGTATCATTCAATGTTATGTCCTCTCTTAACCTATGGTAACATGTAGTCTTGTAGCACATCATATCATGTGGTTATATAAATCGTTACATAATATAAAAGAACATAAAAGTAACGTATCATAAAATATTGTGCTGTATCGTACGTTAACAAACCATATTGTACCATATTATGTGGTATCATTCCCTTTTGTAACCAAATGTAAATTTTAGTCTTGTTTAGAACTGTATCCTATGTAAAGTAAAGTAAAGAAAACATAACATAAACGCAATGTAAACATAATGTAGACATAATGTAAAAGAAATGTAAAATTGTAAAGTGGCTTAACTTGCTGCTTCATAGGGTAACAAACCAGATGACATCATCTATTGCAACGTAAGGTAACCTATAGTCTTGTATAGGATCATATCCAGTGGGAGCATATGATAACATTGTTACATAAAGATAACTTTAAAGTAATGTAAACATACATTTAACCTAATGCTGGTGTAATGTCAGTATAACAGAACATTATCGCGAGAATATGTTAACTAACTGTTGTATTTTACCTTATTGTATCTATCGTATAACATATATTATGTATTGTATCATATCGTTTCATATAGTACGGTCCATCCACATCCTTTGGTACTGAATACATACTGTGTAAAAGAGAGGGAAACTACTCTATTCACAGTTATTTATGGTTTCAGTCTCAGAGAAACACAAATAATTAAACAAACAAAGGCAATATAAATAACATCAGATAAAGTGTAGGTAGAGACAGAGCAAACTGATGTGAAACAAAACTCAACCCATTAACAGAGAGCAGGATAAATTCAAGGGCGATTGGTGTTTCGAGGGCCCTCTGGTTCCCCTGGTGTTTTCTGGAAGGATTCCTTTGTTGTTAGCGACCGAGAAAATATTGTTTAATAAAATGACACTATCATAGTTTGTTCCACCAGCAGCTCCAGTGTAAATTCACTCTGATGTAAGTCGATGAAAAGGTGATGAAGAGCACACTTTCACACAGCAGTTTCATTTTAACACCACTGGACTGAGCTGAGTTGTGTTGGCGTGTAAAAATGACTTATGTTAAACTTCAAGAGGACAAGCCAGCTGAGGTCAGGGCTGTTCAGTGTCAGCTGCTCCGTGTCACAGTTTGAAATCTGTCCTCACTTACACCGCCTTTACTGAGACGGTGTGATCGAATCGGAAAAGGACTTACAGCACAAGATCAGCAGGAAAATGGAAATAAATGGACTTTTATTGCTGTACTGTAGAATGGAAATGAATAACGCTGCATGCCTGAGGTGTGGGAATGAACAGTGGTCACCACATGCTGCCAGCTTTCAAAAAGGCTCCAGTTTTGTTCAGACAATCACAAACGTGTAACTGTCTGGTAGAGAGGGGAAAGATCCCCGTGGTGTTTTTCCAATGTGCCCTTGCTTCCACATTAACCACATTTTCTTTGGGCGTCATTGTCAGGTTTTGGATCCAGTTTTCTTCCCAAAGAGGAGAGTGTAACTGCAGCTCCAGAGGTGGAAGTTCATGAAGTCTATCAAGCCAGCAGTCAGGTCAGTTTTTGGGCTTTTTTTGAAGCTTTGTTGTTTCAGATATTTTGTCATATCATCATACGTAAGGTGTGATGTATCTAAAATTTAAAAGCAAAACATTAAAAAGGGTTGTAGTTCTATTCATGGTACATTTGTGGTCATGGTGTCAACTAGGCCTGTCGCAATAGTCAATAAATCAATTAATTGCACGATAATTAAAAATAAGCTTGATAAGTTTGCCGGGCTCAATAATTTTTTATTCGCCAAAGACACTAGATAATGAGTAAACTTTGCTGTATTGCTGTGAGTTTTTTTCTTATCAGCAACAGGGCAACAAGCAATATATAAAATATAGCCACCATATTTCATATATTGCTTTTGTGTGGTTTTTACTCCAGTGCATTTTTTTGTTAACAGAGACTGACTAATTGTTTTTGGTTGTGTTGATTATTTATTTTGGATATTTACAGTGTCTTTTTTCATATTATAACTACAATTTTAAATATTCTTAAGAAATAAAAGGTTATTAATCTTTAAAAGGGTGTACTTGCACTTTTATACCATTATTATTATATTGGTTGAAAATGGTATCAAAACAGCAGTATTAGTGTTTATCACAATAATTTCTGGGACAATTTATCGTCCAGCAAAATCTGTTATCGTGACAGGTCTAGTGTGAACCACATCAGCAGGTAAAAACAAAGTCTGTATTGAGGGCAAAAGCAGGCAGAGCACAATCTACATGACAGTATCTCAGCTCCAAAGATAAACTATCCCTATCTGCATAAAAATTTACAATGTGCCCGAAACAACTTCAGTATGGGAGTGTGCTCTACCTGCCTCAGGCTTTGTCATTTCACTGAGGCACTAGAGAGGCATGGAGCTCCAAAGATATAGTCATTATGCTAAATATATCATAGCAATGCTGACATAATGAATAATATGTCATAAAAATATTTTAGCATGGAAAGTGTGCTCTACCTGCCTCAGGCTTTGGCATCCCGAATAGTCACATAATAAGAAAGGGAGCTCCCAGGACAGTCATTATGCTCACTGTATCAAAATAAAAATGCACCCCAAAACTATTTTAGTAGAAGAGTGTGCTCTACCTGCCTCAGTTTTTGGTATCCTACATGGGATAGTGGAAGGGCAGTGAGTTCCAAGAACACAGCCATATTGCTGAATGTAACCTAGAGATTAAGTAGAGGACGAAATTAACATTTAACTCCAAAACCACTTTAGTGTTGAGAGTGTGCTCTCCCTGCCTTAAACTTTGGCATCCACACAGGCATGTGGACGAACAGGGAGCTTGCAGAACAAAGTTGCATCCCAGTTAGGGGGCACAGAAGGGCAAGAGACCACCAGAATGGAGCCATACTTCCAAATACATCCTAGTCATACCAGAAGAAACACCCAATGTGCTCTGAAATCACTTCAGCATGGAGAGTGTGCTCTACCTGCCTCAGACTTTGGCATCCACACAGGCTGGGGGAAGATTAGGGAGTTCCCAGAGTAGAAAAATCCTGTTAAATACTGTTATAAAAGTATAACTGATCTGATTGGCTGTTCATTCAGGTTTTCCATGAGTGCTTCCTGAATCCGTGTCAGAATAAAGGAACGTGTGAAGAGGTCGGAGCAGGATACGTGTGCACCTGTATGCCTGGATTCACAGGTAAACCAACAGTATCAGTACACTTCATAACCAAGCATTCAGCATTGATCTGTCTTTTTACAATGTGTCTGACGTTTCTCTCTCAGGTGCAAAGTGTGAAGTTGACATCGACGAGTGTGACTCTACGCCGTGTCAGAACGGAGGCCTGTGCAAAGACGGCATGGGAGACTTTCAGTGTCAGTGCAAGCCTGGATTTCTAGGTGAGGGAATTGTTTTAACTGTTATGTAGATATAATATCTTCTTCTCCTCTGTCTCTGTGTGACTGTTTCATTTTAACCCTGGTCTGCGTCAGGCTCTCTGTGTGAGGCGGAAGTGAACGAGTGTCTGTCCTCGCCATGTCTGAATGAAGGCGTGTGTTTGGACGAGGTCAACAAGTTCAGCTGCAGCTGTGCAGATGGATTCACAGGTCAGACAACAGGAAACACTTTTGTTTTCATTTTCATAGTAGTTTAATTTCCTTATCAGTCTGCAAACAGTCAGACTTTTTTGACTTCACACCATCAGATTCACTCTTTCTCTTTGTAAACTGTTGCAAATACTGACACTGAAATATAAATCTTTTTCCCGCTCCTGAAGGATTTCGCTGTGAGCTGGAAATAAACGAGTGTCTCTCCAACCCCTGTCTGAACGGAGGCATGTGTGAAGACCTGACAGGCGGTTACACTTGTAGCTGTGCCATCGGCTTCACGGGAAACCGCTGTGAGGTCAACATCGACGAATGTTACAGCGCCCCCTGCCTGAACGGAGGCTCATGTCTAGACGCTGTTAACAATTACAGGTGAAAGAGATTTTGAGGGGAAATAAGTTGTTCCAAACTAAGGGATACAGTTCATTGATACAACAGGTTTTATCTGGTCTGCCCTGAAGAGAAGTGTCTTTAGTGACAGCATCAGGCTGATTTTTGTCTCGGTGGAAATTTTTGACCTGAAAAAGATTGTTAACCGCTTCATAAAGATCACTATGTTGAATTGTGTTCATCCTGCTTTTGCTCTTCATGCAGACTGTTTTTCCACCTGATAGGTCGATACTACACAGACTAAAAACACAAACAAGAACACCTGCAGCGCTGACAACTCCCTGTCCCTTTGTGTCTCGGCATTAAAAAGGAGCATTACCATTAGCATTAGCATCACCCTGTTATTGTTTTACAGTAATGGGTAATTTGATCAGACAGCTGTTATCTGACTTGTCTCTCTCAGCCAAGCACAGGACAGAGGACAAGAGCTGCCAATAAAATGTGATTTTTATGCTCTGTTTGTCCTTTTTTTGGTGGTTGTGGGGGTTGGGGTGACACATTGGTAACTATTATTGGTTAAAGGTAGAATACCAGAGTTCAGGATGTCGGTGTGTGTTGTTGTTGTTACAAACCTCAACATGCAGGTAACAGCCACACAAGAAAACTAAATGCAACAATGGTGAATCCAGACTGGTCTGTTGAGTTCAAACCGGCGTTTTCAGGGTGTTAGCACAGGCACTACTTCAACATCACTGATGTAAAAAGGCAAGAACAATTGTGTTCATAATGTCCACGAGCAAAACCTGCTCAAAAATCTGAATTCTTTTACATTTTTGGAGCTTTTTCAAAAGAGTCCCCCAATAATAACTTACTCTGAGAACTAGTTACATGTATGCAGGTGTTATTTGTTGTGTTATTTGTTTTTTTTAGAGTAACTTATTTACTTTTTTAACGTTGTTTGCCCAACTCTGCTCCTTTCTCCCCCAGGTGTCAGTGTGTGGAGGGTTTCCGCGGCCGCCTGTGCGAGGTGGACGTGGACGAGTGTGATCCAAACCCCTGTGTGAACGGGGCCAGCTGCCTGGACGGTCTTGGCTCCTTCACCTGCCGCTGCCTCCCTGGGTTCAACGGAACCAGGTGTGAGACAGGTACTTTAGGACAGATGACACATCACCAAGTCTGCTTTGGGTTAGCCACACACAAACAAATGAAAATGAATCAGTGGGTTACGTCTCTCATAGATCAGGTCTACTGTACATTTAACAACCTAATTTATCTCATTTTCATGGCAGAACATCATTTCTGTCCCTACATTTCATTCGCAAACCCCTTCTGCTCTCTGGATTGCACACAGCAGAGTTCCACCCCGATGCATACAGACAGGGCATTTCTATATAATGTCCCTTACGGCCCCTGATACAAACGTTTGAATGCACACGTAGTCCCCAGAAACAGGAAGACCCCACTTTTTAAAAGGGAGTTCCCGGGAAAAACATGGTCTTATATTCAGAAGAATGCTGTAATATTCTCTTTGTAACATTTGAAATCGTAATTAATCAAATTATCCATTGCTGTAAAACAATAACAGGGATAGTAATTCTCTCAGTTTTAATGCTGCTATTCCAAAAACTGGAAAGGCTCAAAGGGACAGAGAGTTTTCATTCAGTTTATGATCTTAGAGTAAGTAAAGACAACACCAGTGTTTGATGAGTTTTAAAGAAAGATAAACGTAAACGCTGGTTTTCCTTGCAGAGATGTCCTCAGCCTTCAACCTGGACTTTGAGGTTTCTGGTATTCATGGTTACGTAATGATGGACAAAGTGATGCCAGCGCTGACGGAGATCACCTGCACCTTTTGGATGAGGTCATCAGATACCACCAATTATGGTACACCTGTGTCGTACGCTGTGGAGGGCAGCGACAACGCGTTTCTTCTCATAGACTACAACGGGTCAGTGATGGACGCTGTTCTGTTTATTCTTAACCAATTCTGTTTTTTTATTCTGCTTTAAATCCTTCATTTTTTATCCTTACAGCTGGGTGCTGTATGTGAACGGTAAAGAGCGTATCACAGACTGCCCCGCGGTGAACACGGGGCTGTGGTACCACATCGGTGTCTCCTGGAGGAGCTGGGACGGGGACTGGAGGATCTACATCAACGGGAAGCCCTCGGACGGAGGCAAAGGCTTGTCAGTCGGCACCACCATCCCAGGTGTAGTGCTATCCTCGACCTGCTCTCTTTTTCCTATAGTATCTTCATTTCTGACCCAGAAGATGAATCTAATAATCTCTCAGAGAGGTGTGGTTAACCTTTGACCTTTACCATGTGTCAAACAGGTGGTGGGGCTCTGGTTCTAGGTCAAGACCAGGATCAGAGAGGCGAAGGCTTCAACCCTGTCGAATCATTCGTCGGCTCCATCAGCCAGCTCAACATCTGGGATCGAGTTCTCACGCCTCAACAGGTAGTCAAAGCGCGGTTAGAGCCGTTTCTGTCACGTCACATCCTCCTCCTCCTCCTCCTCTCATCTCTTCCTCTGTGACGTAGATCAAAGTCCTGTCCAGCAGCTGTCCAGCCTCACACGTGACCCACAGAGGGAACGTCCTCGCCTGGCCCGACTTCCTCAACGGAGAGGTCGGACGAGTCAAAGTCAACCACAACAGCATCTTTTGTGCTGGTGAGAAACTTCACAGATTGTCCAACATTCACTAAACAACGTAAAAAATGAGTCAAATCTTTTCTGTTATTGTAGTTACAAAAAGACATCAAAGGCTGGGAACCATAATGAATATTTGATATGAAAGTGTGATCCATTTTTCCAGATTGCCCAAAACTGGAGAACGCTGTTCCTCACCTGCACGCCTCGTCTGTGGAGGTGAGCCCCGGCGCTCAGGTCCAGCTGTCCTGTGATCCCGGCTTCTACCTCCTGGGGGAGCCACTGCTGCAGTGCCAAAACAAAGGAGAGTGGAGTCACCCTCTGCCCAGCTGTGAACGTAAGGCAGCGGCTTGTTTACTTAAGTTTTTAGGCTGATCATATTGTAAAAACCCCAAAACAGGACCCTCTACCCAACACTAAAAAAATACTCAGAGATACTCAAAGACAGCAAAGTAGTTTTTTAACCCCATACATTTATTTGAAACGCTCCATCTCTGTTTGAAGTGAAAATTTTATATAACGCAGACACAAATAACGTAAAGAAGCCAATTTCTGCCAGTTAAAGATATAAAATAAAAACTGGCTTTGTAATGACTTTTTTTTGCGCCTGTTAAATCAAACTTTTGTGATAAAAAGTCAAATAGATGAGATGAAAGTCAAAGATTCTTACAGTTTTTACTTTTTTCCTTATCATTTTGACTGATAAATCAATAAGTGTTGACTTCATTTTTTCAAAATTTATACTTTCTATCTTTGGCTTTTTAACTGAAAATCCTGACTTTATAATTTTGAATTTGTTACAAAAATTTGACTTTTTGTCTCATAATTTTGACTACATAATCTCAAAGTTTTCTTTTTCTTTTTAAAATAATGATGACTTTTTATTCCAAACTTTTAAGATTTTATCTCAGAATTTTGACATATCTCAAACTTTTCACTTCTTCTCTATCATTTTGACTTTGTGCCAAAATGTTTTTTTCTCAATAACTTTGTATTATCTCAAACTTTTGATTTTAATCTCAAAATTATGACTTTCTATGCCAAAATTTTTACTTCTTAGCAAGTTATTTGACTTATTATCCCAAATTTTGACTTTTCATCTTAAAATTTCATCATTTTTCATAACTTTGACTTTTTAATTGCAAAATTGTGACTTTTAATCCTGTAGCTTTGACTTCAAGGTTTGGCATTAGAATTAATGCCAGTAGCCCAGTGCAGCGACTTATTATATATGTATATCATTTATATGTAGATCAATGTTCTGTAGAACAAGCTGAGAAAAACCAAGACATTTTGGGGAATTTTATAAATTCCCCCCTGGACATAATTGTCCAGCAAAACAGGACATGGGTGGGCCAAAAGTGGATGTTTAGTCACACTACCTAATTTTATCTCTAAGTATCAGGAGGTGGATGATACAAAGCACCGACAGCTGAAGTGAGGGAGGTTTGTTTGTGTGTTGCAGGAGTGTCCTGTGGGTCTCCTCACCCTCTGGAGAATGGTTTGTTCCAGGGATCAGACTTCCACGCGGGCAGCTCCGTGGTGTATCAGTGTAACCCTGGTTTCTACCTGCTGGGGGACACTAAGGTGCACTGCAGCAACAGCGGCAAGTGGGGAGGAAATCCACCGGCCTGTCTGGGTAAAAATGTTTTCAAATTAGTCAAATGAGGCCAAAACAAATCACAGAAATAAAGTTATTCAAGTTTACTGAGAGATGGTATTGCTCTGTTTAGATGTGGATGAGTGCGCTCTTGGGTCTGACTGTGACGAACACGCCAGCTGTCAGAACACAGAAGGTTCATACATCTGCACCTGTGTCCACCCGTACAGTGGAGACGGCAAAAACTGCACAGGTGACTCCATCTCTTCTTTACAGACACTTTTTCTAAACGTGATATCTTTTTCTACACATGAATAGATTCACCTTGTGTGTGTTTGTGTGTTTTACTTCAGAGCCAGTGAAGTGTGAGAACCCCGGGTCTCCAGAGTTTGGTCACAGAGACGGGAGCAACTTCCTGATGAGCAGTGAGGTTGTCTTTGGCTGCGATAACGGGTACGAGCTCATTGGATCGATGCGGCTGCACTGCCTGGAGACGGGGAACTGGGACAGTCCGGTGCCGTACTGCAGAGGTGAGGAACGTGGTGACCAAACTGAGTGGCAGTACTTTAAAGATTCAATAAATGAGAGTCACGAACAGACAACTCAGAATCATTTCTTTAAATGGAGACAGAATACATGTTGGTGCACTGCCTCCCGTCTGCCTGAACAACTTGTTTCAGCTCCATCATTCCACCAGAGGGCGCCATTTCACTAGTATGAGAAACTGAGAGGGAAAGAAAGCTGAAAGCCTGCCTGGTGCTTTGTTTTGGCCTTATCAAACCTCCAAATACAGCACTTAATCGCTCTGTAACTTGACTTACTGAGGCCAGGCCTGAAATAGTCTTATCTTACAAGCCAAAGATGTCAAAAAAAAAAAAAAGATGTAACCACATCATCTACATCCATATAAACCTAATACTTGTGTTGTGCTTACACTGCCAAAGCTTTTGGAAAAATGACCAATACACAAAAAAATCATCTGCATTGTTGGATATGGACCTAACATGCTTTTTTTAGATAACGTGTTCCCATGCATGAAAATGTATAAAAACACAGAAGAATAAAAAAATGAGAAAAACTTGAGTTTGGTAGATCAGTGCTTTGTTGTATCAATGCAACAGGGCAATAAATCTTCAACCGTTGAAAGCGTGTTTGATTCTTTCGCTGGTGCAACATTTGTAAGGGACATGCATCGACAGGATGAGCAGCTGAATATGTGAGTTTTTCTCATGGAAAGTTTGCACAGTCTCTTCAGAATCTGAATCAGAATCAGAATCACTTTATTGTCCCGTCAAGGGAGATTAATGTTGCAGCCGGAACACACAAAAGACGAGATAGACAATGACAATAAGACCCAATTAAAAGTCAAAAATACAGAAATGATACACAACACAATGACTAAAAAGAGGTAGGATAAGAAACACCATACATATATAAAGGCAGTAACCATGTTTAGACCAGAGCTCAAGCCAAAAAAAGGAAAGTAACATACAAGTAAATGCAGAAAAGTGCGTGTACTTGGATGTTACTTTGACATTCTGCCAATGTCAAACCAAGTTAATTATGGTCAAATAAAAATAACAAAAGAACAATGATTTAAACTGTGTTGTAAATTTGGAAAAGTAGCTAGGATGATTTTTGATTATAGGGAAATGTCTTTAGTTTTGTCTATCACATATATAAGCTCACTCCTTTGGATGGATATAGTATGCTTTTGTCTTCTGCCCATGGGCCCAAGCAAGTACATATCCATTCTTGGTTTATGAGCAGAGGGTTAATGTTAGCAATAGTTGGTAGAAAGTGTCAGAGCCTTTTTTGGGATTCTCTTGGATGTGACTGATTCTCATATTTCCAGTCAGAGGAATTTCCCGAATCTTTTTGTCAGTACCAAACAGCTTGTTCAACTTTTCTGCCAAGTTTTGTAAACTTATTTTTTTGTCCCTATTATAAGCCATGACTAAAAGAAGATATGTGGAAATACATGGACGAATCATTTACTGAGTTATGGGGATTCCTGATCCTTTTCAGGGGCCCTCAGAGGTCTCTTTAAATTTTTTCTGCTGCATCAGTTTTAGAGCCATATCCTGTAAACTGTCTCTTTTACGGACACCATCTTCCTGGCTGCTCATTCTTTAATCTCTCAGAGTACTCTCTAAAATGATTACGCCTCTTCGGTGCATTACTCATGGGCTATTATTTCTGTGGGCTTCTTTCCATCCGTCAGCGGAAAGTGAGAGGGCGCATCAATCCTGTGATTCAGTACGTTTAATCGATACCACCGAAAGACGTCTGTGAACTTTGCGCTCCTCATGTAAATGTGTAGAGCTTCTTTGTTTTTGCATTTAGTCAAAGCAGGACTCACTAACCATATCTGTGGTGATACTGCAGCTCTCTCCTGCTCGACGCCAACCGTTCCTGAGAACTCCATCATGACAGGAAACAACTTCACCTATGGAAGCAAGGTGACTTTCAGGTATCATTTGCATCCCTGTAACACTTTAGTGTAATTGTGACAGGAGAGAGTGTTGGAAACAGATGTTGACTAATCTCTCCTTAATTTTTGACTCAGCTGTATGAAGGGCTTCCTGCCTCAAATCCCCTATGAGTTCCAGTGTCTCTCCAGTCTGAGGTGGAGCGGGACGCCACCTACGTGTCACCCGGTGACGTGCGGGGATCCTCCAACAGTCATAAACGCTGGCTACACCCTCATCACAAACACATACCAGTCCACCGTCACATACACCTGCACTGAGGGATACAGGTACAGATATACACCTATCAACCTTTGATACTGTTTTAAATGCATCCTGCTCTTACGTGTAGCGCTAGTTAAACATAACAACTAAGTGATATAAAAATGGATGGCGAGACATGTCCTTACCTCCTCTTGTTGTGCAAAAGCAAAACACAATGACAGAGTGATGCCATTTTGAGTGTTGATTGCACTTTGGTTTCAGCCTCGCTATTACATAATAACCAGTGGACAACTATTTTGAAAAACTATGCTACAAGTAAATATGAATAGATGATAAACCCCAAATTTTGGTGCGTTTGTAACGGTCCAATGGAGAAACAAACACAAAATTAATAATAAAAAGTAAGCTGCATTTACCAGCAGCGCTGCTAATCATTGAATTTTTTAAAGAAACTCTTTTTTTAAGGAATAATCCAATACTGAAAGCTAAATATCTTTAAAAAATAACAATCATAAATCACCTCTTTAGAATAACCAATATTTGGAGAATATATTGAGGTGTATTTTAACATTAACTTTGGTCTCATATTACAACAAAGAGCATGTCGGCTTTTTAATCTATGCTGCAGTCTGTTAGTTTTTGGCTTCACTTTTAGGGGGAAGCCATGTCGTCCATCTCTTGTACAACCAGTTATTCTCACACATAATAAAACTTGATTTATGTGTTGTGATGAAACAGAGTCGAGCTGTTACAAACAGACTCTGACACAGAGAAGAAAACCACCAAAGCTGTTTCCTCAGCACCAGGGAGTCGACTGAGCTCATAAACCTCCTCACACTCCAGTGACAGAAACTCTGAGTGTGTAACATGTCCAGCTTTGATTTATCCGTAGCCGTGATCTGTGAATCTCTTCTGACGCTCTAATTGCTGTCATGTGTCAGCTAAGTTGTGTGTTTGTGTGAAGACCACAGGGCTCCATGGAGGTGGTGTGTGAGGCGACAGGGGAGTGGAGCTCGCCTGTCCCTCGCTGTGTGAACGTCCTGTGCAGCGGGCCTCCAGCCCTGAGAGACGCCGTGACCGTAGGAGAGAACTATGAGCTGGGAAACAAGGTGCACTATGTCTGCAAAGAAGGGTAAATGTGGTCAAAGTCTTTTAAGTTTAAGGGACTGTATTTTACTCATGTTGATAGAGAAGTTTGTCTAAAAGCTCTTTTTATTCTGCTTTGATGAGTTTCAAAAAAGGCTGAACGATTTGCAAAACTAATCTAATTGTGATTTTTTTTCCCTGTTTTGCGACTGAGGTTTCTCACCACGTGTGTTTGATATCAACTACTGTTTTGAAGGGGATGATATATCTTTAAATATAATATAATTTAACCAAGAAAAACTACAGAGCCCCACAAGGGTCATAGCTTGAGTTTTTTTTAAGAAGAATTTTCATCTCTAAGTCCTTCAGAGCCATTAGGTGATTTTTGCAAGGGAATGCGATAGTTTTCTTCCTTAAAAAACAACTCTCCCTGTGACCCCAAGGGGTATCATAAGACAAACATGAGGGAGAAAATAAGGATTTGTTTTTTTATAAGTCTTCAAACGAAATTGTTAGCATAATCAAGTATGTTCAAAAAAAATTGGATAACATGAAAGAAGTCAAGTATTTCTGGTCACTCGTTTGGGAAAGTAAAACCCAGATATTACATTGACTCATTCTACATAGTTATTTTTTTTTCAAGCTTTTGTTTCTTGAAATGCAGGTGATTATGCCGTAAAGATAATGGAAACTCAAAGTCCATTGCCTCAAAAATTAGAATATTAGAAAAGGGTAATATAAACAGATATGTCACCTCTGAGAGGTTTGCCACTTTCTGACCGTTCTACAAGTGTTCGCCAATTTTTGCTGCTTTTTTGACCATTTTTGCCACCTTAAAATTAATTCCATTGCTACTTCTTGCTTGTTTTGCCACTTTTCACCGATCAGATTTTTCGCTTGCAAAGGTATTTTTCAACATGTGGCTCTTTGGTCGAGCAGGGTTGAGTAACAGTGGTATTCGTTTTAAAAAAATCTACTGCAAAAAGTGAAAAATGTTATTCCAGGTCCAAGAAATATTGCGCTGTCTGTGATTAGAATATTGCAGCAGATCATATTGCCATCTAATCTAATTTGCAGTTAAGTTTTAAAGTGATGCAAACATGTCCTCTCTCCTTCACAGATACACTCTGATTGGTCCAGAGACCAGAGAGTGTTTATCGAACGGGGAATGGAGTGACAGCTCCGCTCAGTGCGTCCCCCGCTCCTGCGGCCCCCCGCCTGCCATCGACCACGCCGAGCCATACGAGGGCCACCAGCTGTTCGGAGACACAGCAAACTACTACTGCACTGACGGCTACACGGCTGGGAACAATTCCAAGATGGTGTGTAATGCTCAGGGTGTGTGGGCGCCCCCTGCTGGCATGGAGGCCCCTCGCTGCATTGCAAACTTCTGCCTCCGACCGCCTGAGCTGTCCCACGCGATCTTAGATTCTGTCAACAAACCCAAATATGCCAGCAACACTGAAGTGAGCTACAAATGTGAGGAGGGGTTTATGCTGAACACGACGGCCACGCTGAGATGTCTGATGGGCGGCGAATGGGAGCCTTCGCCGTTCGATATCGGGTGTGTGCCAGTGAGGTGCTCCAAGCCAGAGAGCATCGATCGGGGTTATGTGAGCGGGACAAACTACAGCTTCGGAGCCGTGGTGGCGTACAGCTGTGACAAAGGCTTCCTGATCCGAGGGGAGAAGAGGAGGACGTGCAAGGCCAACGGAGAGTGGGGAGGAGCTCTGCCCACCTGTGCACCTGTTGCCTGCTCCCCACCTCCTACACTCAAGAACGGATACATCCAGGTGAGCCACTGGAGACTAAAACAATGTGTGCCTCAGCATGTCAGGCTTGTTTTGCTAATTGATTCATCCTTAAGGTGACCTAACTTCTTTTGCCTGGACATCCTCCTCAAAGTTGTCTCTAAGGGGATGTTGGGGGTTTTTCAACATCTTGACAGATGTTGAGCTCTGCACTCTCAGACAAAAAATACTTTGGTGGGAAATGCACTTTTACAGATAAGCTGTAGATATTTCACCGTGGTTGTGACTGGAGGCACCATGTGCTGTTTGGAAAGCTGGAATTTTTGTGTTAGCTGAAAATTTAAACAAATCAAAATATAAATGAAACTTTAATGAAGCTTTTGAGGCATTACATGATTTTTGGCACAAGAGAAAATATAATGTGGCGAGCATTACGATGGAGGCCCATTCCCACCAGTTGGAAAAATATAAATCAATTTGGCTGTGTTGAGAATGTTAGTTGGTCCATATTTGGTCACCTTTTTGGAAAAAATGTCCGATTATTTAGATTATTTAGATTAAAAGTCAAACTGTTGAGATAAAAAGTCAAGATTTTGAGATAAAAAGTCATTTTTTTATATGAAGAGTCAAATTATTTAAAGAAAATTGAGAGAAAGTGTTAAAATTTGACTTTTAATCTCAAAATTGTAACTTACTAAAGGTAAAAAAAACCCTCAACTAAGTCAGTTTTTCTGTTTTATATCTTGAACTGGCAGAAATGGGCTCCATTGCATTAATTATGCTTACATTGTAGAAATTTTTCATTTCAAACAGACAAGGAGTGTGAAATAAATGTTTGGGTTATGACACCTCTTCGTTATCTTTGAGTGTCTTTAGGTTTTTTGCATTATCTCCAAGAGTTTGGGTAGGAGGTTCTTTTTTTTGAGTTTATAGAATATGGTCACCCTTTTCACCCTTTGTGTGTAACGAGAGATCTTCTGTTTGTCTTCCAGGTCAGAGGTAGATTCACCTTCAACAGTAAAGTGACGTATGCCTGCAACGCAGGATACAGACTCATTGGCCGCCCAGAACGAGTTTGCCAAGCCAACCGGCAGTGGTCCAACAATGACCCTCCAGCCTGTGTCCTTCTAACCTGCGACCCTCCACCAGACATCGTTCATGGACACTACAGGGGCTCTGACTTCCAGGTTGGGCGAAAAGTCCAGTACATTTGTGACGAGGGGTACGAGCTCGTTGGGGACGCAACATGGACCTGCCTGAAGTATGGACGCTGGGATAAATCACGGCGTCCCCGCTGCTCACCTGTGCAGTGTCCAGAGCCGCCGCTCGAGGAGAACCACCTGGTCCTGAAGGGTTTAGACTCCGATTCAGGAACCGTGGAATTATCCTGTGAGGACGGCTACATCCTGGAGGGGGCCCGGGTCCTCCGCTGTACCCCATCCCAGGAGTGGAACGACACTTTTCCTGTGTGCAAGCAGGTGTTTTGCGGCCCTCCTCCTGAAGTGTCGTTTGTTCGCTCAACTTCCTCCTCCATCCCGCTCCCTTACGGCTCCATGGTGAGCTACACCTGCATGAACGGCTTCACGTTAAGGAGAGAGGGCTCCGTGTCCTGTCAGGCCAATGGGCAGTGGAGCAGTCCTCACCCTGAGTGTATTCCAGTTGAATGTCCTCAGCCCGTAGAGATTCCTAACGGTATCGTAGATGTCCAGGGTTTGATGTACCTCAGCAAGGCGCTGTACAGCTGTAAGACTGGATATAACTTAGCCGGAAACTCTACCATCCTCTGTGGAGAGAAAGGACTCTGGATTGGAGGCGTACCTTCGTGTCGCCCAATCGAATGCTCGCTCCCAAAGCAGATTGCTAACGGGAAAGTAGTTTACACAAAACTCCAGTTTGGTCACAGCGTCTCCTACCACTGCCGCCGTGGTTATCGTCTCAAAGGTCCAGAGACTCTCTCATGTCTAGCCAGTGGGGAGTGGAGCACTCAGCCGCCTGTTTGTGTGCAGATAACCTGCACGCCGCCCCAACCGATCGAAAACGGATTTGTAGAAGGCCAGGATCACAGCTTTGGTGTCACTATTTTCTACAGCTGCTTCCCAGGCTTCCAGCTCGTGGGTCAGGACCATCTGACCTGCGAGGAATTCGGGTGGTCCAGTTCTGTTCCCATCTGTATCCCCTCAGACTGTGGCCTGCCCCCTCACATCGACTTTGGGGAATATGTCAGGGTGACGGAGTCTGAAGCTGCTTCTAAAGACACTGGATCATCAGCCTCATCTACAGACTTAAGTTTCCTTCATACAACATTAATTGAATACCGTTGCCACAAAGGCTACGACCTCACGACCCCCACCAGACTGGTTTGTCTGGAGGATGGAGGCTGGAACGGCACAGCTCCTGCTTGTGTCCCTGCTGAGTGTGGGACCCCACCCAGTCCAGACCACGGCTGGGTGAACGTGACAGACACTTCTCTCGGCAGCGTGGTCAAGTATTCTTGTGAGGAGGGATACAACCTGGAGGGTGATTCTGTGCGAGAGTGTGTTTCAGGTCGACTGTGGACTAACGAAGCCCCTTTTTGTCGCCCTGTTTCCTGCGGTGACCCGGGCGCTATCACTTACGGCAAAGTTTATGGAGGTACTTTTGTGTATCCTGAGGTTCTCCACTATGAGTGCAGTCCTGGGTTTGTTCTGAAGGGAAATGACTCTATTGCCTGTCAGGCTGACGGGAAGTGGAAGGGACAGAAACCTTTTTGCGAGCGGGTTTCTTGTGGTCCTCCAAAAGTTCCTGGTGGTATTACTTTTAGAGGAAATGATTTCAACTATAACAATAAGATTGAACTGAGCTGTCAGCCTGGTTTCCTCTTAAAGGGGGAATCGATAAGTGTTTGCCAGGCTGATGGGACCTGGAGCCATGAGACTCTTACCTGTGTACCTGCCCGCTGTGGCAAACCCACACCAATACCCAACGGACAAGTTTTAGGGTCAGAATTTGGCTTTAACAGTAAGGTGCAGTATGAATGTGATGAGGGATACACACTAAACGGTGGTCCCGCACTTATTTGCCAAGCTGACGGACTTTGGGACAAACCCACACCTCGCTGTGATGTCATAAGTTGCGATCCACCCGAGGACATCAGTCACGGCTTCCTGAACGGCTCGAGCTTCAACTACGACGACGTGGTGGAGTACGTCTGCTTCGACGGCTACGAGGTCGTCGGGGATCCCGTTCTGAGGTGCTCGGATCAAGGCACCTGGGTGGGCAAAGTGCCTCAGTGTCACCCGTGTGTCTGCGCGCTCCCCGCGCTGAGATCAGGCGTCGTTATAGGACACGACCGCTCCTGCGGGGACCGCGTGAGCTTCCAGTGCGACGACGGCTACAGGCTGCTGGGTCCCTCTGAGGCCGTGTGCCAAAAAGGAGGCGTGTGGAGCCCCGGCGTACCTGTGTGTGGACGGGGGAGGTGCACCGCCGCCCCGCCTGCAGTTGCTAACGCTGTCTTGCAGGGCGGCAGTGCTACCTTTCCAGACACAGTGATATACAGGTGTCGACCGGGGTACCAGTCCAGAGGGTTCCCACAAATCTCCTGCGGACGGGACGGCAGGTGGGGGGAGCCGAGGATCAGCTGTGAGCCTCTGAACTGTGGGAAACCTCCACCTGTGGAACACGCTCAGGTTGTGGGAGACACCTTCACCTTCCCAAACCAAGTCTCATACAGGTACACACCTCACTGTGACGGCAGTTTGACACTTAGGGGCAAAAAATGCGTCTGCTGGGTATAGAAACAATTGTACAGCAAAGAAAAAAACCCAAACATAATGCGGCACCAAAGTGATAAAGAAACTTACAAAAGAGCCTGATTTAAATACTTAGGAGCAGAAAACGATCGGCCTCAATATTAGATGTTTTTTTTCCAGAAAATTGATATTTTACAAGAGTTTTTCAAGAGCCAATTTCTTCGTTTTAAAAAAATGTGTCCAGGTTTGTAAAAGAAGCACTTGTTATCAGTACGTTAATAGCATACAAGCTGAAATAATCTGATCTGATGTTCCAATCTTTAAACCTTTTCTTAAAGTGCTTTCTTAAAAAAGCAATCAGTCTTTAATCTGTAATTTTTTACTGAAAGTTTTCCTCTTGAATGGATTTTGAAGAAGAGAGTCGAAGAAATGAGTTGGCGTCAGCGTCCATTACTGTTGGTGTCATGACAACTTTAATTTCTGAGACTGGCTGCGCATTAATATGCCAACCTCGACCTAACAGCAGTTCCTTAATGGCTAATCATCACTGGAGAGAGCTAATGAAGCAGAAACAAGTAGCCTAACGGTTGTTCCCTATATTTCCAATGAAAATTAAAATAAAATAGTTAAATGAAATTAGAATAAAGAAGATGAAAACACTTTCTCCACAAAGTGGGGATGCGCCCTAATGCCCTCTTATGTCCAACTGCCACTGCCTCCTGTTGATAAACCCAGAATATAAAACAATCACAACGTATTTAGGTGCATTGGACAAGGAAATAAAACGTTATTTTTGGTATAACCTGATTTGAAACAAGCTGCAAACAACAAACTTTTCTGAATTGGTGTGTATGTGGTTTCCAGTGCTTCTGCAATCAGCCTCAAGTGGACACTTTAGGAACAGCAGCTTTTTAAACACTTCCGCGTGTTTTAGATTATAGGGTGCTGCTTGATTTTGTCACATGCTTTTCATAACGCAGGAAAAAAATGAAACAAGGACACCTGGACCAGGTCTTGTTGATTTGATTTGATTTACTTCAGAAGTCTTTGATGCCAAAATCAGTCAAAGATCAAAGACTCATTTGGTTTTTTTTTCATGAATGCTCCTTTTTTTCCCTTCACTTTCATGTTCCCTCCTCCCTCCAGGTGTGAGGATGGTTATCAGCTGGCCTCACAGGCCGACTCCGTCTCCTGCCAGAGTGACGGCTCATGGTCCAAACACGGCGTCCGGTGTCGCCCCGCCCCCTGCCTGCTGCCCACTAACCTCCCTATCCCCCATTTGGTCGTCACTGGAAAAGAGCTCACTCCTGTCGGTGGGACTGTCACACTGTCATGTCCTCCTGGTCTCTACCTGCAGGGGTCGGCATTAGCTGAGTGTCAGGTGGGGATGATGGTTGTTAAATGTTGACCTGAGCCTTTTATATCCTGTTTGTGTTTATTAATGGTTAACAGGATGGGAGGATTTCTTTGGAAACCAACTGAGTAACATTTCCTCTCAGAAACCGCAAATAATGTCCCACTTCCCTGTTCTGTTTGTGTGTGTGTGTGTATGTGTGTGTGTGTGTGTGTGTGTGTGTGTGTGTGTGTGTGTGTGTGTGTGTGTTCAGCTGGGTGGAGCCTGGTCACCAAGCATCTCCTCTGCTTCTTGTGAGGTTGTGGTTTGTGAAAAACCCCCTCCTCTCCCAAATGGTGTGACGGAGGGCGAAGGCTACAACTACGGGGACTCTGTCATGTATTCGTGCCTGCCCGGCTTTGACATGAAGGTACAGACGGCTCCTCATCGTGCCAAGTTTTATTCTGTGCAGTTAAGCAGTTTGGGAGATAAGATGAAAACCTGGGTTAATGATCTACTTCACCTCAAAGCACTCAAATCTCATTCTCCTTTAGTAGAGTTGTAATCTGTTCTCTCACAGTCTTGTTTTGTCTCTGTATCTGTGCTGTGCTTTTAAACAGCAGCCCCTCCAACACTGCCCTATTGACGAACAATCAGATTACACAAGGTCACGTGATTTCTCCTCAGCGATCAATAGGAGTGTGCGGTTACAGAGCAAACAGAAAGAGCTGAGTCACTCTATTCCTGATACACTGATACCCTGCCCCTCACACTTTGAATACAATGAGAGCCTTTTGTTGCTGTGCAGACGCATACATGCAGAGTGCAAACTGCTGACTTTTACACACAGTGTCGCTAAAAGGTTTGTCGTCTCAGCTCAAACTGAAAGACTCAATGTGCTGCCGTTAAAATCGTCCACCACTACTGTAGATTCACTTTCTGTTCTCCTGTTGTGTTGCAGGGTGACTCTATCCAGACCTGCCAAGCAGACAGAACATGGAGCGGCACGCAGCCAGCGTGTGTCGGTACGTTCGTTTTAGACAGGAAAAAACACAACTCTAGAAAACCAGTCACTGAAAGTGTTTAAATCTACAAAGACTAAAACAGGAAAGGCATTGGCTTTGTTTGCAAACATCGCTTTGTAATTAAAGCAGCTACCCATTCTATAACAAATAGGTAATGATTAGAGCTGTGTGAGGCAAAAGCTTGAATTTCAACACTCTTTTAGTGCCCTGTTGTTGAAAACAAACCTGAAAAGCAGTTTATTGAATGAAATTTCTCAAGTTTCAACTTTGGACAAACCTGCTCAGCCTTTTGTCTTACAAGTCAGACAGACAGGAATCCATGACCTGCAGGAGTGCATGCCTTTTGAACTGATGAAGATTTCCTTTCAGCTTCTTACTCAATGGCACCATGATGTCATTCCAGTAAACTTTGAACCCATTACACGTAGAATAGGTTCTATTTTTTTGGAGCTTCAGACTGCAGAACTAAGGCAAGTGAAGCCTCTGTGTAACTTACTGTTTACAGTAGGTGCATTTCCATTACCCTTGGATATGCACAAAATTTAAATAGCGCTATAAAAAACTGGTAATGGAAACACCCCCCCAGCAGAATTTTCTGATTTTTTGGCCTTTTCTCAGAAAATATGAATGATAACACAAAATCCTTTCTGACACTCATGGTTCGAGGTTGGGTGAAGACATTTATTGAAAAAAATAATTTATTCTTTTAAAAACATAATGACAACAGAAACTTCAACAATGACCCTGTTAAGAAGTTTACACAACTCTGCTGGTTTTGGCCTGATAAATGCACAAAAGTTAACACAAATGTGTTTGAATGTGTACTAAAGGTAACCATCCTCACCTGTGATTTATTTGCTTGTAATTAGTGTGTGTGTATAAAACTGAACAGGGTCATTTTTGAAGTTTCTGTTGTAAATGATTTAAAAAGAGTAAAAAAGGTTTTTGTGTTACCATTCATATTTTCTGAGAAAAGCCCAAAAAATCAGAAATTTCCACTTGGGGGGGAGTAAACTTTTAGGCACAACTGTATTTTTTAGCAACACTTTTGTGTTTTCATTGCAAAGGTTTTTTGTTTGACACCGAACCTCATTTAGCAGCTCCATGTTCCACCCTATCCAATGAAGGCAACAGTGCCCAAAAATAAACCTCTAACAGAGTTTCTCATGGGGTTGTTAACGATGTTTGCGTCATTACACTCCCCAAAGTTTGCACAAGTCAAGTTAAGAAGACTTATGAAAATGTTTGTCACCCAACCTAAGACGGCCTACAAGATGTAAAGACGCCCCAAAAAAAGGAACTCTTTAGGTTATTAGTCAACTCTTGTGAGACCGGTTCACCTTAAGCCAACAGCAGACTTTAAAGAGGCTTAAGGGAGAGTGTCACCAAGAGCTTTACATCGAGACAAACATTCACGCTCCACACCCCTGACGCTTTGTTGGTTTTCATCTTTTGTGTCCTCAGCCCCGTCCTGTGGACCTCCTCCCACCGTGAGTAACGCTCAGGTCCAGACAACAGGAGAGACTCACCTCCACAATGCCAGCTATGTTTGTAATGTGGGCCTGCAGCTGGTCGGTCCAAAGACTCTCACCTGTCTGTCCAACGGCACGTGGAGCCAACCGGCACCTACATGTGAAGGTACGGAGGATGGAGTCAGCACTAAACTAGTACATTATTTGCAAAACTGTTTTCTGAGTCGTCATTTTAATCTCCATTCTTTCCCCTCATGTCAGTGGCCAAAGGCTGCAACACCCCGAAACAGATACTGAATGGTAAACTACAAGAACACAACCTGAACACAGGACGCGCTGTGGAGTTCCAGTGCGACAAAGGCTACAACTTAGTGGGAGATTCTCTGGTGGTGTGCATGGGGGGCAGCGTCTGGAGCTCCACATTCCCCACATGTCAACGTGAGAAAAGTAGCAGTTCCACAGAAAAACGTGGTCAAGTGTTCCACCCTTAGTTTGACTTCCTGTTACATTTGACTCTACGTGTCAACACAATAACTGTTACAACGAGTGCTCTCGCCGCAGAGCACGTCAACAATTTGTGGGTTTCTTTGCAACATCGCCGAGTTCTACCATCCATTTCACAACTGATAGCCACAGGGGGGGGTTAGTGGGAAGTGCAGATGGAACGTGAGAAGTAAAACAGAACGGTACCATGACACAGCACTCCTCCTTGTTCTTTTTCTCTGTCACAGGCATTTTCTGGAATCTGCCTATTTTGAGTCAGGATGAGTCAGGGTTTGTGTAAAAGTGAAACTTAGAGGCAAGGAAGCTTCAAACACCATCACAAATTATGACCCGACTGTAACCCTGCCATGCCTTATGAGCACAGACAAAAACAAGGCAATGGAGGTTTTTAATTCACATTTTACTGCCTCCCCTCCAAACACACACTTCATTCATCTTTCACATAATATTTCACAAGTCCTTGTTGTTGTTGTGTGGATGGTAGACTTTGAGTCTGCATTTTTTGAATGACAACCATAGCAAGCAAACTTTCAATTATGGACCAAAGTTGTTTGCTGTCAGAAACAAGAAGCTATCACAATGTTAGCGAACATTTACACTAAAAGCTTTCAGATGATACAGAAAGCTTGAATTAAAGCTAAAACTACTTTTTAGTTTTTAGTATCATAATGTGACTTTGTAGCTATTGCTGAACTTGCACCATTGGCCTTTTGTGGTTTAAATAATAGTATTCAACATCTAAGCTACAACTAGGATAAATTAAGCTTGAATTTTATACCAATGCTACTGGTTACACTTTATTTGAAGGGAATGCATATGACTGACATAACACTGCTATAAACATGACATGACATCTGTCAGTTGAAGGAGGTTTCATGCATGTTTATTAATGTTTTATTTAAGTGTCGTTCAGGGAATTATGCCACCTATGATGCGAAGTCAACATTTTTTGGGGATGTATTTGATGAAAAACTTGATATTTACAAAGACAACATAATCTGCCACTGTTTTGCCAACTAAGTCAAGTTGTCCAGCAGAATTTTCTGATTTTTTGGCCTTTTCTCAGAAAGTATGAATGATAACACAAATGATGTCACTCATGGTTAGAGGTTGGGTGAAGACATTTATTAACAAACAACTGTGTTTACTCTTTTTAAATCATAATGACAACAGAAACTTCAAAAATGATCCTGTTCATTTTTTTATACACACACACTGATTACAAGCAAATAGATCCTAGGTGAGGATGGTTACCTTTAGTAGACATTCAAACACATTTGTGTTCACTTTTGTGCATTTATCAGGACAAAACCACCAGAGTTGTGTAAACTTTTCAACAGGTTCATTTTTGAAGTTTCTGTTGTCAACATGATTTAAAAAGAGTTAACTATTTTGTTTCGATAAATGGGTGATAGAAAGTTTTTTGTGTTATCGTTCATATTTTCTGAGAAAAGGCCAAAAAATCAGAAATTCTGCTTGGGAATATAAACTTTTGGGTACAACTGTACCTTCCTGAAGAGTAAAGTAATACACCTGTAAAGTTCTGAATCCTTAACCAGCCTCCTTTAAGCGTTGAGAAAAGGGTTATATTTCTAGCTAATTTTAGTCTTTTTAATGACTTTAATGAAAGCTAAAACTTAGGGTTTCTTAACTGATTTATTGTAGAGGGGCTTCAGGGGGTTGGTGTTTCCCCATTTGGTGAAGTTAAATAATATTTTGTCATTTCTCATCTTACAGCTAAACCATGTCCAGCTCCTCCAGGCTGGAGGGGGCAGCGCAGCGAGAACGGATCCCGTCCTGAGTTTTACGTCGGGCAGTCGGTCAGAATCTCCTGCCCCAAAGGTCAGCAGGTGAAAGGCAGCGGCACCGTCGTCTGCAGGCCCGACCAGACCTGGAGCCCCATCAGCTCTGCCTGTGAAAGTAGGTGAAACACGTTGAATCATGATTTTTAGTTGTTGTTTCATTTCTCATCCTAAGGGTTTTTCTTCTAAATCATTCGTTAATTAAAGTTGCAGACCAATTTCTGTTCAATTCATATCAAAAGACCCAAAAGTTGTGATTATCACAGTGCCTCATCAGCCTATTTATCTCACAACGTTAACATTTTAACATTTTTTGGTTTCATTGGTCTTTCCTTTGTTTTTCTAAATCAGAATGAGACACTTCCTGTGTTTTGGGAAATTATTTAGATTTGATTGTTGGGAAAATGTTACACTCTGTCCTCTCACTTGAAAAATCGTGTTTATCCACCACAAATAATCAAGTCAAATTGTTTATTTAACATTTCACAGCTCTGCATGCGTCTTTGTCTGGTACACTGGTCAACATTTGCACGTCTGTTGGCTTGAATCTGCCTGCTCGCTGAAGTACCTCCTCTCACGATCTGCTGTTGTTTTCTGTTCGGCTCTTCACGTCTCCCAGAACAAATGAGTCTGGATCAAACACCATGTTGGTTTCCTGTGTCTGCCCTAATTATGGGCACCTCTACAGCTTCTATGGCAACCTTTGTCTGACGCTCCTGTGATCTTTCTTATGTGTAGTTTTCCTGAATATTCAACAGAACGGAGCTAACGTTGCTATGGTTTGTTGCTTTTGTTTGCATGTTGTTTGTTCTCTCATATGCATGCTTATTGTGATCCTTTAAGTCCTGTTTTAATCCTGGTGTGGGGTTCACAGACAGCATGAAAATCACAGGAACCGAAAAGCACAGTTTGGTTTCATTTGGTGAACAAATATTTCTTACTGTGTCAGGCACAATTTACAAAATTAAATTGTTTTTGGACAGTGAAAGAGGTTACATGGAAATGTAGCAAATGAACTCTAAAAATATAAGATGTTTTTTTTTTTTGTTGACTCAACTTCCTTTGATATTCACACCAGAGTACAAAACGCCAAATGTGTGATGTCAGAGATCAAGATTAAATGCTGATTGGCCCAAAGTGAGAAGTCTAAATGCCATAACTCTCATTATGAATAATCTTCACCACTTCTTCATTCAAAAGCAACTGAAAAGAAAACTAACAGATGGAAAATGTTGATATATTTAAGTTTATACAACTGTAGACACTTTTAGTTGCACTCCAGAAAACGCAAACTAATCTTACTGTTAGCAAGAAAGCAGCAAAGATAATTCTTTCCCAGCTGGTAGATGTCAGCTACCATAATCATTTTCGATATATGAGACAAAAAGTGGCCAATTTCTTGCTTCAATGATAATGAAAGGCTATCAAGTGATTATTCTGTTCGCTGATACAAAATTGTTATTGATGGTACCGTAAAAATGTAACTAAATGTCTGTAAGAACAGTGTCAGTGTTAAATTGTTATTTTTATTATGGCTCAAATATGGATTAGAATCAACAGCAAATAAAGACAGTCGCTAATTTTAGTCAAATCATTGTTAGTTTAATTTCCCAGTCCTCAAAATGCCAGAAAACAGTAACATTCGGTTTTGTCAGATGATGTAGTTGGTTAACGTTACTTTATGGTTTTACCAAGCTTAATCAATGCCACAGAATAGTAAAGTAATGCAATAGTGATAAAGCATTACTAAATCAGAATTATGATTAATATCAATAACATGTACTCGTTGCTAACCAAGTTTTAGTTTTAGAGTGACTTCCTAGCTATGATAATGTTCGCTGACATTACCTTGTGTAGTGCTTCATTAGGCCAAGGTATCAAGCTAAAATTGGAATTTTCCTCCTTTTGTAAAACTTCTTGTATTCACTTAACGTTTCATTTTACAGTTTTTGATGATTAAAAAAAAAACCTGTAAATTCCGAGCTAGCTTACTTTAAGCTTTGGATTTACTCGCTAACTCATAATTTTAGCTTTTGTATGGGCCTAAATTTCTAGCTTATCATTTCTTAGCCTTTTCAAAACAACTTTAAAGTTATAATAAAATTGGCCAATATTAAGGTTCTTGGTGCTAAATTACATGTTGTCTAAGCTGTTTGACTGGTTGAAGGCTAACGTTAGCTGGTGTGTAATGGATGTTTCGCTCTGTTCCTTTACATTTTATGTTCTTTTTAGTTGCTTAGTACGAGGAGAGTAATCTATTTTACATTTATACAGTTGAAAATCCAAACATTAAACCAGCATTGGAGCCTGACCTTGTGAAAATGTGTGTTGACTCTCAGGTGTTTGATCCTTTTCCTGAAACCTCTGAAACATTTGACTCTGTACAAATTCAGCAGAAACATTCAGGATCAGAAACTTTAAAAGAGGTGATAAAATATCTGATAAAAGACAAAAAGCCAGTAACTCGTGGATCGTTCCATCTGGGCTGTTGTACAGGGGTGTCCTGTGGCCCCCCTCTCCACGTTGCCAACGGGGTGGTGCGGGGGGCGGTGTTCCAGTTCGGAGACGTGGCGGCGTACTCGTGTTTTGGCGGCTACGTCATGGAGGGAGTGGGGAGGAGCAGGTGTCTGGAGAACGGCACCTGGACGCCGCCTCCCTCGTGCAGAGGTAGAGAGAGCACAGCTCTGCATTAAATAACAGGGCGGACACTTTCTGCTTCTTCTGACTGATGCGGCGCTTTCCTCTGCTGCTTAATCCCTCTGAGCTGCTCCTGCTTATCATCACAGGCTCTCCTGGCTTTACCTCTCTACACTCACCTCTACTGGGTTTACACCAGTCACAGAGTGGGAGACGAGACAGTAAAGGTTCATTCTGTCAAACTTAACCGTCCTGTGACTGGTTCTTTTTCCTCTACATGACTCTGGATCCAGCTTTGTTAAAGGAGGAATAGATTTTTTTAAACAGGTGATAAAAAAAAACATGTATCAAATGTTTCTATAACTAAAGTAACATTAAAATCCACACGACAATTTAAATTAAACAAAATTCCCCCTCATTTACGCGTTTTACGTGATCGCCCCATTTCAAAAGTTGTGAAAAAGAAAAGAGAAATACAGAGAAAAATGCAGAGAAAAGAGGGTAAAAAATCAGAGAGAGAAGAGAAAAACTTAGCAGAGGAAAGAGAGAGAAGAGAAAAGCGCAGAGAAAAAAGAGAAAGAAAGAAAAACAATGCAGACAAAAGAGAGAAACCAATGGAGAGAAAAGAGATAGAAACACAGAAACAGAGAAAGAGAGAGAAAGAGAGAAATACATCAGAGAGAAAAAAGATAAAGACGGAGGAAAACAAAGCTAAAGATAGAAAAGAGAGACAAAAAAATCAGAGTGGAAAAAAAGAAAGAGAAAAAAACAATGGAGAGAAAAGAGAGAGAAGGAAACAAAGCTGAGAAAAGAGATAGTTTAAAACAGAAAAAACAGAGAAAAAGATAAACATTGCAGAGAAAAGAGAAAGAGAAAATGAATGGAGAGAAAAGAGAGAAAAACAATGAAGAGAAAAGAGAGAAAGAGAAAGAAAAATACATTAGAGAGAAAAGATATATAGAGAGGAAAACGACAAAGCTAAAGGTAGAAAAGAGAGACAAAAACAACAAAGCAGAAAAAAGAAAGAGAAAAAACAGAGAGAAAAGAGAAAAACAATGGAGAGAAAGAGAGAAAAACAACAAAGAGAAAAGAGAAAGAAAAACGAAGCCGAGAAAGAGAGAACAACAATGCAGAAAAATGAGAGAAAAAAATGGAGAGAAAAGAGAGAAACAATGGATGGAGAAAAAAGAGGAATAGAGAGATTATAATGATTGAGAGTAAAGAGAAATACAAAAGAAAAAAAGTCAAGAGAGGAGGACAAAGAACAGAACAAAGAGAAAAAAAGAAAACAGAGAATACAGAAGAAAGAAGAGACTGAGGAGAAAGTGAAAAAGAAAGGGGAGAAAAAGGAGGGAGGGATTGAAAAAAAAAGAAGGGAGAAAAAGAAACAGAGAAAGAAAAAAATAATCCTAGCGGAGACCAGAGAAACAAAAGAGAGAGAAAAAAGGGTGAGGAAAGGGGAGAAAGAGAATAGAAAAAGAGAGGAGAGAAAAACAAATAGAGGGAAAAGAGAGATAGAACGAGATAGAAAGGAAAGGAAAGAGAAAAAGAGAGGCGGGAGACAGAAAAAAGCGTGCGAGACAAAGAGACAGGGAGAGAAAAAGAGAAAAGAGAAATAGAAAAAGAGTGACAGAGACATTTGGGAAAACAAAATGCAAAAAAAGCAAGAGAGACAAGAAAATAAGAAGGAGAGAGAAAATGAGGCAGACAAAAGAAAGAGGACAGAAAGAAAGGACAAAGAAGAAAAGAAATACAAGAGAAAGAGAGGGAGAAAAAAGTGATAAAGAGGTGAAGAGACGGGAAATGCAAGAGAGAAAAGAGAATTTAGTTTCAACATGTCTTGAAAAGGGTGAATCTTAAAAGTGTAACATTGGCTGGATCCAGACTTTTCCTTAACAGCTGCTCAGATCGTGCACGCTCCTGTCTGCACACACACACACACACACACACACACACACACACACACACACACACACACACTCTGGGAGTTTCTTTTGATGAATCTGATTTCAGGAATTCAAACTGTGGCCTGTGAATGTTTCTTCTGTTTGAGAGCATGATGCATGTCAGAGTGGATCCACTGAAACCAAGAAACAACCTGGACCAACCTGTGTGTTTCTGAGTGTGTGTGTGTGTGTGTGTGTGTTTCTGTAAATTTAACACACTGGTTTGTGTTTGTGTGTGTTTCCCTCAGCGGTGTGTTGGTTGCATTGCCAGAATGGAGGCGTGTGTCAGCGACCCAACACCTGTGCCTGTCCCGAAGGATGGATGGGTCGACTGTGTGAGGAGCGTAAGTTCATCACTTAAATAAATCAAATCACTTTGATAAATTAACAAAACTTTCTTTCTCAGGAACGTTTCAGCAAATCTTAACGACCAGAGCAGGGGTGGGTGATTAATTTTCGCACAAGAAACTTGATTTGTTTTGGTGGCCGCACCAACAAGAACCATAGACTGTATAAAACATGGACGTAGTCTCCGTGACGTCACCCGTCTGTTACTGCAGCTCCGTTTTGAAGCATAACGGTGGGCGCGGCCTTATTGGAATTGGGACGAGCGAAGAGAGCCCAAACTCACAGCTATTGGGCGCCCGTCAGTCACGTGATCTGAGCTGTGGCTCTGATTGGGCAAGCTCTCGATCCTAATATCTTCCAAAAGGCCAAGTTAGAGAAATTCGCAGTGTGTGCCGTTAGCAAAATCAGCGATACAGACGGGAGACAGAGTTTATACCAGGCTTTGAATACGCTAATTTCGGCTCTGAAAACGGCCTTTTTAGCGTTCATGTGTACGGGACTTCCGGTGCTTCCGGAGCCAGCCTCAAGCGGTCACTCGAGGAACAGCAGCTTTTTTCATTTTACCTCTTCAGAAAAATTGATCCATCTATGATCATCAGTGATGGAGGATCTGGATTTAGTTTTGTTGAACTTCATCACTTGTCACTGTTTACGTAGGGTTCATGGAAATAATGGAAATGTCACCATTTAAATTGAATTTCTTAATTGAATTTTATTTTCTAACCTATGATCGACCTCCCGCGGGCCTCATAGTGACACTCAAGGGGCCGGATGTGGCCCCCAGGCCTTAGGTTGCCCAGGTCTGAACTAGAGACTGTTTTCATTAGTTCTGCTGGGAAGAATGAGCTTTGTGTTTTCTTTCTGAAATCTGAGACTGATCCTTCTGCACCAGCTCAAAGAATCCTCTCTCTCTCTCTCTCTGTCTCTCTCTCTGTCTCTGTCTCTCTGTCTCTGTCTCTGTCTCTGTCTCTCTCTCTCTCGTATAACAGCGATCTGCATCCTGCCGTGCCTGAACGGCGGGCGTTGCGTAGCACCGTACCAATGCGAGTGTCCCGCCGGGTGGACGGGGACGCGCTGTCACAGTGGTGAGTCACTGATGTCATTCACATGTTTGGGCGGTTACCTGCGTCAGGTGAACCTGAGTAACCTGTCCATGAATCCTGCCGGGGGGGGGGGGTTAACCCTCATGTGTTCATGTGATGTCACTGAGTCATTGACCTCCCTCCTCAGCCTGCGTCTGTTTGTCAAGATATTTAAGGAAATAACTTTTAAAAAACAAAACCTTGAAACTAATAAAATGAAGTTTTGGGATTTTTTTTTGTTGTACACTGTTGTTTTGTTTCATCTTTTCATCTTTTTTTGTTTGTTTTTGCTGTGACACAGTTAAACCAACAACATGAGTTTTACTTTAATTTCAATGTGACAAAGGTGGAGAGAAAAAAACAGACGGAGAGAAAAATTAAGAAAGAGAAACATTGTTAAGACACAAGATAAAGGCAATTCAAAAAAAAGGGAGAGAAGAAAAAACAAGATATCAAAGAAAGACAGAAGAGAGGGGAAAGAGAAAGGAACTTAAAAAGATATTAGGGAGAGAAAGAGAGATAGAAAGACAGAACAAGAAGGGGGGATGAAGAGGGAGAGAAAAAAGGAGAGAAGAGGATTCGAAGAGACTGAAAAAGAAGAAAGAGGAGATGATGGAAAAAGGATGAGAGAGAGATGGTGAACAAGAATGTATGAAAGAGAAGGAAAGAGAAAAAAGTGAGCGAAAGAGGGAAGAAGAAGAGGAGAGAGGGGACAGCAAAAGAGGAAAAATGAGAGCGAGAGAAAAGAAAACATGGGTTCAAGATAAAAGAGAGAGGGGAAAAGAAGAAGAGGGAGTGATGAAAAGAGCAACAGAGAAGGAGAGAAGTGGAAGGAAGAGAAACAAAGTGAGGGAGAGGTGGAGAAAGGAAGAAGAAAGAAAATAGAGGAAAAGTGGGAAGGAGAGAGATGCAGTGAAAAAGAGAAAAAACATAAAATGAGAAAGTAAATGAAAAAGAGGGAGAACGAGGGGCAAAGAGAGACAAAAATAAAAGAAGGGATTAGAGGGAGAAAGAGAAAGACGGAGAACATTAAAGTGTGAAAGAGAGAAAAGGAGAAAAGACCTGAAACCTTCAGAGTTTAGTTTCTGACTGAAGCGTCTCATCTGTTTGATTATTAAATTATCAGAAACACATTTTTAATTTCCTCTCAGCTGATAAATGATGTGATAAAGAACGAGGGACGAGTCTGTGTTTGCTGGAAATTTCCAAAATGTCGCTATAGTAACAAGATCTCCTGTGTGTGTGTGTGTGTGTGTGTGTGTGTGTGTGTGTGTGTGACGTTCACAGCTGTGTGTTCCTCTCCTTGTCTTAACGGAGGACGATGCATCAGGCCGAACAGATGTCACTGCAGCGCAGGGTGGACCGGACACGACTGCTCCAGGTAAAAATAAACCAAATAAACCAAACACGAACAAACGAAGGAAAAGAAAGTGAAAACTTAAATCCTCCCAGCTGCTTTTTCTTTTTTTTAACCAGCAGCTGCTGCTCAAACTGGGACCTTCCCAAAACAAAAACAGTTCGGTAGAAGTTTGACTCATTTATGACTCATTCACCGTCCGTCAGTGTTTCCATCTCAGAGCCACGAACGTGTTTCTGCTCAGACTTTTGAGAAAATTTACAGCAGCACTGACCCGACCGACCGTCTGACAGGGAGAAAGTTCTTTCCTCACTTTGGTTTTCAGCGTTTTAATCACAGCTTCATTAAAAAAGAAAAACACACCATTTCACTTCATGAGTCATGCGTCAAGAATTCAATGAATTTCAGCCGAGATGTAAAAATCTTATTTATTTATTTATTTTTTGAATTATCAACCACTGATGAGGAGCAGAATTTATTTAAAGTGACTTAAACTCTTTTTAACTCTTTAGTGCAACTTTTGGTTGATGTAATTTTTTTATTGGGTTTAAAAGAATATCACAATGTAAATAATACAATGGTAAATGTTAAGTTGAACTCTTCGCACTTGATTTAGACTCAGAACACGCTCAACGTTCTGTGATTCTACTTGACTTTTTTTATCATTTGTTTTTATAATTTTTACAGAACTTTGGTAAACTTGTTGCTTTTTTTGAGGGGAATTTGTTACATTTTAACTTTTCATTTTGCTTTTTTTTCATTCTCTCAAAGCTTAGGCAAAACTTCAGTCATCATGTTTTGTATATTTTTGTAGGTGTTTTTAAAACTTTAATACTTCATTTTCAAAGAACATTTTTAATATTTTTGTTTGCTTGTTTTCAAACGGTTGATTCCTTTTTCTGAGCTGAATTACATGTTTTTATAATCTTAAAATTTTTCATCAAATTTGAAAAGTGGTTGATTCGGCTCCTGTGAATTTTTAACGCTTCCTGTTTAGATGAGTTTTTTAAACTTTATTTTTTAATTTTACTTTGTTTTAAAGTGATGGACAGAACTTTGGTCAACTGGTCACCTTTTTAGTTTTGTGTGTTTTCTACATTTTTTTGTTTTAAGCTTTTACAGAATTTAAAAAAGTGTTGGATTCTGCTTCTGCAAATCGTAATTTATTTTCTGAATTTTTATATTTTTCACTCATTTCTTGAAGGTTTTACAGAACTTTGGTCAGATTGTTCATCTTTAAGTGTATTTTTGGTGTTTTTAATTTTTTATATTCTCAAGTTCATTCAGTTTCTCTATAGTGATTGTTTCCAGTTTTGCAATTGGTTAATTTATTATTTTTTTGTGAATATTTGCTCAGCTGGTTGTTTCATTTACGTTTTTTTTTTTTCATTTCAAACCTCTTTAAGAAAATAAAGATAGAAGAATTTTTGTGACTTGTGCTTTAAAAATACATCGACTGGACTTTTCCGTTTAGTAACCGGCTGTTTCTCTCTCTGCAGAAAACGGAAATCAGGATACTATCACTTCTGAAACATCTCTGCGTGAATCGTCTCATGAAGGGAAATCTTGTATATTTATCTGACTCACCTGTAAACCGTTCACTCTCATCTCTCTGCAAAAGGCAAAGCAAGAACCAGTTTGTAAAATAAAGCTGTATTTTTTCATATAGAGACTCAAACAGTATTAAACGTATGCTGCTATATACTTGTACGATGTGTAAAAACTATTGATGTGATTGTCCGATGTACATGTGTAAACTATTCTCACATTTTTATTAAAGCATAAATACCTTTAAAGACTCTTTTGATCATGTCCTTTGACGTTTAAGAAACATTTGTGAACAAAAATCACAACTTACGCACCAAGAGACGTCATTTCTGGAACTCATTTATTTAACCCATCGTGTTGAACAAACTGCAAAGAAAACTCTGAAGTTAGGAGCTAATGTTTCTGTATAAAACTGAATTAAAAAGTGTTCCCCAGGTTTTATTCCAGTCACTGGTTTTAAGACGGTTGATACAAACAAACTGAGGTGACGACTACATGATAGGTGGAATAAATTATCTCCTGTGTGGAAAAGAAGATCTGGGCTTTCTTGTACGAAGAACTTGAACTTCTTCGGCGCGCACAGATGGCGGCAGAGGTGAAGTTTATTGTCTGTGAGCTACCACCTTCTCAGCGAGTGATTGAACGACAGCACCAGAGAACTCGTCAATCTGTGGAATCGAAAGGGGAGAAAAAAAAACAGCAAAACTTTAGCATTAAAATATTTATACTTCTAAAAATATCAAGTTGAAAAAAGTATTCATACAGGATTCCTACACATCCTTAAAGAGTCTTAAATTCATTGAAATGTTATATTCTGGTCTTGAATTTGTCAGGGGCAGGAATTGTTTATGGGGGTTTTTGTTTGTTTTTTTCCTCGAGAAGGAGACTTTGAGTGAAAACTGTCTTAAAGCTGCTGGTATAAATTTTTGTCTGCATCCTGGGTCACTGTTCACACTTTTACATACAGCCATTAACCAGAGATAATCACTTTATGTTCAATTAACAGACGAAAAGTAAACTTGAATGACTCTCATAGAGAGACGCACATGCTATGATTGGATTGTAATACAGCAGGATCCCAACGATGAGTTGGTGGAGACCAAAACTGAGCTGAAAAGTACAGCTACACAATAATATTTAAGGACATTTTACTCTTGTGTAACAGGATGATACGTTTGTAACCCATGCAAAAACGACTAGTGCTCAAATGTGTGAGCTTAATTGAAGTATTTGAAAGTCTCATAAACAGATAAGTTACTGAAAATATCTGTTCATTATGTATTATGAAATAATTTGTTTGCCAGGTAAAATCCAGCACAGGAAAGATTTGGTGTTCTTAACAAGAAAATTTAGTAATGATTTTAAAAATATTGGCACAACAGGTATCAGCTCTAAAAATGCAGCTCCACATAAATGACAGTTACTTATTCAACATATTTACATGTAGTGTTTACCTTTTGTCCATTCTTGTAAAACTGGAATGTGGGCATGCACTTGATACCGCAGAACTCACTGACATCCTGAAAAGAGAAAAGAGCACAGCTGTAAGTTTGACAGACTACAGCAAAATTAAAAAAAAAAAAAAAAAAAAATCCTTTTGGGAACTTATGCACAAACCAAACGTGTCCCAAATGTTGGACGCTTGATTAATCAGTTTGGTAGATTATTTCTTTCTTGTAGAGCCATAGAAGATTTTTTAGTTTTCGTTTTTTAAATCTCTTTTAGTGTTATGTTTCTTCCACTTTAGACGACATATCTAGTGACCAATAAATAACTATTAAATATATAGATTCTTACAAATGAAGTAACTAGGCTATGGAAGCCCAAATGGACATGTAATGCAAACATTTTCTGTCAGCTAACATACCTTTACTTAGAACCACAACTAACTGTTTAAATCTCAACAGTTGTTACAAATTAAAATTTCTATAAAACACTACGACATTTGCTAGTTTACGGCATCTGTTCTGGAAAAAAAACAAAAACAAAAACATAATGTGTTCCATTCCCCGAATAAGAAATACTTCACTAATGTGGAATGAGAAATTGCTTTTAGCCAAAGCTACTCTCATTCTTAAGTGTACATCTACAGGAAAAGCACAAAAAAAGCGTAAATGTCTTGTAAAAGTTGAAATGTGAGCACAGGACATACTGAATGCACATTCTACTACGAAATATATGGTATAAAAGCACTAGACAGAAGTTACGGTTATTACACAAATGCTGACATAAATTATAGGTATTGCAAAGAAGTATTTATCGCACATCATTGCTTAAAAAAAACTAGGTAACACTTTACAATAAGGGTCCCTTAATAAATATTAGTTAATGCATTATTACGCATAATAATCAGTTTAATAATGTTTTCAAATTAATTATGTATTATCTAGCATTACCTAACATTAATTGTACATTAATAAGCAGTTAATTAATGTACAATGCTCAGACTTAATTAACACATTATTAAACAATAATGAAAGTTTCACATTGTAATTAGTTATCCTTATGTATGCATTACTCTTTATTTATTAATTAATATATTAGCAAATCTTAAGAATTCCTCTTGGAATCATTTCACAATGTTATTGCTTAAGATTGTTTTTAATTACTATTAAATTATTAAACTGTTAGTTAATGCTTAATAACGCATTAACTAATGTTTATCAAGAGACCCTTATTGTAAAGTGTTCCTAAAAACAATGAGTCCAAAACTATCACTGTGATAATGTTTCCACCCATGTCTTATGTATTTGCACTTGAGTAATCTAGATTTAAGTCCCAAAAACTAGCTGACATTGTTCGTCCTTTTCCCTTTGCTGTTGCACTGCGGCTGAAAAATGTTGGTCACATGAACCAGCTGTGAACCCACATGGCCCTCATTGAGTGGATTTCACAAATTGGCCACATTGTTTTGGGGATTAATGAAAAGGCTATCCTAAAAAAAAAAAGCAGAAAGTAAAGAAAAACACTTCACTTCGTCACCTCATAAGAAAAGAAATAAACTCATTTATTTAACTTTCAGGGGTCAAAAACTGCTTGACTGACATTTATCAAGTATTCAATATGCAAATGCAAGAGAGTAGGAGGGGGATTTATGTGTAGAGGGTTTTAACAAATCAGTCATGTTTACAGCCGTCAGATTACATATTGTTACTTTTACATTAATATTGGACTATTCTAATAATTGCAGTACAAGCAGTGGTGGCTCATTAATACTACCTTTATCGTTGCTTTTCTGTTCATAAGTGGTTGTAAATGTCCACCAGAATCTTTGGGTTTAAATCTCTACGACATGGCATCACCACAGATGAGCACTTTGTCATTATTCTTTATTAAAATTCAAGTACCTACCTGAGCCTCGTCCACATCCACCTTCAGGAAAATCACATTCTGGTTTTCGGGTTCTTTGGATAATTCCTGCAAAAGAATGTCTCAGTGATCAATAACAAACGAACTGAACTACTTAAGCATAATAATAAGAACAAGAGGAACAGCTCATAAAATATTTAAAATAAAAGTCTGAAATGTTTTGCAGAGACAGCAAATGTTCCTGTTGTGAAAGCTGGAGGAGGTTGACTCAAGGTTTTCCTCAACAAGCTGCCTCTCTTATTTTCCGTTCATACGTTGGTTTCAGTTTGACTCAGAGGTTCTGTGTCGACTCACTTCAAACTTTGGGGCAATCTGTTTACAGGGTCCGCACCACGTGGCTGTGAAGTCCACCACCACCAGCTTGTTTCCTGCTTCCTTCAGGATTTTGTTGAATTCTTCCTGCATTAAAGAAGCAAATAAAACAGAAAAAGAAACATTATATCACCTGTAAGCTGTTACTGGACGCTGAGATTTCTAATACTCATAAAAAACATTGATATTTCTTTTCCCCCTGAACTGTCAAAGTAGGACTTTGACTTGTGTGTGTGATCACAGGTAGTTTATAATAACATGAGGTATTCTGTGTGAAGCCTGAATCTTTAGAGCTCCCCCTAGTGACTGGGTGTAGTAAAGCTCATAAGCGCCAAGTTTAATACAGAATTATACAATTATTTAGTTAATTTCTTGCTGATTCATATCAATATTTCTGCAAAGTTAAGCTAGTACTTCGCTAGTGCACTTCTCCGTTGAATTGAATGCATAACAAATGTGGTAGATAGGGATGGGTATTGATAAGATTTTATAGATATCGATTCTCTTATCGATTCCTCAAGTAGGATTTTACAGGTTTTCTTTGTCAGCAACATTTTATTGTGTACAAGTTGATACATCTTAAATTGGTCACTGCATCCGGATATCTCAAGATATGACTGAATGAATGAATGAATAAGTTAAAAAAAATAATCACACGCCACATGACATACTGTATTTTTTTTTTTATGTTATTGACTGAAGAAAGATCTGAGATGTAAAAAAAAAGCAAAAAAACGCACTTTCCAGTTTCCTGAGAGACAAAAATGATGGGCAAAATCTACAGGTGGGAACATAATGTCGCACACCATTGTACAGTAGGTGGCGGTATGCACCTGAACGTTGTTTACGATCTGCCATTAAATGACAGAAGAAGAAGAAGAACCTGAAAACAACTTTTCTTTCATCCTCCAGCTGGAAAACATCGGCCTGTTAGTGTTTGGACATTCAGAGTTCTCAGTGTTGTTCTAAAAGAGGAACTGTGACATATCTCTGTGATGAAAGTTGAATCCCGTTTTGAAACCAAAGTTATATCGATGTATGCTAACCGCTAGCATGTCAATGGGATTACCCATATCTTGCTAGCATCAAGCTAGTGCTATGTTTACTATGTCGTTTTTGGTAGAAAAGTAGATGTAAGACATGTAAAATTTATTGAATATGAATCTTTTGTGAGACAGTAATGTACGTTTCTTTGTGTGTTCAGTATCTTCAGTAAAACTTTCAGCAGAAAATCCTGAATCTGTATTTTCTCAAACTGTTATGTAGCTGCTTAGTGAAGCTAACTGAGGCAGAGCAGAGAACGTAGGGTCCAAACGCTGCGACGTAAAGAATCGATAAGCAGAACCATTAAGCAAGAACACTAACGATATCGATGGATTCAACCATTTCTTATCGATTCCTAACAGGAACCGGTGCTCGATATCCATCCCTAGTGGTAGATCTTTGGAGAGCTCCCTTGACAAAGAAAACTGTCGCAACAAAACCGACTGTAAGCTGTGAGATTGGTCTGCTAATCAGGACTATGCCTTTCGGTCTCACAACAATTCCAGAATCACTGTCCATTTCCTGCTATTACACAGACCACAATGCCCTCATGTGTTTCGGAGGGGTACTGCATCCTGACTAGGGGATGGGTATCGGGAACTGGTCCATGTTAAGAATCAACAGGAAATGGTTCGATCCACATTATTGGCTGTTTTGCTGAACAATTCCCTTATTGATTCCTCACATTACGCCAAAGCAGCCAAACCTTACATCCAATATTCTGCCCAAGCCGAGTGAATAACAGTTTCCCTGAAAAACCCTGGTTCAGACTTTTCGGGTTAGAGTTTTACTTAAGAGGCTGTACAACTGAACATGAAAATAAATGTACAGTTCTCTCTTAATAGAGATTCCTGTTCAATACAGTCACCATCTTATATATCTCCTAAAGTATCTAAATGATACAGGAAACACTGACTTGACGTTATCATACATGGGAAATTGCAATAATATGCCAGAAGTTAGCATACATTGATGTAACTTAAGTTTCAAACAGAATTTTAATGTTCCTCACAGAAACACATCACAATACTTTGACGTAAAAAATGTTGGAATACTAACAAGTAAATGTTTTCATAACAAGAAACGCGGGCTCGGCTGACTTTTGCATAACCATGGCAAGCTCCTTGATGGCTTACTTCGGTCAATAACATTTAACAAAACAATACATCCATGACGCTTGATGAACTTTTTTTTATTTTTTTATTTTCATCTAGAGATATCTAAATCCATTGACTTAATTCAAATTTAATTACAATCAGTCATTCACGTCATGAACTCAACAAAATGTTTTTGCCATAGCTGCTTTTTGTACACAGAAAATTTGCAGGAGGAATTGATTAAGAATCAGGCTGATAAGCAGAGTAGATAAGGGCATTGGTATCAATAAAATCTTATGAGCTCCCATCTACACAACCATAAAAGGCGAACGTCCTTGTAACTTCAAACCAAACACTTTCGTTATCAAAGATAGAATTTTGGTTTGTGCACCTGCTCAGGACAGTCAGACCACAACCATGGCAACCAGATTAAACCCACTGCAGGAACTCTCGTTACGCCATACTTCCTTTTGGGTATACGTAACGACTATAACCTGATAACATGCCAAGTTACGCAAGAAAGCATCAGTGCGAGTAATCTGGTGCTGTACTATGAGATTCAGACCCGCCAAAGATATCTAGAGGGAAATTATAAAGCTGGTTGGCAAAAGTAGAATTGTGATTTAATCTTTCATGTATAATATTTAACTAGGCTTTAGTAACTTAGCACAGCCATTAAATAGATCCTAAACTCATATTTTAGGGGTAGCTGAGGAAGTATCTAAATAATTGGTGCACATTAGGTATGTATTGGACCGATATCTAATAACACAGGCGAAATTGGTGCTACCCTTATTAAGGTTTAATTTCTGAGACTGAAAATTTTAAAAATAATAATGACCAACATACTACCATCTACACCCAAAGTACCTGCAGGTTTTGGCAAGTCAAATTTAAGACTTTTAAAGACCTTTTTGCCTTTTTTAATGCCACTTTGAATGAAATTTAAGACCAAAAACATAAATTTGGTAGACGGTTTGGGAGTCCGGCTGCATTACAACCAAATCATTGGTTGTCACTTCATGAGACTCTTTACAAGTTTACTTTTCTACTATTTATGGAACATAAAGTTGCTCATTGGTTACTATCTGTATGTATAAGTGCAAGCAGTCGCACAAAGTCATAGACTGCCTAGCTAGGATGCAGATAAAGACCTTTGAGTGATTCAGTCATGTTTACAGCCATCAGATTAGATTTCGTTACTTTTACATTAATATATAATATATATTGGACTATTCTAATAATTGCAGTAGAGGTGGCTCATTTATACTACTGTTATTGTTGCTTTTCTGTTCACAAGTGGTTGTAAGTGTCCACCAGAATCTTTGGGTTTAAATCTCTACAACAAGGCACCACCATCCCTAGCTAGGATGCAGATAAATTACATTAGCGGCTTGTAAGGCAGTTTTCACTCTAAATCTCCTTTGTGAAAAGTCCCTGGAAAAATAAAAACAAGAAAACATTTACAAATTCTGCCTTGACAAATTTAAGACCTTTGAGTAATTTAACATTTTAATGAATTGAAGACTTTTTAAGGCCTTATTTTTAAATACATGAGTTTAAGCCTTTTTAGGATGTGTAGGAACCTGCACACCAGTATGAATCTACTTTTGTAAAAAAAAAAAAAAAACATGACTCACACATCTAATCATTTCAGCTCTTCCACCAATTGATTCAAAAATCTGTTGTCGAAAAACGCATGAGTGAGCAATGTATACTACTTTTCAGGTATCTCATAGAAACCTTCCTGTTTTAGGACATTTACGGTTGAAATACTATGATGCCCCACGTTAGTTTGCCTAAGAACACATTACTGACCACCTCCCTGTAACGCTCGGTGGACGGGTCGGGTACGGCCCTTTATTCCACACACAACAATGGCTGTTGTGTAAGATACGAGCTGGTACAACTTCAAAATAAATAACTGATGATATTTTACTTTTAACATACGTTATATTTGATTGTTAATGTACAGTTTAGTGCACAAACAGCAACAGACAGAAAAGCTCTTCAATTGCAGCTCGTGATATCGTCCGTTAAACGGTTTCAATGACTGTTGAAGTCCACACTTTCACACACGTTGGTTCAGCTAACGTTCGTTGAAGCACGTTATTCCTCCCTTTTCATCCATTAACGTGGCGCAAAGAACGCACTTACGTTACAACTCGATGTAACGGTACAGTCAGAAGGTTGAAAATAACTTTTTGATCTACAACTCCGATTAAACGGTCAAGAAAACTGACAAATAACGACCTGCAGTTTGGAGAGTGGGTCACGAGAGGATGGTAACGTTCGGAGCGCGCGGCGTAACCGGCCGATGGAAGCGCGAAATTCTGTAACAGCACGAGCTTAATTCATCCCATAATGGCGGCCGCAATAACGGTTTTCAGAACATTTCACCACAAATGAAGGAAGAAGACTCACCAAACACTCCACAGAATGGACCATGATGGCTGCTGAGAGTGAGGCTTCGTTGCGACGTGTAGCGGAAAGGTAAAGATAGAGAATCCCTTTTTCTGAAGAGAGAACGCGGCGTTTATATGGTTTTTGCGTCAATTTTAGCCAACCCTCGTACGACTTCCAGCGGAAGTTCTTCCAAAATAAGAGTAAAATGTTACAAGATTTGAGCCCTTTTGGTTGATAGTGTTACATCAAAAAGTACAAAAATGCCTTTAAAATGACAGAAAAACAACCAAACTAGAGCAGGGATGGGCAATTAATTTTCACACAGGGCCACACAAGAGACTTGATTTGTTTTGGGGGCCACACCAACAAGAACGCAAACTTGATTCTATATTAACTTTTTTCCCCATTTAAAAATGTTTCTACTTATATATTTCCATTATCTGCTACTGGTAACTTGAAGAATAAGGAATTTCTGTGTGAAACTGTGGCATTTCATTTCATGTTAAACTTGTTTGTTCTCACATATAAATAACATTTTTTGCTTCGCTTTACCTCTTCAGAAAAATTGATCTGTCTTGATGACAGTGATAGAGGATTTTGATTTGGTTTGTTGAACTTCATCACTTGTCACTGTTTACTTAGGGTTCATGCGCACAAGTATGTCCACATGGAAATAATGGAAATGTCACCCTTTTATATTGAATGTTTTTATTTCATTTTATTTTCTAACCTATGATTGACCTTCTGCGGGCCTGGCAGTGACACTCAAAGGGCAGTATGTGGCCTTAAATTGCCAAAGGTCTGAACTAGACCATCAGGACAAAGTTTGGTTACATGGTTCCTACACATCCTTAAAAAGTCTTTCAAAATATCTTAAATTCATGTATTTAAAACTAAGGCTTTAAAAAGTCTTAAATTCATTAAAATGTTATACTCTGATCTTAACTAAATTCCTCAAAAGTCTTAAATTTGTCGGGGCAATGTTTTAATGTCTTAATGTTTTATTGATTAGGTTTTATTTTATTTTATTGGGGGACTTTTTGAGAAGGAGATTTAGAGTGAAAATTTCTTACAAGCTGCTGATATATTTTATCTGCATCCTAGGTAGGCAGTCTATGACTATGGGCCACTGTTTTTGCACTTTTACATACAGATAATGCTTTTTAAAAAATTAGTTGAAAGCAACAGCAAATATGACAAGTCGTACCATGCAAATGAAAACGGAGAGCACTATTTTAAATTAAACATGGAGTTTAGTTGATCTGCAGACCATCTAGATTTATTTGTTTAAATTAGAATCTTAAACAGTGCCACAAAATTTTGGATCACAGTTTTACAAAATGTTTTCAAATCAAAACATGATCAATCACAACCATCCATGGCATAAAAACTTTCACAGTCGAATCACTCTGCTTGAAAGCAGCCTAAGACCCCCATTGAGCTGGCTTTTGACCATTTATTCCAATATTGTACTCAGTTAATGAGCAGTAACACTGTCAGCCTACAGTTGTCTTTTGAGCATTAGTTCAGGACTTTTATTTTGAAGGTCCTGAGCAACGTATTGTTATTTTTCCACTTAACACCCCATACATTAAGCTTTACGGTTGGGTTGTGCCCCCAATCTTTTACCAACCAGTATGTATGGAGAATGTTGTTCACAATGTTATTCCTCCAACGTTTTTTTTTAGTGTTTTATCTTCTTTTGCAGTCGTTTCGATTAAGAGTTGCGTTTGTGAAGTAACGACTTCGGGCGTTTGTTACAATTTACTGTTTATTTTTGATTAGATGTTCAGTATTGCCCTGTGAATAATATGATGAATACAGTGCAATGCAGATTGGTCACTTTCTCATTTAATGCAGGGTAAGATCTAACGGTACTTCAAGTCACAATGACTTGACAAATTCTTGATGTACCGTAAACGACCGAGTGAAGGCGCAACACAATTCTAGTGAAGTGAGACAGAATTCCCGCTATTCAAGAGACCTATGCGTCATAATCCAAAAGAAGTCGACACCCATATTCATATAGTATTCGGGTTTTTTTTTTTTTTTTGTCATTTGAAACCTTTGGCCTAACATTATCACTGATATACTTTGAATTGTAATTTTACCCCAAATTAGGTAAACCTTTGTATAATTCTGCTTGACCAACAGTGATGTAACCATGGAGCCTTGGCATCTAATTACGACCACAACCTTGTGAAATTCAAATAAGTGTCTAAAAATACTGTCAATTCCCTGATTAAACAAAAAGGCTGCATTGAGCAGTAGGAGGATGCTGCCCGCTCAATTATGGAAAGGCTGAAAGAAGCACACATCTTCAATTGTTTTTCTTGTTACATTGAATACAGTTACATTGAATTCACTACATCTGAACAGGAAGTACTCTTAACGTTTGCTACATGAAGCTGACACAAGTAAGATGCATGAGACTTTTTTTTTTTTTACACCTGTAGAAAAACAGTGAATACCTGTTTGTGTTTGACACATTGAGCTGGAGACTGTTCTGCTTACACTACATAAAAAACATATTCAATACAGCTCAGACTTGCTGACAAAAATTGATAGCTAGTGTTAAATAATATGATTCACAATTTGTTACATGTGAAGTGCGGTTGCCACAACTTGTTTTCATGTCATGTCAAGTATCTTTTGCCCTTTATGACAATATTTAAATACTGCAAATACTGATTTCTGTGTTTGTCCTAGTTCTTGATCCTCATTTCCACATCATCAATAGCTTTGCCAGGTTTCTCTCGCTGCAGCATCTCCCATTAAAGCAGCTGGCTTGCTTTCAAAGCCTTTATTGACATGGCCCGGCCACTGTGGTTCACCCTGCAGCATGTGAAGAAAAATAAATCAAAGGAATCAATAGAAATCTCAAAAACTGAAGATCAAACTATGAGTAACAAAACTGAGATTTTGAGCTGGTATTGATATTAAACCCTCTCTGTCTCATATCTCCTTAAACCATCTATTCAGCCACTTGTAGGACTCGGCCTATGCACTCAAACCTAGCTGCTTGATGTTCATGGAAAAATATGGGTATAAATATGAAAGTTAGAGGTAGGGTTGAAAAATGTACTGTACATGCAGTTTTGGAGCAAAAAAAAAAAATTGTCATGAAGAAGGTGGAAGTACCCATCAACTGACAGTTATACAATGTTGCCCTCTTGTGGTAGAATAAATGAAAAGGCCTGAGACGACACAGGGAGGGACCAACAATGTTTTCAAATCACATTTATTTAAGAATAAAGGGTAACTGTAAACTTTTATATACTGCATCGCAGCCCAATATCAGGGTTACCTGTGACCCTTTTATTAATCAAGTTGTGCTTTGTTGTATCAGCGTCACTATTTTTTCCAGTTTTCTTGCTTGAATTTGATTCTTTTAAATAAAAAGGGAATGTTGACAATTTCTCAAATGTAGTCAGTTTTATCAAATGCAGTTAATTCACATTTTTTAAAAAATAGCTTGGTAAGTACAGTGTAAAGGGTTAAGAGCAGTGAACATGTCAACATTTGTGAAAAACATCCCAAGAACAACCCCTATTTTGTACTTTAGTCAAGTTTTATGTGAAAGTTTTTAAGTTAGCAAGAGCTCAACAAACATGAAGTTTATCGTTTTTAAAGCAGAGACGGTGACTTGGTAAATTCAGCTGAATTTATAAATTTGTTTGAATGAAAGTGTTTGAATATTTAAATTTGAATGGCTGAAGTTATCCAGAAAGTGTAACAATTTATATTTTCTTTCCTTAGATTGCAAAACAGTACAATCTGTGACCACAAGGGGGCGACATCCCCTCTCTTATTAAATACCTGTTTTGTCATTTGTGCTGCCCCAAAGCACAAAGCAGATTTAGGGGTGTGAGTGTTTCTCAGTCATATCGTTCAATGAGAAAGTGAAGTGTTTGTGGCAACATTTTGAAATCGCTTACGACCAGTTTAAATTTTAAAAGTGAAACCCCAATAAAGTTGTGACACTGTTCAGTATGTTAAGAAAAATATTTTCTTCATGATTTGCAAATAATTTCAGCCCTATGTTTTGTGTAAAAGAAAGACGATTTTTCCTTGTTGCAACACCCTGAAACAGATACCGAATAACCTGTTATGTTTGATGAGAACAGCATGATTCTCTGTGTCACGTTTCCACCATTTAAAACTTCACTGGTGCATTGTCATTGTGTAATGGCAGCCTCCAAGGATATAAAAAGCTCATTCTAATACAACAAAAACAAATCAGTTTATGTATACCAGTGGTTGTACACGTATTTTTAAAAACATTTTTATGATCCTTTAAAACATTTCTGGTAAATCTTTTCCAGCAAATGTTGCACAATTCTCCACACTGCACCTTTAATTGTTGGACCAACACTGGTTGGTATGCGGCCTGGAGATGTCACCAAAATGATATGGACAAATATTTACAATTCCACACCCATTACACTTTGTTTAAACTCGTCTTTTATTTCCTCCGAACTATCCTGTTGGTCTTTGTTGACATTAAGTGATACAGTGGCTGAGACAACAGTTGAATCTTCATAGTGCCAGCAATGAGTGTAATGTCAGTCAAAAGACTTGTTCCTCTACAAAAGCTACAAACTGGTGCGATATTCTCTGGAGCCCCATGTTCATGACCTGCCAACGTGAGAAAATTGCTCTCAAAAAGAACAAGGAGTGTCAAAACATGCGTCAAACTGTTTTTGATATTGTGAAGAAATTGTTAACTTCAGGGAAAAAAGGACAGAACTGGCTTTTCACTGCAAAGCTTTGCTGGATTGTGTAGTGTCTTCAAAGTGACTTTTGATTCACATCCCATAAATGGATACCAAGAAACAGCATTTAGAAATAACTTATTTTTGCACTGGTAATCTTGTTTTGAAAATTGTGGATTGTAATCAAACTAATACGTAAAAGTGAGTCCACCCTAAGATTACTAAAAAGTCCTCACAGGGCCTTTGAAATAACCAAGTTTCTGACTTTTAGTTGGTATGATGTGTTGATACTTTTGAGAACTGACACTTTTGCACAACACCCAGCCAGACAACTGGAGACTATGATCATAATAATGCTACTGAAGCGATTAAGCCCTTTGGCGCGCTATCTTATCCTTTCTGCATGAGCTCAAAGCAAGTCTCTCTTTCTCTCACGCTACAACACTGCTGAGTTTTGGGTGTGACTCATAATTGGCATTCATGTGTTTTGGTTGGTATTTTCTGAACAAGGACTTGACCTACATATTCTCCCTGAGGTAACCGGGACAAGTGTTGACTTGTATCAAACCTTAACTGGTGTGTGGAGGTGCAATAACTAAAGCGAGAAGTTTGTTTTAATACTCTTTCCATGTTCATGTTTCATGTTCTTTACTTTTGGTGGAACAGCCTCATTTGAGTCTAAAAGTCGTAATTAATGCATTTTAATGAAAGAAAACCAGGCACATCGTTGCTTCTGTTACTGATTTATTGAACCAACCTTGTCGGTCAAAAATAGTTCTGGGCTTAGACAGTTTTTCTGTAAAACTCAGACAAGTTTTCATGTCATGTTACAGACCAAAAATCATGATGAGAAGAATTGATCACTTTTTCTTTTGCGGAAAAGATGACCAGGTGTCTATTTCCTAACAAATAAAACTGGAATTCTTAAACAGGTGCAGAGTGATGCTGATTTTTATGTCTTATATTTATCCAGTTTCTGAACGAGGACGTCAGGTTTCTCCCCCTCAAACTGGTCAATCTGAAACACAGAAGGGTCAAAAATACAACACAAGTGAGACAAAAAAATTGTGATGTCACTGCCTTTCAAACAACAGGTATTTTGTGGCCAAACACAGCAGACCAAGTCTTTTTTTTACATAACTTTGGGAGGTTTTCAGGCTTACAAACTCCACTCTGATTTACTTTTCACCTTGAGTTTAGCAGAGTCAAAACTCATCAGACAAGCTAACCAAAGCCATACTCTGTGATAGACATAAGAATAAAAACAAAGCCCTGATTCGTCAAACAGTTGACTAGTGCAGGTAGAAAGTAGCTCATTAGAAAAATTGAGCTTTCACAGGTGAATGGATGATGCGAGGAGTGGATTGGGACTAAAAGCTGAACTGAAACATGAAATGTGTCCCTTTATAAATGACACTGCTGTTCATTATTTTACATGCTTACCAGCTTTCCAGTCTTGTAAAACTGGAATGCAGTCTTGCTTTTGACACCACAGGCTGATGCTATGTTCTGTTAGAGAAAAGAGGAAAACGTGAAAGACTTATTTGTTACTCCCCACACTGAAATCCCCAAATCTTGACACTCATGGAAACCTACATCAGCATTTTCCACATCCACTGTCACAAAGGTGACATTTTTATACTTGGGATTGTTTGATGCTTCCTGCAAAAGAGTTAAATGATAGTTATTAAAAACTGAAACAAGGAAAATGAAGCAGTAGTGCATTTTTTTAACCTTGCAGAGCAGATGGACTTGGCTGTTTCATTCTCTGAAATCCTACAGATTATTATCTCCGTGGCGGATATATGAAACTCTCCATCTGGCGTGTCGGGTTGAAAGGAAAACCAAACAGAAGCTTTTGCAAAATCATAGATGGTTTTATTATGAAACAGGTTGACGCAAGGTTGCCAGGTCAGGAGACGCTCTTTTCACTGGCTGGAAACCCTTTCTTCTGAATCTAACATAATTCTTTTTCACACAATAAACACACAATAAACCATCCCTCTGTTGTTTTGACAAAACCAAAGTGTCAAATTTTCTTCTCACTTCAAACTTCTTGCTGCAACATTTGACATAGAAGTTCACCGCCACCAGCCTATCTCTATCCTTCTTCAGGATCCCATTGAAGTCGTCCTACAGGAGATAAAAGAGAAACACCAAATTTGCTATTAGAAAGCCCTTTTTCATTGTGATTTATTGCAAAATGACACAACAGATGAATGAAAAGCATCAACGTTAGCATAAATGTTGAATGTACTTTTCCCATACACTCTAAATAGTGTGACTAGGCTGAAGTAATATTTACAAAATAAATACTGATAGCCTATACATGAAAAATTGACTGTGCAGTTTGGTATATCATTTTATTGTTAAACAAATCAAATCATCAATTGGATTATACTCATTTTTGTTTGAGTAAAACAAGCTAAAAAACACTGAAAAGAATGTAATTCAAAAGACCTTTGTCATCAATTTTAAAAAGTTAATAAATGCTTCTTGATGGGAACTTTACAGTTTCAATTACCACCCACTTTCACCCATGGCATTTTCGCCACAAGGTGGTTGATGTCTTCCCTGTGACTGCCACAGCTGTCGTTGACTGCCTGCTCAAGGTAGCGGGTTTCAATAACATCAATTTATAGTTAAATCAATAGTTTTTGATCAAAATTGAAGTAATTACGATCTATTTAACTAAATTAAATGTCACTTTGTTGCCTTAGTTTTTTAAAGTTTTGATAAATGGATACAGACTGAATTTTCTTAGATTCCATAGACTGAATAATTGATGCACATATTTGTGTCATCTTTGTCTAATGCAGAATGCTGAAGCCAACTGTTGATGATCACTGTATCACTTGCATCTTAAAATCCTTTTTTATAAATTTTAACCTTCCTTCTGCCATTTTTTCCACTTTATTTATTTATTTTTCACTCGAACCAAAATGTTTTCTTGTGACTCATTTGTACCTGTTTTATTTTGATGTCCATATGAAGCATTTTGAATTGCCTCGCTACATAAATGTGCTACATGAATCAACTTGCCTTGACCTTGTTTATTCCTTACAATATGCCTGAGTGACTAGACATGACGTGACATGATGTGCGATTTTGACTCTCTTTTTTACCTATTTCTGTGCAGATATTCTTACATCTATTGTCCCACAACATATTTATCCACCTATAAACTCTATGAAATGTTGCTGACACAGAAAACCTGTAAAGTTTTTGTACAGAGAGAATTCACAGGAGGAATTGATAAGGGAATCCATAAAGAATTGAACCAATGAGCAGAATCGTTACGAGCATTGGTATCAGTCGAATATGAACTGTACCTATTCCTACATTTACCAACAGTAAACAACAGTAATCAGAAATAAATCAAGAAAAAACTCACCACCGTATACGTTCTGCAAGCCATGATGACTGCTGAGCGCAAGTCTTTTCAAGTCGTGGAAAAGATGCTGGCAAAGAATTTAAGTATCTCTTATCTCAGTGGGGAGGGAACAGATGTTTTCAAACCAATTACATCAATGACACAAAAAGTTTCATCCCACCTTTTGGTAGCCTTTGGGTCCTCATTTATGAATGAACAAGAAGAAACTCACCCAGTTATTGGTTCATAATCTCGAGGTAACAACGGGTTATAAGGGTGCTGAAATTTCATGAATTTTAGTATTTCAAAAAGAAAAAAGAAAAACAAAGTATTTAGAATTAACTCTTTTTTTTTTGCAAACTAAACATTAAAAACCAAATGAAGTAGTATACATTTATTATTTGTAAGTATCCAGTTATTTCCCAATCACTGAGGCTGCAACTCAAGCAAAAGGAAAAAAATTAACATTATATCTCTCAGTCTGTCTGTCTGTATGAAATAGAAATCGAAAAAGTAAAATCTGGGCTCCAAGAAGGTGTGTGCATGTCCATGTAAAGTTTTTTGATCAGGATATTGGGCTTTGATTGAGTCCCAAAGTAGAGGCGCCTGTGAGCAAGGTTTTAGCTCCCACATTTGAGGAGGTCTCTCATGCACGATGTTGGAGGTTGTTGACATGAACCCTTGGGCCATGTTTTTTGTTTTTTACCCCCTTGTCTGTATTTGTTCTTGTGGCAGAGCACTATGTTTAGTGTCTGTGTTAAGAGAACAATGCATTTTTTTATTGCAGTAAAAGATCAGTAGATATGATTCCTTGTTGTCAGAGACCATCTCCAGCTCCTCCTGTAGGCTTCACCATCAGATCAAACTTTATTTTGTTTTATGAGCTGAGAGACTGTAGGAACCCGGGGTCACCACAGATGTGGGGTCCTGATGGTGGACGTTGGCCAACAGAGATGAGATAAAGAGGAACATGCGTCACAGAACGATAAAACAATGTGTGTTGGGCCAGGGAAGTAACTCAGCATCTTCTGACGGGATTGTTCACTTATCAGTCGCGATGACCTTTTGTAGCAACCACCCCCCACCAATCACCCACCAACCCAGTCCCCTCACAACTACACAACACCCACTGACGTCAATGGAAATACTACTTTACTTGTTCCTGAATATGCACATTTTTTTCATAAAGATTTATAAGTTCAATCGGGTTAAAAAAACAGCATTCAGCGCACTAATATAATACAAAAATTTACAGTTAGCAACTTTTCGTGAGCATGATGTGTCGATTTATTTGATTTGAGAGAACTGACACTTTGGTACGAAACCCAACTGGAAAACTGGAGACGGTTATCGCTATAATTCATCAGAAGTAGTTAAGCCCTTTGACATGTGTTATCTTGTCCTTTTTGTATGAGTTCAAAGCAAGTTTCTCTTTCTCTCACGCCTCAACACTGCTGAGTTTTGGGCGTGACCCATAATTGGCACTCATGCGTTTTGGTTGGTACATTTCTGAATAAAAGACTTGACTTCCAGATACTCCATTAGGGTCATTTCTAGGCGCACTTGCTTTTAATTACTTTTAAACAAATAGCCTTATATGAGTCTAAAACATATCAATAATGTATTTCAATGAAAGAAAACCAGGCACATCATTGCTTCTGTTACTGATTTATTAGACCATCCTCGTTGGACAAAATAGCTCTGAGTCAAGACACAGTTTTCTGTTAAAATCAAAACACAGTTTAAAAAAAAAATCTATTTCATGTTACCAACCAAATTTTGATTTGAAGAATCAATCATTGTTTCTTTTGTGGACAAGATGACCAGGTGTTTATTTCCCAACAAATAAAACTGGAATTCTTCAACAGGTACAGAGCGATGCTGATTTTTATGCCGCGTATCTATCCAGCATCTCACGAAGCTTGTTTTCATCTGCCCCCTTAAACTCATCGATCTGAAATACAGAAGGGTCAAAAATACAGCACAAGTGAGACAAAAAAGTAATCACATTGCTTTTAAAACAACAGGTATTTTTGCGGCCAATCAAAGCAGACCAGGTCTCTATTCTTTGTTTCACTGCTTGGGTTTTCAGGCTTACAAACTCTACTCTGAAGTACGAGGAGTTCAAAGCAGAGTCAAAACTCCTCAAACATATCAACCACTAAAGTCTCATTCTTTGATAGAGATGAGAATGAAAACAAAAAAAGCAGCATGGTTTGTGGACACACTCCAATATAGTAGCCTACATTTTACTCTGAGGGTTTGGTGAAGACCAAAACTGAGCTAAAACATGAAATGTGTTCCTGTATAAATTACACTGCTGTTCATTATTCATCATGCTTACCTTTTTTCCATCATGGTAAAATTGGAATGTAGGCAAGCTTTGGATCCCACAGGATTGTGCTAATTCCTGTTAGGGAAAAGAGGACAAAGAAAAAGACTGAGATTAAACAAACCCTCATTGCTTTCTTGTTTTTTTAAAGTAAAATCTTTTTGGATTGTGTCATCCTTGACTTTTTGAAATATGAAAAAACAGGTAGTTTAAAGCTCTTTTTAAAAGAAAAAAAAGAGGAAAAACAACATCATACATTGAAACTGAAAAATGGTGCATGTTTCAAATTTGATGCCAGAAACCATATTTGAAAAGCTGGCTAAATTTTACTGAAGTTTATGAATGGTTGAATATTTTGTCACAATCCCACACTGAAATACTCAGACCCTGACACCCATGGACACCTACGTCAGCAACATCCACGTCCACCTTCAGGAAAAGCACTTTTTCCTTGTATTTTGGATCTTCTGAAAATGCCTGCAACAGATAAAATAATGGTTATTAAGATTAAGGAGTGAACATGACAGCTGCTTAAGGGGTAAGGAGGGGGGAGGGGAGGGTGCATATTTTGGCAGGTTGAAATTAAAAGCTTTTGCAAAAACTTTTTTTTTCTGAATGTTATGTAGTTAATTTCCCCACACTTGTGAAAGGTAGGCAACAAACTTTTATTGCATGATATTCCATTGTTGTTTTGAAAAAACCTGGGTGCCAAATTTTCCACTCACTTCAAACTTTGGAGCTATTCTTTGACAGGGGCCGCACCACGTGGCAGAGAAGTCCACCACCACCACCTTACCCCCAGCCTCCGCCTGGGCTGCTTTGAATTCCGCCTACAGGAAATGAGAAAAATAAACACATTCAAATTTGTCATTAGAAAGACATTTTTATTCCACTCCATTACAAAGTGCAACCCATGCAACAAATGGATACATTAATGGGTATAACATTAACTTTAGCAAAAAATATTTTATAATCTACTTTTCCAATTGATTAATGGATACAGACTTAATTTTTTTTGTAGATACTATAATACAATCAATGCACACAGTCTCTGTGACCTCACCCATCTTTTTCTGAAGCAGGATATTGAAGCCAACTGTTGATGGTTGCTGTATTGAATATTCTAACATAACCATACTTCAGTTGATTTAGCATGAAACAAAGTGGTACAGTTGAGGCGTCCTTTTGCCATCCTGCGAACAGCCACACTGAGCTCTCCTGTCAGTCAAGTTAGCTGTGCTTGTAATTATGCAAAACTCAAGAACTATTTGGGCTGAATATTTTCTTAACCGCTTATCTTGTTCAGAGTCACAGGTGGCTGGAGCCTATCCCAACGGTCATTGGCCCAGAGGCAGGGTCTACCCTAGACTGGTTGCCAGTCAATGGCAGGGTTGACATGAAGACAACCTTTCAAGCATACTCACACCTACTTACTATTTCTGAATATTACGTAGTTAATTTCCTCACACTTGTGAAAGGTAGGCAACAAGCTTTTCTTGTATTATATTCCATTGTTGTTTTGACAAAACCTGGGTGCCAAATTTTCCACTCACTTAAAACTTTGGAGCTATTTTTTTTTACAGGGGCTGCACCACTCAGCAAAGAAATCCACCACCACCAGTATACCGGCAATTTAGAATCACCAAGAAACCTATTATGGGCATGTTTTTGGTCTGTGGGAGGAGGCTGGAGTACCCGGGGAGAACCCATGCATGCATGGGGAGAACATGCAAACTCCACACAGAACGGCACACCTTGCCTGAACCAGGGTTCAAACTTTTCAGGCTTTCAAAAAGTTTATTTTTACTATAAGAATCTTCCTTTAAAAACAATTAATTTTTTTGTGGCCCGCCTCAAGTTAACACGGAAGAAATTTTAAACTAATCTCAATCAGCTTTGTTTTTTTTTGTTTTTGTTTTTTTTATGCAGCAGTCTGCAGTAGGTGTGTGCACCTGCTCCGGGCAGCCAGTCAGTCCGGTATTTGAGTGGAAATTTCCTTTGAAGTACACTTCCTTGAAATAGTCACAGACAAGTTTTTAGAACAATGAGTCTACCTGTCAAGAGGTTCAGGTACATTTTGGAGTGTGGGAAAAAAATAGTTTTGCTGGCTAAGTATAAACCAGTTATATCAAAATAATTAAATTACTGGAAGGTTTGTTTTAAGCACTATAGTGACGTTTTGGATCAACAGCAACACTTTCCAGATAACAAAGGTACCTGCGCTACTTTCGGCGACACACGGGTCAATTTATCGGTTGTCCGGGCGGTGGGCGGACAAAACCATTTCCCCCACATTGTAGGGGAGGTGAAGGGGGCTCATAAAGAGAGGTAGCCTACCCCGCTTTTCACAGTTGAGGAACGAAGAATCATTCACTTTTATTCAACTCTGTCTACTTTGCTTGGGGCGGTTATAATACCGAGAAAAAATGCAATAATTGTTGTAGCTTAATTTAAAGCCCATATAATCCTTTCGATGGGTCCCCGGGCAGACTGTACCACTTTGCCCCACCACGTCAACGAACAACCGCGGGACTCCGGCCGGATCCATCTGAATACAATACAAATTTCCTCTTGTCCGCGGTGGTTGGTATAATTGTGGTTTAGTTATTAGTAAACATCAGCTAATAAGAAATAAATGAGGTAAAAACTCACCACATTATTCACAACACGAACCATGATGACTGCTGAGTGCGTTCCTGTCTTCTGCTAGGAGGGTAAAAAAGTTTTGATGCCGGTTTAGCAAGTACAGAAACGTTTCATGCCAAAAAATGAAGTCAGCCAACAGCAGAGCAAACCACAACGGAAATCTCCTAAAAATAAAAGTAAGTCAAGTTTCAATAGGAAAATGAAATGGTTTGATTACTATTAATGAAGTAAGAAAAACAGTAAAAATATGTTGCAATCCTCAAAGCAAAAATTCATAATTTATGATGTCACTGATTTTATTCTCACAAATGTGCTGCTCTTCTCAAATTGCCAATTTCAGTCCCAGATTTACAACCTGTCTCCCAAAGTTGCATCTTTAAAAATCACATCAATTTGGAATCTCAAAAATATGCTGCACTTGTCTCACTGACTAGCAAATCAAATCTCTGGATGAAATCTCAGTTTGTTACCTTTCTCTTAAAAACTATATTATGTATTTGTAATTAATACAAAGATATGTGAGAAGAAATGAGCAAATAAAGAGATTTTAAAGCCATGCATGTAAAATAAATGTTTCCACTTCCAAGCTAACAGTAGAACATTTGTGAGAAAAGTTACTTGTTATTGTGAAAAGTTGTGCACTTGCTTCCCTTAAGGCCTAGGTGTAGTGTGTGCATAGATTTGAAATACATCTCAACTTGAAAGAGTTTACACCATGAAGTTCAACACTCAAGTGAAATAATAATGGAATTTTTTTAAAAAAAGCTTTCAATTTTTATTACATGTACAAAAGCTCCCACTAAATACAAAACACAGAGTAAACAATGTTTCAGTTGTGTGTTAATGCATGAGATCCAGTTTAGTGCTTTCCCAAAACAGTACGGAGTTGAATGTCCAGATGGTGGTCAAAACAATTAAACTTGGTGCTTGCAGCTTCAATGCGTGACTACATGTGAGACATAATTTTTCTAGAAGTTGGTTAAAGAAATACGTTTAAACTAACAAAACAAACCAGCTTCATTGAACTAATAGAACTTTTGTAAATGGAGTGATGTAAATCTAACTACCCAAGAATCTTCCACCAGCACTGGAAACATTAGATTCTCTTCACGACTGAGTTTTTATCGTTAAGTCCATCTTGACCAATAGTGTAACTATATGAGTATATATGATTAATTGTCAGGATCTATCCATCCTTCATGTTTACAACCTGTAATAACATGTCAATCATCCAAAACACTGATTTCTCTCTTATTCCTGTAGTTCACATCACACTGCGACAATAGCCTTTCCGATGTTCTCTCCCTGCAGCATCCCCATGAAAGCAGCCGGCATATTTTCAAATCCTTTCGTGACATGCTCCCGACACCGCAGTTTACCCTGCAGAGGCAGAAACAAAGTGAAACTCAAGTAGATATGTGAACATTAAATGATTAGCTAAGACAGGTTTTTCCATTTCTCCCTCAAAACCTGTCTCTTTAAAGCCAAAAAGCACTCTGGAAGCCTCCCCTGCTGCTGTCATACTAAAAAGCTGTTTCTCTTTTTTAAAAATGACAAAATATGAAATATGGTCTGTAATGGACCTCAAACCTTATTTGAAAGTTAGAAAAAAAGATACAGGGCAGGATGTTCCCATTTGATAAGTTTGACATGTATTAACCAATCACTGATGTCCTGAATGATGCAAATTTTGTGCTAAAATACATCATAGTTTGAGACCCCAATGAAGTGTAGCATCAACATTGTATCTGTTTGTATAGTATGGAGAAGCACCATACCACTTCTTTAAGATTCAGTCTTAGCATTGTTGGAAATTGCATGCAATCACCAACCTCTTTAAACCATCCCATCAGCCTCTTCAGGGACTCGGGGTGCTTGTGCTGCCATCTTGTTTGCAAGAAACCTTCCATCTTTATTTGTTTGATGATCATGATGAAGTGTGGGTATGGCCCTGTGGAAAACAGACAAAACTTTCAGGGACAAAAACAAATAGCCAGGAAGACAAAGTATTTGTGCAGCAGGTCCATCATTTCAGTAAGACAAGGACGCCCCCTAGTGACAAAACAGTCATTGAACTGAGAGAGATGAAAAGAGGGTGAAAAGTTTGTTTGCAATCAAGGAAAAAAATGTTTATCAAAATTTAAAGTGCATATTAAAGGAGCATGACAGGTATTGGTATGTAACATTTTTATCAAATGTGTGTATCTTATTGTAATTCTTAGAATTTAGTTATTTGTGGGAAAATTGGTTTCCTGAACATTTTCTACCTACAATGAAAACTGAAATTTTAGTTTTAGTTAAAAAATAAAAAGACCTTTAGAAAATGTAAGCAGTGAAATACTCACCAGTCTGTGGGGTGGTGTCATTGTACGTAGAAATAGCGCCACACACAGCTATTCTTCCAAAGTCCTTCATCTGCTGCAAAACAACACTTGAAGAAGGACCTCCAACCTGAGATGAAAAATGGTAAATCCATTCAAATTGTCACACTATGAGGGATCTGCATTATATGATTGTAGGATGCACTCAGTGGCAACCAGAGGGCATCAAAAACCACTGAAACTTTTAGAGTGTCTTATTACTTCTTAATCTAACGTATTGTTTTTAAACGCAGCGTTTACAGGGGCTAATAGTCTTATATTATATTATGTTATATTATATCTGTTTTGTAATTTCGTACTTTGAAATTTAGACCAGAAGCACTCAGATCATAATTGCTCACGTTTTCAAAGAAGCAGTCGTATCCCTCCGGAGCCGCCTTCTTCAGCGCCTCCTCGAGAGAACCAACCGTCTTATAGTTGAAAGCCTCGTCAAAGCCCAGTTCTTTCAGGTAGTTCACCTTTGCGTCAGAACCAGCTGAACCCACCACCTTACAACCTTTAATTTTGGCGATCTGTCCCACCACAGTGCCCACTGCCCCAGCGGCAGCATTCACAAGGAGGGTCTCGCCTTTCTTGAGGTCCAAGATTTCTTCGATCCCATTCAGAGCCGTCAGCCTGCGGAGGATGAGAGAGAGTCAAACCCAGCTTTAAAACCACATGGTGATTTTTCCCCCCGTGATGTAAACAGTTTGGAGTGTTTATAAGGTCGCAAAGACATGGACCAAACATCTGGTGCGCTTTTGCTTATTTGCTCAAAGAAAGACGAATCTCAGCTGTTGGAGTTGAACAGCTTCACCGTGATGTTGTAGACTGGTCTTTATTTTGATTTCAGTGCTATTTTTAAATGCATTTTAAAATTTCACCTCTGAAAAACTGAAGACTTCCAAATTCCAAGCCATAACTATGAGACCCCTCATTACAAGGTTACTACAGGCCTGAGAGCAGCACTTCAGCAAGAAACAATACTGTATTATCAATATTTAGAACCGATACTGTCTCTGAAAAGCCTCAAAGCACTACGGATCCCAGCACTCTGGAAGCCTCCTCCACTGTTGCCATGCTAAAAGCTTTTCTTTCTGGTTTAAAACGACATGTAAGGAAATTTACTTGTCTGACTCAGACCCTAAATTTGACTTGTAAATCATGTCTGTGTAAGAGCTATGTAATCTATAATCTATTTTTCATATATCAGGGTTTTGGGGTGTGATAGTTTTTGTATTCGCTGTGGTGCTAATTTGTTGTTGCCATGGATGACAGCCTCTGTGCATGGGGTGCCTTTGGTCTGACATTTCCTTGACCGCAAAGAAAACTTATACTTTATACTAACTGGGTTTATAAAGTCAAAGAGAAAACTTCTCTGTGAAACGCATAAGTCCAACCAACTCGTGATGTACAGTCAAAGCGGAACCAGCCACTGCTGACACATGGAAGTCAAACTTACAACTATTTTATTAACACTTACAGCTGACTTCCTATCCCACCCAGTTGTTCTGTTTTACTTTTAAGTTTCCTTTTATGAACAAGGTGTTTTTGATGAATTAGTTTGATCTCCCAGCCAGCTAATCGTCTGTCAAACTGTTGCAATCCCTTAAAGAACAGTGACAGTAAATTAGGCATGAGATCATTACTCGTTCTTTAATCTCTGGCTGCCAGATGCTGCTTCACTGTATCCAGTGTTATGTGTGTAACGTGTGTCTTACCCCGGCATTCCTATGCCACCCAGAGCCAGGGACAGCGAGACGTCTTGCGGCCAGTCGGGCATGATGGGAATGAGTCCTTTCCCGTCATTTAGCGAGTGGGTTCTCCAGCCGTCACGACTGACGACATAACTTCCCACAGGAAACGCAGAGTTCTTACTTTGAATCACTCTGTTAGAAAACAAGATTGTAAAAAGAGACGAGCAGGAGGGAGTTAATGTGTTTATCCGTAGTGGCTTCCAAGACGACTACACGATTTCAAAGCGAGGAAGAAACACAACATCTGGTTTTGAAAGCAGATTCTTTTGGTTTCTGAGTAATTTATCCAGCATGATTATAAACAAAACCAGCGTTTGAACTTCCAGCCAAGAACATTTCAAGTTCTTTTCTCTCAGTGTCTGTGACTGAAAAGACCTTGGTAATCAGTAACAGGTGCATGGTGGATAAAAATTGTGTGTGTGTGTGTGTGTGTGTGTGTGTGTGTGAGTGAGTGCAGGTGAGTTTTCTTACTTGGCCACTTGAGCTCCAATCATCACATCGCCTGCTTGCATGCGAAATGCACTGAATGGCCTGGATAGAGATTAAAATGTGTTAATTGCTCATCTACTCAGGAATGACTGATTTCAAGATGTAAATAAAGACGGCCAAGCAAAAAAAGTAGAATTAATCCTACCCACCCCTAGAAGGATTTCAAGTTTTCCAATTATTACAGAAAACAATATATTTTTTTCCATGGTTTTGACTTGCCCCTTGTTAAAATATAATATAACTGTCAGACAATGTTTGCGGGTTGTCTGAAAGCTGTTTTGTTATTGTTGATGAACAACAGGAACTTACTACAATAACCTAAAATGGTTTCAAATAACGTGAGAAAACATCAGCACATTTTGTTAGTGAAGTCACGGACAAACTTAGCTTTGTAAAACATTAACTACGAATAACCTACAAATGATTTCTAGTGACTATCAAATGCCCATCCCCACTCACCTCATATACGGGTCGACACTGAGAAACACCGCTTCCAAAAGCACCTCTGAAACAAACAGACAAGACAAAAGTGTTCAAGTGCGCACAAACTCGATTCAAGTGTTTGAACCCCGACATCATTTTACCTCCATCTTTGGGCTCAGGGAGTTCCTCCACTCTGAGCTCGAAGTCGCTCTTCTTAGGAAAGCCATCAAAGTGCTTGGTGAGGACCCAGGTCTTAGCTTGGACCATGATGCTTTGTTTAGAGCAGCTGTGAGAGGCTGGGGCAGTTGTTTGATATGAGACAGATGGTAACATTTGGTACATGGTTAGCATGTGTGGGAAATGGAAGACACACTGTGTACAGAGAGGTTATTCAAGAGGAAGAATATTACAATCAAAGGAGGCTTCATTCACACATAGAGATGAGTACAGGAGACATTAAGGAGGATAACTCACTTTAACATAAGTTTCTCAAATTATCTCCAACTGTGTTTGTGTAAATTCAATATGAATAATATAAAGCTGTAATCAAAGAGGAATGTAAACACACTTTGCAGGAACACACACACAACCAAACATAAAAAAGGGGGGGAGGCAAGCACAAATAAAGTGTAGATTGCATAACTTAACCACATTAGTGACTATATAACACAGCAAAGCAGCACAATAATAGTTAAAACATAGTTAACAGAAAATTGATGTCACTAACTGCAGCAGTTTCAAGATTAAGCTGGATAACACCTGACAGAGGGTCGATAAAGCTGATAACATACAAGTACTTGCTCATAAATGAGAAGTTAGTACATTTCTCTGCTAGTTTCCTTCATGTTTACTCTTCACCTTCTAAGTTCAGATACTCTACAGCTTTAAATATTTTAAATTTAACTTGACTGATACAGCTTTATCTATTTATACTCACCAAACGTTGTTCACCACAGAAGAAACGAGCTCACAGTGACTGGCTGAGCATGAAGGAACTACAAGGAGGAGAATGGCAAAAATCATGGGAGGACAGAAGGCGGGAGGCGAAATAAAAGCGAGGATCTGATTGGCTGGCGTTATAACGCAGCCCCGAACGTAAAACGTAATAGAGGACGTCATCCCTGCGTGGACGTTACAGCCAGTTTGGATGAAGGCGCGAGCTTGAAACGGGCTGGAACAGACTGGATACGAATAAACGGTTTTCTGGACAAAAATGTGAGTATTTCAGCGTGAAATCTGAAATAAACAGAATTTCAAGTCACTACACGTTGATTTTGGACGAGTTATGTCAGTTAAAGCAGGTTTGACGTAGTTTTTGACCGTTAACGGGGTTATATACCGAGTGAGTTTTGTCTAGGAAGCAAACTTAGCTTTAACCGGTATGTGACGCAGTTTTATAACGGAAAGATAAGGACTAAATGTATATTTTATCAGTTCCTAAAGTGTCAAATTGAATATTTTTGATGTGAAAAAAAAATCTGACCCCACTTTAGTCATTCAAATGTTTAAAGCTTTCAATTTCAGGTATCAACATCTTTACCTTCAAAGTACATTATAATGAGTCTCCTTGGGTTTAACTCCAATTCTAGGTATCTTAATTAAGCTAATTGTCACCTATAATTGTTTAATTTTCAATAGGGTGACCGTACTGTAAATACCCAAAAAGAGGAACCCACACCCTGTTCTTTTGATGATACTGCATAAATACCTAAAGATACTCAAAAACACGAATAGCTTCATTACCCATTTATTATAAACAATCCTTCCCCAAAACGTTGGCCTTTTCTCCACATAATTTCAACTTTATATGTGAAATTTCAACTTTTCATATCATGAGTTTGACCCAGTTACCTCCAAATTATGACTTTAGCTTACAAATGTGAAATTTAAATGCCAAATTTTATCTTATAATTTAACTTTATATATCGCAAAGTCTAATGTTTTTTTTTGTTTTTTCAAAATTTTGATTTTACAAGCTTGGAGTTTTGAATTCAAAATTTCAACTTTTTATCACATGAGCTGGTCACATAAGTTGAATTCAGATTTTGCAGCGTTCAAATTAATGGCTGACACAAAGGTGCCAGCATTGCAGACAGTACATGGTGCCTCCCTCAAAAAGAGGGGTATGACTGTTTACCAGCAGTTCATCTGTAAAAGTGCATTTCCACTTCAGCATTTTCTATCTGAGGGTCAGCATCTTGACAGGTTGGTGCTTGAGAATAATGTCAATAGCCCAGTGCATGTTACAAATATCTATGGTCTGTAGAAGAAGCTGAGAAAAACTCAGACATTTTGGAGAATTTTTATAAATCCCCAGGACATGATTTTAGGACCAGAAAGGTGGACAAGTCAGAGCAAAAGAGGATACTTGTTTACCCCAAACAATGTTAACTTTGAACACTTTTTGAATTTTTTTACACTTGTAGGCTTGTATGTAGAGAATTTTGAGTGTGCAGTTGTAGAAAAATTATTCTCAGATGTATAAAATGCAATATCGTTGGTTTTAACACATTAGTGATATTTTTTGTTTTCTTAACTCTCATCCTCTTTGTATTGGTTTGATGCCAATTCCTCCATAACCAGTTCTATAACAAGGGGAGGGGTGACACAGGGTGCTGCTGAACCATTATGTTAGACGGGGGCCAGTTTGTGGAGGCCCTGGGCCGTCTGGGTTATCCCGGTGCTTCATCACTGAAGAGCTCTGAGTTCGATTGGCTGTTCAACAGTCCTCCGGAGAACCTTCACTTTTTGCGCTTCGTCTGTCGGACCCTCAACCGCTGCAACGTCCTCACCACAGAAGAAGCACGTGCTTTTCAGGAGCTGCGGAAGTCTGGCAAGCCGATTCTGGATGAAGCAGCTCTCGGCGAGGTCCTGAAAACCATCTCACCTTCGGACAACAGTGCCGGCGTCCTAGGCCCTTCTTTTTCATCCTCATCCTCCGCATTTGCAGCAGGGGGTGACGTTGCCACAGAGGACTTAGAGGCAGAACTTCAGGCTCTGTGTAAAGAGAAAGAGCTGAAGCAGAAGCGCCTTAACAGACTGCAAGTTGCAGCGACCTCTCGTGCTGATGTTGACCTGCGGCTGGTGGCAGAGCTGGAGAGCGCTGCGTGCAAGCTCAAGGAGGTGAATGCGTCCATTGGAGCGGAGAACGCGGACACGAACACTCTGCTGCAAAACCTAACCGAAGAGGTCGCTAAACTGTCTTCGTACCTCCCAGCTCAGGAAGCCAAGCAAAATGAAGACGCTCCATGTATTGCCAAATCCCCTGCGGTGCTCCTCTCGCAGCTCTCCTTGAATTCATTCCTGCGTCAGGAGGAGCTTAACACAAAAACACTCACCGCCTTCACACAGAAGCATTTGTTCAAGGGGATCTCTGACATCGTTGAGACGTCTTGCTCCGAGCGCTTCCAGGTGCTTGACCTCAGTTCATGTGAAGAGGGAGAGGAAGAAGGGAATGAGCTTGAGGGGAGTGAGAGAGAAGAGCGAATGGTGGAGCGAAGGAGGACGGAGATGGCTCGACTCCAGTGGTCTCATATCGTGGCACAGCACCAGCTGATGAAGGCGACGGCGGAGGAGAAGAGCGTCATAGCCGGGCTGGAGTGGCTCTCTGAGAAGTCTTCTCACACAAAGGTAAGGCAGAGGTACAGAGTGTGTGTTACAAAGTCTTTCTTTAGCTTCTTGAATAACAAAAATCAATCTTTCCTCCGTCAGAGCATCTCAACCTCTTCCTCACTTCATATCCGTGAGGTGGTATCCAGGAAGGAGCTGCAGGCTGTGGAGGCTGAACTTGAGGCTCTGCTCCATGGTCCTGTACCTGCTGCTCTGAAGGAGTCAGCCAGGCTGCTTAATGTGCCTGTTGTGAGGGGTGACATGGATCTGCAAGTGGCAAGGCAGGACTACTACACCTCCAGACAGAATCAGGTTACTTGACGAATAATTCAATCATTTTTGCAGCTGTTTATTTCACAGGTTAATTACCAATCTGTTTTTCCCCGTGTAGGTACGTGACTACCTTCTCCGCCAGAAAGCATCCTTCGACATGGTGCATCTGGCTCAGGAGATGGAGCTAAGGAGGTGGAGGAAGTGCTTAAAGCAGCTAGAAGACGTAAATAGTAGGATGTCAGAGGAGGGCGAAGCTGCAACTCAGAGAATCGAGTCCCTCGCACAGCCTGAGCTGACCATCAACCCGAGGCCAAACCCCATCATTAGCAGCAAAGATGCAGCCTTCAGAAGGTGAGAAGCGTCAGATACACTCAGCAGAGATAGATGAAGTCAGATGTTCTGGTTTATTTTACTTATTTGCTAATTTAGGTGCGTTCCCCCCCACAGATTGCTCCAGATCCTAGACCACAGCTCAGACCACACTCGATCAGAGCCTTTCCGCACATATGAAGCTCTGGATCAGGCTGCAAAAGACCTATCGACAAACCTCCAAGTGACCCGAGAGGCTTTGGCAAGCGCCGGCCGCGAGCAGAGCTACACTGCTGCCCGTCTGTACAGCGACTGTGAGGCGCTCCACAGGGTTGTGTACACTGAACTCCAGCAACTGGTCTTAGGGCCGCAGGTATGTCCAACGGCCTCTGGTGACCAGGAGCTGCTCTGTCCTAATGCACAGGTGGGTTTGTTTCCTTTTCATTTAATGCTCGAGTAAAAATGAATGTCCAAGGAAGTGTAGATGTGAGTCAGTTGATTTTTGTATCACTTTTGGTGAGGGAAGCTGGGGGCTCTGCATCACGATTTTAGTCAACAAAGACACGTGGGGGACAACACTGCATGATGACAGTCTCTCTGAGTTGCACTTTTCAGTTATCCCTGAAAATTTCAGGACTGTCTACTCCTGAAAATTTACCAAACTGTTATTTCCACAGTCTAATGTAAAGGTGGGGGGGGTCACATGACGCAAAAAAGAGACAAAAATTGATGTCAAGCAAATTGTTGTGTACATTTCATTAGATATTCAAAAGGCTGGGGAAGAAGAGTTTGACACTGTGATGATTCCTTTTCAGCATTTTTATCAAAACTCAAGATATACTATCCTGAGATTTAATATTGATTTGAGCTGAGATTTGTGTCACTGAAAACTGAAGTTGAAAAGCAAGATCTGAAATTGAATATGCTGTATTAAAATAGTATTAATTTGCTTTGAAATTGTATTTAACCTACTTGAAATTTCAATTCTCCATATTGCTTGATTTCAAAAGTATGCAATTACAATTCATTTAGCAAAGGCCAAATTCAGTCTCACAACTTGAGCTTTTTACGCCTTTAATCAGACAGAACAGGACAATGGATAGAGTTGGAAACAGCGCGAGAGTTGGGTACGATGTATATTCAGTCACCTTGTAGCTGTTCGTTCATTTCCTTATCTCTCATCCCCCTACAGGAGCTCACCACCAAGCTCCAGGAAGCGGAGTCTCAGCTGAAGACTTTGCAGCATTTAATGCAAGAAATCATGGCTGAAGTGAAAGCCAAACGTTCCCAGCTTGAGCGCAACGCCCTCCTAAGGCAGGAGAGGGACTTGTACATCTACTTCCACCTGGATGCACGTCTGCTTCAGAAAGTGGTAGAGGATTTGGAGGCAAAGAGACTGAAATAAAAACCTGTCACAAAGAATGAGGAGACTCTGCACGGATGAACTACTGAGCTACTTATCTTTGGGAGAATATGCAATTTGGGAAAAAGTTTGCCTGTTTTATAATTGTTGGGATCAAATCAGATGTGTCCAGTTCTTATATCATCAAGAAGACTTGTTTTGTTCTGTTTTGTGATGTTCCTCTTTGATATTAAAGTAGGCAAATCATAAATAAAGTACAGTATTATATTAAAGGAGGTTAAGTTGTATGAGTTATTTTCTTTAAAGACGGGGTGTTTTTTTTTTTCTCTTCTTGACTATTCAGTTGTTTCTCCGGTAGCCCTGATGTTGCTTGACGTGATTAACAGCTAAAAACAAATCCCTCGTTTATACCCATCCCCTTAAATGAGTAGGCCCTCAGGTAGCCTGTCGAGAGCAAAGCCGCGCACCGACCTTAGGGTCCGCTCCTCCAACATGCAAAGAGATCTCATCAAAATCTTATTCAGAGATTTCTATGACCCATGAATATGTAGTAGTCTGAGAATCTGCTCACATTTAATATCTATTTGAAATATGTGAAAGCAGAATACCCCCTCTTTAAAGTTTTTTTAAAGGTATTTATTGAGGCTTCACCTTTTCTGCATCTGCCTGTATTACTCACCAAACTCTCCTTTGCCCTGTCTTGGTTGTTGACAGTTAGGGAGAGAGTAGGCAGACTGGGGGACATGGAGCAGTCTAACAGCAGGTTGTACCTCGGACCTCTGTCTCAGGCGGCCCAGAAGATCCTGGCTGTTCTGCGAGAACAGAGTTTGCATGAAACCAGACGCGTCCACCGCCACCTCTACAGCCACAGGCAAAGTCAGCCAGGTCATATATCACTCGAAAGTATCTTTTCAAGGACTCAAGTTTTAGCAAGACAATTTTGAAAAAGCTGAATTTAAGAGTGTTTTAAGTTTCAGTCACTCAACAAAAACCTCCACTGGTATATCTACTTGATGAATTAACATGATCTATCAAACCTGGTTTAACTGCACTGATACCTGTGTATTAGAAAACAGCTCTATGTTCAGGTGTGAAAACAATGTTTTTCTCAAACTCCTCTGCGCAACTAACCTTGTAAATAAGATGTTTTAGACCTTGAGGTTCCTCACTTCCTCTTAGAGAGTTCATGGTTTTCTATTTTGTTGTGTGTGCATCAGTGGAGAGGTTTTATGGCAGCCAGAGGGAGTCTTGGGCTCAGAGCAGCTGGATGAAGAGTGAAGAGGAGAGCAAAGTCAGAGACACAGAGCGGTGAGGCAGTTTATTCAGAACATGAAAACAGTCTCTCACGTTAGATATGATATCTTTCACATAAACACATCAATTGAAAATTAAAGATGCTTATTTCACAGATTCAGAGACTTCTTTTCCCGTGTGTAAGACCCATACAATTTCCAACTTTTGATTGAAAAGCTAGGAATTAGCATTTGGAAATAAGCTATTTTAGCGCTGGTAATCCCATTTTAAATTGGGGAAAATAATCAGACTTATATCTAGATATAAGACTTTTCAAGTCTTAAGCAACCCCTTCAGTAACTCATATTCAGTGTTGGATCTTGACAAAATTGCATGCGCATTCAGTGTCAGGTAAAAGCTCAAGCTTTGATTTGAACAGAAACCCTGAGTCAAGAAAGTGAAGAAAGACCAGGAAGTACACTTTGATCATTTTCTGTTTCAACCCATGGTCCAGGCCCCAGTGGCAGAGCTCTCAGACCTCTCCCCACTATCAGGACTCACAGACACCATCCCAGACTTCCCAGACCTTTTGGGATTCAACTCCTCAAAGAGAGACTGATACGTATAATCAGTGCAGCCAAAGAGAGTTCTATGAAACTCCTGCATATCAGCCCAACCAGGCTTTGTCTTCCACTGATTGTGAGGTGACTGAGACAGCAGCTTCATCTTTCAAGAGAGGTCAACACACTCTGTCCCTCCAAACACCCAAGAGTGTTTTTGAATGCACAGATACGCCCTGGGGGAAGTGAGTATCAAAGGGAATAAACTTTCTTTTGGAAAAACATGCATTTGTGTGACAAATAGAGCTGAATATATAAATTGTGCCCATGTAAAATTTTGCCAAATCTTCCCCACCAATGCCAAACGGCTTATGTTTCGTGGGATGATCGAAGTCCAACAAAACAAGACAATTCCACCAAAGAATTTAGCACAGGTCCTGATCAGTCAAATGAAGCATGCTGGATAAGCTGTTTGACATTGGCAGGGCAAATTTTGCAACCCGCATCCTCAGCCTTAGACCCTCGGTTGTTCCAAAATTGAGGCTGGAAATCAGAGGAGACAGAACTTTTACATCAGGGCCCCTCGACTTAAGAATGACCTGCTCGAGGTTATAGGTTTCATTGCTTCTTAAAACTCACTCTTGCTGTATTGCTTCTATGTGATGTCGTCTTATTAATGTAATGTATTATTTTTCACCAAGAGTTATTGTTAAAACAAATAGATAATCCACCAAACACAAAGTTCTTTAGTTTTTGTGCTTTGTCTATCTACAGCCCTTTTATCTTCTCATCCTCACAGCTTCGGTGAAGAATTCAGGCCGTCTTTCACCCTCACTCTCTCACCTGATGTCGGGGGTCCTGATGAGATATTGTTCCCCACTACTAAACAACAGAGCACGGATAAAGAGGGGCTCTGTTTTACCAGTCAGCAAGTCTCATCCTGCTTTAAAATTCATGAAGGGGCGAGTGAGAATACATCAGGAGTATGGGAAGAGCAGAGAGAAACAGAAGCCTGGAGGGGAAGAATTCATCTCCCTATTAGACAGGAGAGTCACTGTGATGCACTTTTACCTGCACTCACGAAAGAAATAGTCCAGGGAGAAGAAAAATTAAGCCCAGAGCATGTAAATATGTGGATGGAGACACAGCACAGGGATGGAAACCTGCTAAATGAGACAAGATCAACGGTAGGGAAAGAAGCTTGGCTCTTACATACCAAGAAGACCATTAGCATAGAACAGAATTTGAACTCAAGTCCAATAATTATCTCAGACAAAAGCTTAGACTCTGATAATGAAGGAGAAAAGCCAAGAGAGGAAGACATGGTGGTCTTTGAGGGAAAAGAGCTAACTGTTGGAAGTAAAAGTGACAGTTTCGACAGAGAAGACCACAGTGTGAGCCACTATCAAGCTAAAATCACTCAGGACACAGGTCAGATTGGGAGTAAAACAGGAGAGAATCCCCTCAGCGAAAGGCCACTAGAGCAGTGTGAGAGCAGAGACACACTCCCATCTGATAACGTGGAGGAGGGAACACAGGAGGAGAGAGCTGAGGTGAAAGGTGTTGCCCTGGAAGTGGAAACAGAAAGCAGAACAGAAGACGACGCTGACACAGGCACTGAAGATAAGATGGAAACAAGACAGCACCACTGCTCCGATATCAAACTAACGGAGAGGGAGTGTGATGGAGAAGTGAGTGAGTTACCTGGAGGAGACAGTGAGTCAGGAGAGAGGGATGAGTCAGTGCTGCTTCATGTGGACGGGAAGGATGAGTGTGCACATACAGGTAGGTACACGAGGGGCCTAATGTGTCACATCCTGGTTCATGATCAGTTCAAACTTGCACTCCCTCAATTTGTACCTCATATTTTTAAAAGAACTCAGTTAAAACTTTCACAAAGACAAAACATTGACAGAAAAAAATCATCATTTTGACAAAATGAGGTCATCACACAGCAATGGAAGCCATAGAGTTACCACTTGGCTGAGATTTTGCCTCTGTTGAAAATATCAAAGAAGACGCAGTTTGAAATATTCACCTCTAGAGGATGCTGAAGTACTTCAACTATATTCCAAATGCAATTCTTAATGCACTTCAACACATTTGAATGTCAATTTTTTTATTACCCCACCAGGGTAAGCAGTTAAAGTGTCACTAAATTGATTGCGTGTGTCATTCTAGATTATAAAAAGTACAAAAGAAAAGAGGTTAAATTTCACCTAGCTGCTTGCTAACAGAAAATATTTGATCTGTTTTCAACATCACTTTGCTGGAGATCCCTTATCTGACTAAACCAGGACAATGAAGGTATCAGTTACAGAAAATTAATTCTGAAAACACAAGTATACGTACATAAGTGGTCCAATCAGCTCAATTAGGCCTTTTTTGCGTGGTTTTGTCTGTTTTCACGGTGGCACTGAAGTGCAGAAAGTGAGAACAACAAGAAGAAAATAACTCCCTTATTCAACCCAATCCCACAAATTTTCACCTTTTTATTTTTAAACACAATCGTCATGTTTTCTTTATTTTAATGTCTTTCATTTCAGGGCCATTATAAGTTCTTACATTGTTGTATTCGCGTTGCTGTAGGTTGCTTAGTCTCTGGGGAGCTATTTTGGGGGTTGCAGGGCGAGTGATTTCCGCATTTGTAGGATTTAGTTTTTGACAAGCAACATACAGCAACTTTTATGCATTATACACTTTGTAGTACTTGATGAAATGTTTGTAATATTGAAGATGCCTGAATGTTTTTCACATAAAATGAAGCATTATGTCGTTGTGTTAAGACTCTTTTTTGAGTCTTAAGGGAAGATTGTAAAATTTGGCTCAAAGCTGCATGGAGCTATGATGCTGTTCTAGTTCAGTGTTTTCAGTTTCAACAGGAACTCGTAGGTTTGACTTGTTTAAACACGATTTAACCTCCCAACTTAAATGCTCTTGATCCACCATATGTAAATTTATCCACCAGTCTGGTCTCATTGGATCTGATTTTAGGGGAAGCAGCTGTTGTTGGTTCAGAGAAAACCACTAGGGAGCGCTAAAGTATTTTGAGTGGCTTTCAAACTCTAGCTTAAGGCAAACCTTTTTTTTTTTAATATCAGACTGGAGGCAATGATGCTAAGGCAACTCAGCACTGACAAGGGATGCTGTGCGCCGGCTCACATTTCAGCTGCAGGAAGGGAGCTTGAGAACTCAGCAGCTGAGACACTGCTGAGTCAAATCACACTCGCAAACACACTTGACAACACAAAGATGTGTCGTAACAAAGTGTCAGCTCAATCTCTGGAGTTGGTTGACTTTGTCCTGACACTGCTGAGATCACACGCGTGTTCAGACACATGTTTTACATAATAGAGCCAGCTCATTGATTTAAAGATGAGCCTGAAAGTGATGATGGTAGAAATCTTTTGACCTTCTCCACCCCAGGTAGAAGAAGCTGCTGTACGCTGACCTTGTCCCAGGAGAGTATGGCACAAAAATCTACCTGTCAGCATGAGAACCACCAGCAACATGACATCCATCAAGTGAGTCTCATGTGGACTTTTTGCAAGATTTATTTGACACCAAAAGCAGCAAAAAAACAATGTACCTGCAAATTTACCTCTATTTTTATTCAGAAAACTAATGTGTCTTTGTTTCTCCTTGTTATTGTCAACCCACACGCTACCTCCGTAATCCCTGCAAGCAAAGAAAACACAGTGAACAGCATCAACCCACTAAAAAGTCCTGAAATTTAAATGGCTGCTTTTAAAAGGATTAGGCTTCCATTTCCCTGATGCACATAGAAATCTATCTGGATTGTGCGAAACAGGGCAGCGTCGGCAGTATTGCGGCATGCTTACAAGCGATAGCTCCCTGGTGAGTCGTAAAGTTAAAAAAACGGCGTGTTACAGAAAGAGAGCGCAACAATAAAGGGGGGACGGGTGGGAAAAGGTGGACGAGAAGAGGGAAAGAAAGAAAGAGGTGCAAGACTTAACAGTATTGCCTCCATCAGCAGCAAACACAACAATCCATTTTCTCACTTCTCCTCATCACTCTCTCAACACTCCTGCACCCAACGCTGGGCGACGGGCCACGGCCTGCCTCCGTTTTCTATCTATATCCTGTAGCACAGCACCCTGGGGGGGTTCATGACTTTGTCAGCAGGAAAAAAAAAAGCGGGTTGTGTTTACAAGGAAATGAGGAAGACTCTCCTATGGGAGCTGAGTCACAGGAATTCCTACATTCTGAGCCCTCTGCTGACAGGCATACAGAACCGTGGGCTTGCAGGAGACACAGAAACGCACATGTAGAATATCTGTGGGTTTTCGCTTTAACAGACGAGGGAGTTAGAGGTCTGAATAATGTTTTGATGATGATGATAAGGTCACAGGGAGGTGAAGGTTAATCTTTTGGGAGATAGTATTGAAATGTTTGCCAACTTTTTTCAGCATTCTTTTTTTCTTTCTGTACCATTCCTTTTGTAACTTCTGTTAGAATTTACAATTCAAGCTCAAAATCAAATCAAAGGTACTGTAAGTACTTGTAAGTGATCTTGAAATATTCTCAGTTTTATATATTTGCCTGTTCTTAATCCACAATTCAAATGCCAAAAGTTCCAGTGATTGGAGTATGCCGGTTCGCAAAATTGACCCAATGAGAAGTAAGATTTGACCTTTGCTTTGAAGAAAATTACTTTTGGGATTTGTTTTGTGACAAAGGCAAATTCTGTTACTGGACTGGCAAAAATAAAAAGGACCCAAACAAGAAAGTGATGCAACAACCTTCATGCAGCAATTATACTGCAGTGATCTGCTCAAACCTTTGCGTCTGTAAATTAAAAGAGGAGCAAGGTTACGTCTGCTCTTCTCAGTTAAACTTCTCCCTTTTATGCCGGATAAAGATTCACTTGCCTGGAGAGACAAACAGCCTCTCTACCAAAACTGAGCTGGCTTGCAAATTATGTTGTAGGTTTCCCAACAATAATAAGATTAATGAGATTTGTCTCAGGATCAGATCTGCAGCCTTTTTCAGGTTTGTTGAGGACGCCATACACAGTTCACATCTCTACACAGACCAAGATAGATGAACCCTGACCCTCAAATCTTTTCCTAGTTATAGCCATCAGTAACGTCAGGGTATGTGTGTGTGTGTGACAATTCCTTTGTAACATGGTTTGCTCTTGAAACTGGAGCAGCCAAAAATCACCCTTGACATCCCTTGTGTTTTCAAATTTAACTTCGAAGATAAGCAAGCTTCATCTTGTTGTAGAGAAGGTTTTCCAGGTGAACAAGCTGCCTTAAGGCGTAGTCAACAGCGTCGTCACCGTGGGGGCCATCTTGGAACAGGCCCGTGCTCTGGTGTTCTGTACTGTAGTCAATGGAAAGGATGATGATTTAATCACTAAAACACTCGTAACTCGCTGAATTCTCGACTGATTTACAAACGGATTGGTTTATTACAAACCTTATTCACGTGGCTATGACTCGGACTGAATTTTTAAATTGAAAAAATTGAAAATATTCTTTAGTTTGTAAGTTAATTAGCTAAATTTCTGACGATTATAACAAACAAAACGTTTGAAAATTGGTTGAAAATTGAGCAATCTACACTTATTTCAAAGTTCATGCTCCATTAACTGTAATGTAATGAGTGATCGAGCAGCCCTGTTTTAAGATGGCCGCCATGTGACGACTTTACATCCCATTTGCTTACAGCGCCCACGAGGCATGTAGCCTTCTTATATATATCTATGTTTCCAAGTGCCTGGCATCCAAAAAATCAGACTAATTGACCTTTTCCCGCCATGACATTCGTAGATTTGCACCAGAAAGACATAACCAGGATTCCCTAATGTTACATGCTACACACACATCTGTCCATGTCCGTTCTTTCTGTTCCCATAAACAAGCTACAAACTGAGTTCACAAAATTTATTGGTTGTAATGTTTAAAGCACTATGTAACTACTAATATGCTACGCCACTTTGAATCCTGGGAAAAGTTTTGATTAAAGAAAAACAGCATTTAAAAGAAGAATCAAATGCTCGACAGTAGGTGATGGTGCTCATGGGAAATGGAGTCTTTATCCTGGCAAAACACAATTGATTTTAACCATAGGTGTCACTGCAGTCAACTTAAAACAAATAGTCCTCACAGAGACTCTACACAATATCAATCATTTAGTTGCATCTTGAAAATTTCTATCGAAGTCCTGCAAATTTGAATTCCCAACCCTTTTTGTTGCAGATATGGAGTGTCAAATATTCATCGTCCCTGTCGTTTTTACTTTCATGAAATATAAATACGTGCGAACGAGCCTGAGTGGCACTACTTCAGGCAGGCTGTTGCCTTCACTGTCTGTGTTTGTGTCTGCTACACAGCACCCAGGGCTGACTGTGCGTCCTCTCCTCTCATGTCTCCCTTTTTGTTTTTTGCATCTTTGTGCTGCTTATTTGGCTCAGCTTTCACTGCCTCTTTCACAAATTTTGTATCATCCACATCGACGCACAGCATGAATGGGAATAATTAAATAACCCACATATTTGTTGCTGTGTTAAGGCTTATTATCCAGAAATTCTGACTTAATTCTGCTGACTTCTCTAAAGCAGTCATATATCGATTCTTTCTGTAACAAAACAAATACAGACAGCCAGAGTTTGCTTTCAAGTGCCTCCTGATGTTACAGAATAAGTCTATTTTTGCCTCTCTTGTTCCCATTATTTCCTCTGTCCCTGTCTGTTCACCTTTTTTATTTTTTTGTGGTGTGCAGACTGCTAATGGAGGCATCAGAGGGAGTAGCTCAAGCGTGACACTGGCCTTAGCAAAGACTTCCCCCTCTGGACAAACATCCTCCTCAGAGCACAGCTTGGATTTTTCTGTAATACAATCAAACAAAACTTCGGCAGACAGAACTCAAGCTGCCCAGATCCCCTTGAAGCAAAAGCATGGGATACTTCATCAAGGAAATGTTCAACCACCTCCTAAAATCTACCTACCCAAGCGTCCTGCAAAATGGGAGCCACCTCGTTCTTCTCAAAAGAAGTCCAAGGAAATAAATGGGCTGAATGGAAACAAAACATCTATTCCTGAGCTCCCAGTGGCATCCACCCCATCACAAACTGAAGAAAATCATTCACATAAATCTGGGAAAGTGCGTAAGAATTTGTGTGCCCTGAAGCTAAGTCAACAACTCAAACGAATGAAGGCTGAAGAAAGCAACAAATCTACCCCTGCGACCTGCCAACCACCCAAGTGCAAGCGAGCCAAATGTGATCAAGAACCGGGAAAAAATGGGTTAAAAGAAACACATCAAGGAGCCAGTGAGGGTAAGCTACAGCACCAACCCAAAACTGGCAGCCTGACAGCTTCCCTGACATCTGACCCCAGAGTGAAGGATTCTGGGAGGATGAACTCAGAGGAGAGGATGCAAGTGCTTGCAGAGGCAGAAAAGGCAAAAGTTCTGGTGTTAACCTTGGTGTATCGAGATGGAAACACACAGTTGGACCCTGAACAGGTGAAGATGAATATGAATACTATTTGTCTTGTGTGAGCAGTCAAAAACACAAGTGTCTAGAAACAAGGCCGACTTGTAGCCAGCGAACAACTTGTTAACTTCTTCTTCTTGTTAACTTCTTGTTAACAAAAAATGCACTTGAATAAAAACCACACAAAATAAAAAGCTATATATGAAATGGACTCTGTTGCTGATAAGTAAAAAACTCATATTGATACAGCAAAGTGAACTCATTATACAGTCTCTCTGGTGCAAAAAAAATTATTGAGCCCGGCAAACTTATCAAGCCCATTTTTAATTATCGTGCAATTAATTGATTTATTGATTATTGCGACAGGCCAAACTACAAGTTAAGGTTTTGGCTCATGCAGAGTCTGTCAATAGAAATTTGTTCTGAATCTGATTTTGAAAAATTGAAAATTATTGTTTCTATCCCTTTATGCTTTAACTTGCAGAGAACAACTGTTACTGTTCTTAAAGGGCTAATATAAAATGGTTTTACTTATTGTTTTTTGCCTCATTAACGTTTCACTTGTATTGATATCCCGCTTTGCTCCTTAACACAGAAACTCTCTCCACCAGTGTGTGGCCTCCTCGTGCTAATGAAGAACAATCTAGACTGCAGCACACCAGAGGACTCGCTCGGGCCAAACGACAGTCTGGTCTATTTAAAACTGGAGCACACACCTGCATGGGCCCAGCAGCACACACACCTGAGCCAGGAGCGCTTCACAAGGTCTGTTTGTGCAGGTGGAAGTATTTGTATTAGAGTGCACATAATCTCGTTGTTTAATGCTTACTTAGCCTATAAGAGGAAGACTCATGTGAATGTGTGTGTTCCTCAGAGATATGCTGCTACAGGTGCTGTCAGGACTTCAACTGGTGGTGTGCTATAAGGCGAAGGATCTGCTGCGTACAGCTCTGCAGGTTTACCGAGGAGACCTCAGCTGGAAACAAGGCAGGGTGCACATTAATTCATGCATATAGAAACGGAGAGATCAAGTCTTGTAAATGTGGTTCTGACTCTTTGGTTCTACTTTAAAACCCTTCTTTGAAAACGTAATATCACAGTCAGCTTTTATCAAGAAGTGGTTCTCCTCTAAAGTGAATCTTCAATTATCAAACACTTGTGCCGAATTGGTGGCCGTGAGGTCTTTTCAGTTTCCTTTTGATATTTCTGTCTTCTGCTAAGTAGTTTTAACAAGATCACCTGAATTAAACAGTTTGTGTGAAAATACTAGACAAACAAGTAGTTTAATTAAAACACATCAAAGGCTTCAGTCATTTTAAAGCAGGTTTCACAGAAGATGAAGCGTGAAAACATCAACAAAATGCTAGTCAAACCACATTTGATCAGTCTCAAGAAAAGAGCAGAAATTTGCATTTTTTCACAGATGTGCTATAATGATTTTTTTTTTTGTTTTCTCTGCAGTCGCAGGCTGTCACATCCAGGATCCACAAGTGTCAGCGTGGCTCCTGGACCCTGCAAACCCCTCCTCTTGCTATCAGGAGCTTCTCCGTAAACACTGCAGAAGACCCTGTGTCACACCTGCCCTGGGTACCAAGAAGGTCAGTTACTTCCTGCTAGTTTTCTTCATGCTATACCCTTGCACCTTGGAAGATGTCAGTACAAAAAAGTGGATACTTGGACAAAGTGGTCCAAACCTGGCCTGTTTATTGTGCCCAGTACTCCTCTTACTATGTAACATACTATTTCACTAAGAAATATATAGTATCCACCATAAATCATACTTTTTGTACAGTACAATATAGTTTTTACAGTAAGGATGAAGTTATCAAATAAAGTTAACACTTTTTTTTTTACAGTGCAGTATCCACTGATGGCTACACTTTTTTTAGAATCATTCAACTTAAATTCAACAGTGCAGTATGAATTAACTTACCAAAGGTATTGCTTTTTCACAGCTCATTCTGTTTTTTTACCGTCTAATCCACATTATCAACCATAGGTTATATTAAACAAGTACTTTTTACAGTGCAGGATTCATTTACTTTCATAGATAATACTTTTGTACATTGCAATATACTTTTTTACAGAGCAGTTAGAATTATATAGCAGAGTTCATGCATATTTATCAATAGCAATATAAAATACATGAAATTATCATAGGTTATGCTTTTTCAGCAGAGCTATTTACATTTTTCAGCCATTATCATTAACAATGAATGGGTTTTTTTGCAGTGCAGGATACATTTTCTTCCATAGATGATACTTTTTATACCTTTTAGGTGTCGTTTTATTGGGCTGTACATATTACTTTTCTTATGTTTTACTATACAGTGCAGTATACATTGCTATATAGGTATCGCTTTTTTCACATCCAGGCATGAGTTTTATGATGCAATTAACAATTTTGACCCAAGGTTACATTTTACAATCATGTTTTTTTGCAGTACAGGACACATCTTCAACAGGAGATTGTGCTTTTATACATTGCAATACAGTTTATGTTTCGTACCTTTGGTTAAAGTTTCCTTACAGGGCAATTTTATTTTTAATAATGCAGTATGAATTACTTTTTACGGGCTTTATTATTTGACAGTGAAGCATATATATCTACCTTAGGTTTTACTTTAAACAGTGCAATATGGTTTTTCACAGCGCCATTGTTTTATAGTGAGAATAAATTCATTATAGGCCTAATCTTTTTTTGCAGTGTAATATCTTATCTACCTTAGTTCATGTTTTAAAGTGCAATTCATTTTTCCTATTGTGCAGTGTTTGTTTTTTTATTGTGAACTTCACATTACGGCCTCTTTTTACAGTGCATCATTGTCGGTCATGCGCTCAAGGTCAAGCACATCTGTGGAGGTTGTGTAGTATTTATAAAGTCTTTCTATTTCTATTTCTCCTTTACATGCTGTTCTCTCTTTATTTCTCTCTCTCTCTATTTGTGCATCTATCTTGCTCGCTCAGGTTTCTCAGGTCATCTCAGGTCTCTGTTTGCTTCCCTGGCTCAACGGGCAGCTTTGCTCTAAACTGCAGGTGGGTTTATGTCCACACACACACACACGAGTACATGTACAGCTGATACACATACCTGACTCTCTCTCTCTCTCTCTCTCTCTCTCTCTCTCTCTCTCTCTCTCTCTCTCTCTCTCTGTATGTGCAGAGCTGTGGGCTGTGGGAACTGTACTCATGCATGGAGCTGAAAATGATCTCTGTGCTGGCAGGTGAGGTGCACTGCGTCATGGTTCGGGGTTACTTCTTGGTCATGTAAAACGATAAACTCTTGTTTAATTACAGCCATGGAGAGCCACCGCATCCATGTGGACAAAGAAGCTCTTAAGACAACCTCAGACCTGCTGGGGGTGAGGAAAAAAAAACACATCACACGGAGAACATTTAAGAGTTTTGCTTCAATGTTTTAAATAAGTCGAGCAGAACAGCTGGGCTACAAAAGGTGTTTTTTTTTTTTTTTTTTCCATGGCTGCTGGCCGAGTAGGTACTTATCTCTCACAGCCAGGAGTTATCAACACTCGCCTCATGGCTAATGTTAATTTCCCACAAGAGCACAACAATGGTACAAGAGCAGGGAACACAACCATCTGCTGTACAAGTTTAAAGATAGAAAGGAAGTAGTTCAATTTAGCACGGCGCTAAACACTTTGTTTTTCAAGGAAATAAGACTGCATGACTCACACACATACTTCTTTTCTTCAAATACATGTAGTTTGATTTCCAGACGCTCATTAATACACTCCAGTCTCTTTTAAAGGTCCCTTTTTGTTTATATCTGACAAAACTAATGAAATCGCTCCCTTGGATACTCAAAGATGTTCAGGGTCAGCTCAGATTTGCACCGCATCACTCTTACATGATTGCATTTTTTTTTTAAAGTCTAGCTTCGGAGCCACAGTGCAGACGACAGTCGCTCTATTAAAACAAATGGGAGCAAAACAGTGGGAGGATGTGAGAAACCTCCCTCCAGAGGCAGAGAAAAGAAAAGAAAAATAACTCTTTCTCCTCTTCTGGGGAGGATTAACGATGAGGTGGGTGGACTTCCTCTGGGGACCTCGCCTGCTTGCATGCAGATAAAAAGCTGGAACTGCAACACAAACATACAGATGTAATGGACACATGTATGCGTAGGAAGACACTCATGTTCCTAATCAGTCACTGAGCGACACACACACTCACACAAACAGCTACAAGTCTTGCAGGGGTGTCAGTGTGGAGCCTCTTGGAGCGAGATCTCGCCGTGTTGCTATAAATAGGAAGGAGAGTCTGTCTTTTTCCTTCAAGAGGCTGTGCTGCAGGAAGGAGCATCACTGTCTGCCTCAGCACACACTCACACACACACACACACACACACACACACACACACACATTTAGAGGCACTGAAGTTTCTGCAGGCTGCTGCAGAGTTCTGTGCGCAGGCTTGTGTTTTTGTAATACGCGCCTGTGTGAGTGCAGCCATGCATGCGCCATGTTGGGTTCCTTTTGATCCAAACTGTCGGGTTCACCTGTCTGAACACCAAACAGAGGATCCCTCCTGTCTGTCAACCTGCATCCCAAAAAAATACCCTCCTTCTCTTCTCTTTTCCTTTTGTCTTTTTGCTTTAGTGTAACCTCACTTTTCTGATCCCACCATGTTAGCATAAACATCCAGTGTGTCAAGATCAAACCGATCGTCCGAATTTTGTCGAGATGTGATCAGAGATGATGCCCTACAGTTTTCTGCAATACCTGCTTTTTCTGTGTGTGTGTGTGTGTGTGTGTGTGTGAAAAACACAGCACTAAAGGGCTAGCATCCAATATTGATGACACAGTCTGGAGGCTGCTCTGGGCGAAGAGAGAGTGAAAGAGGGAAAGCGAGGGAGAAAAGTGCATATTTTGGAGTTATGGAACATGTCTGCCAGCTCCATTTCCACCTCATTTCATCTTTTAACTGTCTTTTACATCTCTTTTTTTTCTCTCTGTCACTGTTTTCTTTTCTTCTTTTGGTTCAAAAGCTAGCTGTGGCTTCTGCTGCTTTGTAATTTTTTGGAGCATCTTTATTGTGAATGCTGTACATACTCTAATTTATTGGCATGTGCAGATAACTTACAGCAGGGGTCGCCAAATTTTCTTTGTGGAGGGGTCATATTAGAATTTTTGAAAATGACCAAGAACCAGCAACAAGGGTATCTATTAGATACCCTAGTTGACAACTATTACTCTCGAAAAATTGGTCACTAGGTAGCGCCAAACATACTTATGGTGCAATCATTCCAGACATGAACTCAAACCTCACCTGTCCCTCAGGTGTCTCTTGAAACCAGATGATAAGTGGTAATTTTTCTGCAGTTTCATGCTGTGTAAACATCAGCAAACTCTGCTTCTTCTCAAGGAAAATGCTCTCCATTAGGGGGCGATGTGGGGAAATATGTCAGGATTTTAAAAAAAAACCCACTTCTGGATGGAAATATCGAGACTACTGGTGTATATGGTTTGAAGGATTTTACAGAACACAGCGTGACAAAGTAATGTATTTGTCAACAGTTAGTAGTGCTGTTGTTTGAAACATGACAACAAGCAAAGTTTGTGAGTTTGTAGTAGTTAAGTAGCCAGCTACATTTAGACTGAGGTGTACCATAAATCGATCAGTCCAATCTGACGCATCTGGTCCTGATTGGAAAGCTAGAAATTAGCGTTTAGAAATAACCTTTTTTAACATAACCTCATTTTAAATTGGGGATTATGACCAGGCATGTCAACATATCGATGGCAGAAGCGCAAAACCTCCTATCTGAAAAATTCGCTTTTTTGAGAAAACAAAAAAAAGATTCTTGTTTTCTTACAGAATGCTATTTTTTAAGTATTCTCAATACATAATACACTGTTTTTGGACTATATTACTATACTGTTGCGTTAACTCTACTATGTGTTTATGCAATACAGACCAAGTATTTTTGCCTCACAAAGTGCATTTAGGAGGTTTTGCGCTTTGGCCATCAATATGACACTTTTTCAAAATCACTCAGAAAGTCCTCACAGTCTCTTTGAATTCAAAGTTTAAGTGTTAAATAAGAAATGGCAGTAACAGCAGGATTTCATCAGGATTTTTTCTCATGATACATGGTATTTTTGATCTGTACAAAACTTTTTTCGGCCCAAATATTTCTTATATTCTGATTATTTTCCACATCATGATATACATGATCATCTAAGGACGTCAAAATGTTGTTTTATGAAACATAACTAGACACACTGGTTTCATTTGAGACCTTGACAGGAAATGTAAACATACACAAAGGTTAGAACATGATTCATTCCTGCATCATAATTAATACACTGTAAAATAAAAGCTTGGTGAAGTATGATAATGGACCTAAGGCCACATTTGGTGCCCAAGACCAACAGCTACCTACTTTCCTGAACAACTTTGAATCCTCCTCTCAACAAATGATTAAAAAGCTTCAGTTTATAAGTCTGGAGTATATTGCGCACCATAACTTTAACTCATCTAACTCTCAGTAGTTTTTGTCTCTTCCATCTGTCATTCCTCTCCCTCCCTCTCCTCTTGGCTCTTATTTCATCACCCTGCCTTGCCTGCCTCCGTCTCCTTTGTCTCTCTGTTCTTCCCTTGCGCTCGTCTTGCCATCAGGTTGTTAAAAAGTGTTCAAGCTTCACTCAGACTTGTAATGATCTGCTGCTGTGAGTGTCTGCTCAGTTAGAGAAATAAATAAAAATCCAGTCATACTCTGTCCTGTCTTTCTCTGTTTTTCTCATCACTCGTCTTCATTCCTTTGTCACTTCTCTTCCTGTTTTTCCACAAGATCCTTAAGTATTCTTTCTAAACTATGAAAGCAAATACAGGACTGAGAATGGGTTTGCTTGTGTAGTTGATATTATGTTGGTTGGTTTGTTACCACAGAAGGAAATTGAGATCCTAGTTCTTGTGATCAGAAAGCACACAGATCCTCAAAGAGTACATACTATCTTGTGATAGGTTTCTGTCATCAAAAAGTACAAAGTTCTTCAAAAAGCTCCTGGTTCCTGGGGATACGTTTCTGTGGTCCCTTGTTCTTTAAGACATTTCCTGCTGTAAGAATTGTTCCTCCAAATTTCCCATGTTCTCAGGGAGGCTCCTGCTGTTGAGAAGCAAAGAATATCCCAGAAAGACCCAAGTTGCTGGGAAAGTTTGTGTGGTTGAAAAGTATGTTTGTCAAAAAGTTTCTGCAGTTGAAAATTGTTTCTCAAAAATGGTTGTTGCTTGTGTTGTGAGTCGTTTTGGACAAAAGTGTCTGCTGAATGAAATTGTAGAATTTAAGAAAAAGTCTCCAGTTTCAATGGAAGTTCCTGCTGTTAAAACGCAAATCAATCCTCAAAAAGTTCCTACTTCCCAGGGAAACTTCCTGGGGTGGGAATGTAAATTGTTCCTCGTAAAGCTCCAAGCTACAGTGGAAATTTCCTGTGGTTGTAAAACTACTTGTTCCTCAAAAAAGAAACCCAAAAACCTCTAAGCCCTGTTGAAAGTTCCTGCATTTGAAAGCGAATAGTTCCTCAAAAAGTCCTGGATAAAGTTCCTGTGGGTGAAAAGCATCTTTAAACTGCCAACCAGTCTGGAAAAAGTCAATGAAGTGAAGAATGTGTTTTGTTTTTGTATGAGCCATACTTACGACAAATAGTTCTGGAAATAATTTTCCTGGCATTAGTATAAAAAATGTGACCAACAGTTTTTTTTTTCAGTTTGTTAATCCTTATTTTGAAATTTAAAAAGCGTTCTGTAAAATATCCTCTTAGATCTTTTCTTTTTACGATCAAACTGCTCTGATCTACACGTCCACTCAGTTTACAGCAATATTTCTCAAACTTAACCTGACATGCTGCACTCCAAGAGTAAGAAAATCATGGCCCCCACACACACACACACACACACACACACACACACACACACACACACAGAGCTACTACTTATAGCAAACAGCCGAGTCACAGTTTATGAAACATAAATCTGGTTGGTAAGATAGTCTTGCAAAACAACAAAGATGTTTTTTGATTTATGGGTCATTTTGTGTTGATAGTGAAGCCAATTATTGATCCATAAACCTTAACCCTCTCCCCTGTCTTTGTCTATGTCTTTGTTTTTCTTTCTGCTAGACGAAGATGAAGCAGTTGGAGCAGGAGGCTCACCGAGCGGCTGGGCAAATATTTCTGCTCACCAGCAATGCTCAGCTACGAACAGTGCGTACCTTGTAACATTTCAGGTGTCATTTATGTCTGTGAGTTAACTCATTTTCTTGGACTTATCAAGTGGATGTGGATCATATTAAGTCTAGTGAGACCATTTTGATGGATAAATAAAATGAACACTTGCTTATATTTCAGTTTTTTGTCCTGTAATTCCATTGACTCTTCATTGTGGTGGTTTAAAGGTTTTGTTTGAGAAGCTGTGCCTCCATGAGCTCTGCGAGAACAAGAAACTTCCCAAGACAGTAAACAAACAGCAGTCCACATCAGAAGCTGCGGTAAAAACACACCAAGATTTATCAGTATAATCCTCAATAACTATAACTCTACAGGTAAAGTCGAACACCAAGTCTGATCCTTTCTCACCTTTGTATTGATTTGTTGAAGCTGTTGCAGCTTCAGGACCTGCACCCTCTGCCAAAGATCATTCTGGAGTACAGACAGGTCAGTTGCAAATTTGCTCTATTTATTAAGCTGTCTGAATTGAACAGTTAAATTTTCAGACTAAAACATTTAGCCAACGTCGTCATATGTGTAGGGATGGGTACTGATGAGATACCATGTATCAATCCCATTGTTCATTGATCCACTTATTGATTCCTTCTTTGAATTTTCTGTGCACAAAGGGTAGCTTTACAGGTTTTGTCAACAACTGATTGAGTTTTAAGTAAAAAAAATACGAAAGTCACTGGATCATAAATCTCTGAACACGTCAGCAGTATCAACTCAACAGTTCTCGATTAAAATGAGAAGCATATCCGTTTTCTCTGGGTGGATCCTTGATCTTTCAGGGATGATAGTATCTCTAACCGAGGAAAATAATTGATACAGGAATCGTTAAGCAAAAAGGCTATCAATATCTATGGATTGAACTATTTCTTGTCGATTCTTAACAGGAACTAGTTCTCAGTTGTTGAGGTTGAGTGTTTTTTATCTTATTTTGGATTGCCAGGGTTCTTTTTTTGGTAGAGCTGTTGGGTAAACTGTCTGGAAATATCTCAAAAGTTTACAATTGCCTGCATTGTAACCCCCAGGTTCACAAAATCAAGTCCACGTTTGTCGATGGGATTCTCTCATGTATGATGAGCAAGGTAAGTGCACAGCAGATGAGGCATTGATACAGATAATCTTCAGCATAAGCAGATAGATTAAAGGATAGCATAGTGAGGACCTAATTCCTCCTGTGTGGTAGAAAAGTACTAACCACTCTCTCTCCTAAGCTGCCCTGCTTTCCCTCTCAGAGAAGATGCTGTTCTTGGTGTTGACAGTGTCCACATGGCCTCTGCTGTCTTCTCTTTGAGAGCAGCAGCTTGTGTTTGACAATCTGTGCTTACTCAACTCTGCAAATTAGTCTGTCGAGCTGTCTGTAGAACTGTTTGGCTTCTGATGGGACTGATTCTGTCAATGGTCTCAAGGCAAACAACAATGCCAACAATGCTGTTTGGGGTGTTAGTAATAGTTGGATGCTGATGCAATCTGGACCCCTTTCAGCATAGTTAGACCCAGTCTCATAAAGATAGTTTCTATTCTTTTAAGATATTTTTTGGGCTTTTCTGCCTTTAATTGGATAGTGGAGGACAGTGGATGGAGTATGAAAGGGAGTAGAGAGTGGGGAATGACATGCGGGAAACAGGCCACAGGTGGGAATCAAACCCAGGCCACCCGCTCGAGGGCGAACCTCATGGTGCGCGGTCATATCCACTAGGCCATCTGCGCCCCAATAGTTTCCATTCTAACTCAGTGGCTCCCAATGTAGGGGTTTGGACCCCCTGAAGGGTCATGAAACACTCAAGTGGAGGGACATTCCTTCCAAAATCTAAAACCTTTGTATAATTGCTGGGCAATTTTCCAGCACCAGGGGTTGCAGACTGAAAATCTGAGAAAACGTTTTCTTACTCTTTTATATGTTTTTTGGGTTCAATCTTATCCTCGACATCGCAAATTTTGAGATGCTGAGATTCATTGACTGGAATTACATCTAAAGACAAAGTTACAAATTGGGAAATTTTTCACGAACAACAGAAGTTGTTTAATTGCAAGAACAGAAGTTCTTGCAATTAAACAGCAACTTTTCCCTCAAAAGTCTGTTTTCTGGGGACAGTTTCTGCTGGCCTTTTAAGAACTTGAAGCTACTTCAATAATGAGNACTCACACACACACACACACACACACACACACACACACACACACACACAGCTACTACTAATAGAAAACAGCCGAGTCACAGTTTATGAAAAACATAAATCTGCTTGGTAAGATAGTCTTGCAAAACAACAAAGATGTTTTTTGATTTATGGGTCATTTTGTGTTGATAGTGAAGCCAATTATTGATCCATAAACCTTAACCCTCTCCCCTGTCTTTGTCTATGTCTTTGTTTTTCTTTCTGTTAGACGAAGATGAAGCAGTTGGAGCAGGAGGCTCACCGGGCGGCTGGGCAAATATTTCTGCTCACCAGCAATGCTCAGCTACGAACAGTGCGTACCTTGTAACTTTTCGGGTGTCATTTATGTCTGTGAGTTAACTCATTTTCTTGGACTTATCAAGTGGATGTGGATCATATTAAGTCTAGTTAGACCATTTTAACGGATAAATAAAAATTAACACTTGCTTATATTTCAGTTTTTTTGTCTTGAAATTCCACTGACTCTTTATTGTGGTGGTTTAAAGGTTTTGTTTGAGAAGCTGTGCCTCCATGAGCTCTGCGAGAACAAGAAACTTCCCAAGACAGTAAACAAACAGCAGTCCACATCAGAAGCTGCGGTAAAAACACACCAAGATTTATCAGTATAATCCTCAATAACTATATCTCTACAGGTAAAGTCGAACACCAAGTCTGATCCTTTCTCACCTTCGTATTGATTTTTTGAAGCTGTTGCAGCTTCAGGACCTGCACCCTCTGCCAAAGATCATTCTGGAGTACAGACAGGTCAGTCGCAAAGTTGCTCTTTTTATTCAACTGTCTGAATTGAACAGTTAAATTTTCAGACTAAAACATTTAGCTAACGTCGTCACACGTGTAGGGATGGGTACTGATAAGATACCATGTACCATGTATCAATCCCATTCTTCATTGATCCACTTATTGATTCCTTCTTTGAATTTTCTGTGCACAAAGGGTAGCTTTACAGGTTTTGTCAACAACTTGTTGAGTTTTAAGTTAAAAAAAGTATGAAAGTCACTGGATCATAGATCTCTGAACACATCAGCAGTATCAACTCAACAGTTCTTGATTAAAATGAGAAGCATATCTGTTTTCTCTGGGTGGATCCTCGATCTTTCAGGGATGATAGTATCTCTAACCGAGGAAAATAATTGATACAGGAATCGTTAAACAAAAAGGCTATCAATATCTATGGATTGAACTATTTCTTGTCGATTCTTAACAGGAACTAGATCTCAGTTGTTGAGGTTGAGTGTTTTTTATCTTGTTTTTGATTACCAGAGTTCTTTTTTTGGTACAGCTCTTGGATAAACTGTCTGGAAATATCTCATGAGTTTACGATTCCCTGCATTGTAACCCCCAGGTTCACAAAATCAAGTCCACGTTTGTCGATGGGATTCTCTCATGCATGATGAGCAAGGTAAGTGCACAGCAGATGAGGCATTGATACAGATAATCTTTAGCATAAGCAGATAGATTAAAGGATAGCACAGTGAGGACCTAATTCCTCCTGTGTGGTAGAAAAGTACTAACCACTCTCTCTCCTAAGCTGCCCTGCTTTCCCTCTCAGAGAAGATGCTGTTCTTGGTGTTGACAGTGTCCACATGGCCTCTGCTGTCTTCTCTTTGAGAGCAGCAGCTTGTGTTTGACAATCTGTGCTTACTCAACTCTGCAAATGAGTCTGTCGAGCTGTCTGTAGAACTGTTTGGCTTCTGATGGGACTGATTCTGTCAATGGTCTCAAGGCAAACAACAATGCCAACAATGCTGTGTGGGGTATTAGTAATAGTTGGATGCTGATGCAATCTGGACCCCTTTCAGCATAGTTAGACCCAGTCTCATAAAGATAGTTTCTATTCTTTTAAGATATTTTTGGGGCTTTTCTGCCTTTAATTGGATAGTGGAGGACAGTGGATGGAGTATGAAAGGGGGTAGAGAGTGGGGAATGACATGCGGGAAACAGGCCACAGGTGGGAATCAAACCCGGGCCACCCGCTCGAGGGCGAACCTCATGGTGCGCGGTCATATCCACTAGGCCATCTGCGCCCCAATAGTTTCCATTCTAACTCAGTGGCTCCCAATGTAGGGGTTGGGACCCCCTGAAGGGTCATGAAACACTCAAGTGGAGGGACATTCCTTCCAAAATCTAAAACCTTTGTATAATTGCTGGGCAATTTTCCAGCACCAGGGGTTGCAGACTGAAAATCTGAGAAAACGTTTTCTTACTCTTTTATATGTTTTTTGGGTTCAATCTTATCCTCGACATCGCAAATTTTGAGATGCTGAGATTCATTGACTGGAATTACATCTAAAGACAAAGTTACAAATTGGGAAATTTTTCACGAACAACAGAAGTTGTTTAATTGCAAGAACAGAAGTTCTTGCAATTAAACAGCAACTTTTCCCTCAAAAGTCTGTTTTCTGGGGACAGTTTCTGCTGGCCTTTTAAGAACTTGAAGCTACTTCAATAATGAGTCTCAAATTCAGCAAGGCTTCTTCCTGCAACTACATTTCATGTCTGTACTTTTAATAGCATTGATTTTTTTTCTAAGTAAGTCTTGTGCTGTATAATCAAACCAATTACACCCGTCATGTTGCTTCCACCTACATGATATCATACAGTGTTGTCATCACCTAGAACTGGCAAACTATGCTGACACCAAAAAGAGCTAATTAAGAAACAATTTTCCAATTTGTTCAGGTGGTAACTGGACCGCACCAAAAGCTGAGTAATTTTTCGTTGAAGTTTTGATAATCTAAAAATAGGTAACATAAAAGTAAGAAATTTCAAAATAATCCTTGCTTTTGCTATTGAGAACAAAGTGCAGTGATACATACCAGGGTCATGCAGTAGCCTGTCACTCACAAAAATCCCTCATTCCTCTTCACAAACCTGCTTTACTTTGACAAATGACTAACACAAAGCTTTCTCACTCCATAAACTGTTTGCTTAAAGCTCCACTGAGCTAAATCCATCTCCTTCCACGAGCTGAAAATCTGTCAGGCTGATAAGTTTGCACAAAGAATCAAAGCGTTGCTGCGTAGCCTCATTTATTTTACAAACTGATCTGGCAACACAGACTGCGAACAGATTTCTCAGACTGGGCAGCGGGTTGTCAAATGGCACTGATGATGTCTCGCAGTCCAAAAAAGATTCAGACAAGTGAAGGAAGTTGTTGTTTCAGGCTGAACTGAACAGAAAGCAGCTGTATGGAAACATATCCATCAAATTGAACAAAACTCATATGTTCCGCTCCTCTGTCTCTGACTCTTTGTTTTTTCCTTCTTGACAAAACTTCAGAACTACATTTCCTCCACTTGGCATCAGACGAGCGTGGTGACAGGGAGAATTTCAGCCAAACACCCAGTAAGTACATCCCTCCTTTCATCCCTAAACATCTCGCTCCTGATTTCATGTTTGTCTTTGGTTTTAAAAAACTAGCAGAGCTGTTGCTGTAGACTGGAGCTCTCCTTGGTGCTGAACTGTAGTCAGTCTTATGGACAGCATGTGCACTGTTTGTTTTGGCACAAGCCTCTGGTCTCTGAACATAAAGGATCACAGTAATATTCAAGAGATGACAGGACCAGTGAGGGCCCATTATCACAATTCTAAATCAGATAGTTTGATGATTAGTTTCAACAAAGAATAGCAATGTCCAAATTAGACATATGAGCAAAAGACATTTAGACCTTTACTGGTGATCAACTCAACAATCCTCAAAAAATCCCAAACAGTGCATTGAAAACTTCTGGATTTACAAAATCAATGTACTTTTTAAAAATACTTACACAATATTCAACTATCGGTTGATGGTTGAATTAACAAAGCAACAAGAAGCACTTCGATGTCACTCTAAATCAAATTCAATTTTCACTGTGCTGTTTTTTTTTAACCAAACAATTTGATTTAGATATGATCACACTCTGAGACAGCATGTCAGTCCCAACCTGTTGTGCACAAAGACTCACAATCATATTCAAGGTTGTGTTTTTAGACCTCTTAGGTTACAGAGCTGTCTAAATATTTGTTGGTAGTTCATTCTATTTGTTGTTAGCATGATAATGGTCTTCTTTCGTGTGAGTGACATTAAACCAGTGCATTTAACATGTTTTTTTTCATGAATTAGTCTATGAATAGCCCGTGTACTGATGTCATAAGGGTACAAAGCAAGTCTCCTTGCATTTTATCTTTGTCCAAGTTATCCATAAAGTTCTGTTGAAACCCTGGTTTAGAAAGCCAAACACTGTCTGAATCATTTAAAAAAAAAAGGATCAAAAAAGCTGCAGAGATTGTTAATACTACCCAGAATTAAAGGGATGTCGATCTGGACTAGTATTATCAGAGAGCAGATGTGCGTCTTGAAATATGATCGAGCCTTGGACTTTGTCTGACCCTTATTTGACAATATGGACATGGTCAATTCCCACAGGATTGGATACTTAGATGTCCTCTGCAATTATTACAAATTACCAGAGGTCCTCAGGTGAAACAAATCCCATACAAATCTGGCAAAACAAAGGTATGGTCAATCCTGCAAAGACAGCACATTAGCAATAAATCATAGTGTCATCCTGCATAAAAAAGGATAAATCTAAAAGTCATTATCACTTTACATGACTGATCTTGACAGCATTGTTGATAGAAAATACAATCTTTGTTTTTGTGATTCTTGACAAACTCTTTGTCTTTTTTTCCATGTTAAGTGTTAGGAACACATTTCATAAAACATTGAAACAGTACAAACTAATGTTTTGTCTCTTTTCTACCTGTCACTTTCTCTTTTTTTGCTCTCTCCCTCTGTTTCTGCGATCGATAACTCATTTTGACGTAACCCAGCTGTCAAGGTCCAGTGGTTCTGTCACTGAAATAGTGAAATACACACTCTTCACACTAGGAGTCATGCATATATAATAACCGAGGACACGTTGAGGTTTCTAATCTCACTCGCACATTGAATTGATCTTTCTGTAACTACATGATGTATGTGACTGTCAGGCAGCTGCTGATTAACTCTGTAGCCTCCATTTTCAAGCATTGCTGGGATTTTTCAAAGCATCTTGTTAACTATGGGGGCTGATATCTGGTTGTTAGTGTGTAGTTGTTGTGGAGTGTGTGGAGGTCTGATCTTTGAAGCATGTGTTTTGCTGTAATTGAAATTTGTTTCCAGGGATCAAGTGATTATAGACACAAAACTGTTATTAGGCTAATAAGCTGAATCAGCTCCTAATAACTCAGAATAAATTATGATTGGATCCATGTTTGAATTCATTATAGTTGTATTATTCAAATTTCATAATAGCTGGACTTTACCAAAAATGACAAAGAGGGCAAACAAGCAATATGTTTAGTTTACAATGAAATTACTTTAGTTTTTAGGTTTACAGAAACTCACACCCTTAAAAAGATATATAAATATTTCCATTTAAAGACAATACAGCAGAAATTAACATGCCAACACCCTTGTAAGAAGAAAAAAAACAACTTGCATCAGCTTTAGAAATTTGAACTAGTTTCCGCCTGGTCCTGAAGCCCCCCCCCCCTTCCATGCTAATTACTCCTGTAGGGCCTGGATACGAAAGTGGCCTATGATATGCCATAATGCTCAGTGACACCTAAGAATCATTACACCTACCATTTGCAAAGTGGCACCTACCAACTGCTAATCATTCAGTGACACCTACAAATCCCTTAGAGGCACCTGCCAATAGCTCAGTGACACCAACCAAAGGCCCACTGACACCTGCCTAATGTACATGTGTACCTGCAGAAAACTCATAGACACTGGCCAATGGCTTAGTGAAAACTGCCAATCACTCAGTGACACTTGCTTTACACTAAGTGCCAATTGGCAGGTGTCACTGAACAGTTGTAGTTAGCGCTTAACCATTGGTATTTGACTCTGAGAGTTTGGCAGATGCCACTGAGCAATTGGCAGGTATCAGTTCAAATCAATGGCACACCATAAGCCGCTTTTGGATCTCGCTGTCACTCAACACATGGGTTCAGGTCGAACATTGAAATCAAAATAAATGTCAATTAAAGGTTTCCGAAATACGGATTTTGTTATCATGGTTTGCTTACTTGTATTTTCTTGAAAAGGACGGTTTAGTTTGAGTTTGATTTTTGATGTTAAAACGAGGGACTTATTGACAGCTCTTTCCACAAATGTTACTGAGGTTGGGCTTTGTGCACTTTTGAGCTGAGTAAAGGAGAAACTAAGAGAGGAAACAAAATAAACAACCGAGCAAGAGGTAGTTAACTTAAAAAAAAACCCAAAAAACTAGTGTGTGCTTCAGACCAACAAGGAGTAACAGTGACACAGTAGCGACTTAAAGGAGCTTTACCGATTCACTCGAGTTAAGAAACCTGTTTTGATTAGAAGAAGGAGTGACACATAAATGTTTTTGACTGGCTTTATACGCTGTTCCTGGACTCAGATACTAGTAAAATACATTGACAATCACTTTTTATAAAATATTCTGGCTTCACTTTTGTACCTCTGCAGGGTGGTGTCCATCTTTATATACAGTCAGTGCTGTAGTTATTAGCTACCCTTATCTTGATCACCGTAACTGACATTAATAAGAAATCCAACCATTGTTAAAACAATTTTTTGCTGAGAATTAGTGAAAGAAAATAAACCGGGGAAGGAATCGAAACTCTGGAATGAATTTATTCCAAAGAAACTCTGCTGCTTCATTGATTGAAATGTGCAGCTAATTTAAGCGTTCTGCAGCAAAGAGTGAGAGGAGTCATCCCCCTCCAGTCTGCTCTTATTATGATCCCAGCGAATAAATGAAGGTCAACCATAATTTAGTCTCATTATAACTTGGTGTGAGATGCATCCCAGCAGTGATAATCAACATGTCACTTTAAGGGCAGAAACTGCAGTTCGTACATTTCACGTTGAGGGGAAAAAAAGAGAGAGCTGCGCACACACACACACACACACACACACACACACACACACACACATACACGCACGTATTCAAATCAGGAGTGTTGCAGAGGGGTTTAGCTTTCATCTGTTGTGGGTTCAAACGAGGTGAAGCCACACTGCAGTATCAAACGGGCGCCTGAGTTAAAGCAGGACAGCCACATAACTGCTGCTGAGCTTAAAAGCGCTGCGTGAAGAGAGGAGAGTGACGCTGCAGAGAGGAGTGAAGCTCTTCCTCGTATATTTTTATCTGCTAAAAGCCAAAAAATATGAGCGTTCTGTGCATTTCAGCTTCTCCCTCTGCAGCTTCAGTGTTTCTCTCTTCCTGAGTCTTTTTACCGTCTGCCTTTTATTCTCATGGCTCTGGCTTGTTTTCTGTTTTCCCTTCCTTTGCTTTTAACTTACTTTTCTCTTGCCAAATTTGAAGCTCCACCTGTCTAGTCTCTCTCCTTCATGTTCGACTAAATCCTCCATCTTTTCTTCCTATCGTCCATTTTTCTCTTGACTTCACTCAGTTAAAATGTAAAAGGTCTCAAATCAAATGGATTCACTCATAAATTCATTGCGCAATGTATTTACAACACTTATTTAAAACATCTTCTCCTAGACAGATCAGCTTTTATTCATCTAGTTTATTATTTATCATCCTTTTTCATTTGTTCAGTCTCATGATTTGTTATTTTTATTGGTCTTTTCCTGCAACTGTGCACTGAGCCTCCTTCAGGGCTTCTTAAGCAGTTAAACGTTCCTCAAAAGCTACTCTTACATCCAGCCATTAAATGTTTCACACGTACAGAAAATCCTCCTTAGGCTGATTTAAGCTCTGAATGACTGAGTGTGTATCAAGTGCTTTGCATATGTTTTGCCCAGTTGTTTACTCACAAATGTACATTTAAAGTGTAATTAATCAAATCAGTCAAATTGTGTCAATTTTTATTTTGTATTATCAAAAGTTCTGTTCGAAATGAGAAATATGGCTATGACTGAAAACAATTTTTACAATGGGTAAGGCCAATAAGAGACAGTTGGGAGAAAAACTCTAAATTATGTCAGTTTTTGGTGAAAAAAATATTTTTTGTCAAGTGTACCTCTGAATTTTTTCTCAGTTTTCAGTGAAAAATGACCAAAATTTGTCAGAATTTTGGATTCGTAGAAAAAAGTATGAACAATTTGAATGAACGTATTTTAGATTTCTGAGGACGAAGTCAGATTTATATAACAATTAAGAATTGTTATAAATTTGGCAGACATTTAAATTCATAGAAAATCTATATATATGTAACATTTTGAAATGTAAACAAAACAATACAATTTTTTAAAAAAATATTAGAAAAAGCCTGATTAGAAAAATGTCTGGATTATGCAACAATTTGAAATTCTTAGAAGAAGTCAGTTATATATTTTTGTTTGAAAAAAAACCCAAATGTCAGAATTCTAGGTTCATTGAAACATAGTTGGAAAAATGTAAGATTTATGTGACCAATTCAAATTCTGAAAATGGTGAGAATTTTTTCAAGATTTCAAATTTAAGAAAAATATTAGAATCGTGTTAAAATCAAAATTCTTCAGAAAGGTCAGATTTATGTTACAACTGAATTATTTTTTTTAAATATTCTGAATTTTGTCAGAATTTTGAAATTCTAGAGAAGTCTGATTTTTTTTCAAAATTTACAATTCATGGAAAAAAAGTGGGATACAACAAAATTGAAGGTTGAATTCCTTTTTATATGTCAGAGTTATGTAAAAAGGAAAAACAAAATAAAAAAGTTTAAAAACATTTTGCCCAAATCTAAAAAAAAAGAAAAATGTGGTCTTTAATCTCTTACTCAGACTCTTTCACACACCATACAAAGTCATTGTAGGTCAAATAAAATTTCATACATATACATAAAAATTTTACATACACATAAATATCTTCACCAAACTGACCCCCCTAAAAAGAAATCCACAGCCCTGACACCAATGCCACCCTGGAGTTTAGAGGCACAGCTTCCATCCCCATGTGTCTTATTGCTCTCTAGTCGCTGCGTGTTTTGTGGCCATATGCCCCTTTATTCATCTGCTCATGCGGGGCTAAATGAAGTTTTATGTGTTTCTTACTTGTTTCGATGTGAAAAGAGGTAATTCAGCAAAGTGTGCGCACAGAGAAAGGCGTGAGTGTATGTCTGTGTGAGTGTGTGCTGATTTATGAGTCATTAAATTGGTGCAGTGTGATTAAATTACTGCACACAGGCGTAGTGATTTAGCCGTCCCCATCTGTTTAACCAGGCAGTGCTCCTCTGTCCCTTTGTCGCTCTGTGGGACAGATTTAAGTTCATGAAAGCGGCAAATTTGCAGCACAATTTATATTAAATTTGAGCTTCACAATCTGTGTTTAATTAGTGCTTGATACACTGAAGTAGTGATGTAGAAAATACAGTGGTTCCTCTGGTATTAAAAATAGAGCCCAACACTTAGAGGGGATTCAGATTCAGAATATGCCATTCAGCTATGTTATATAGTTAATCTGCCTCCACACTGAAAACACACAAACCTAATGCCCCCCCTGCATCAGTCATTGCCTTAGAGTATGTACCTCAGCCTACAGAAGTCTTGGCACACCCCTGAACCAGTGATTCATGAATGCAAAGTGTTTTCTCTGCTGTGAGTCATGGATGTAGTTTGGAAAATCCTCTCCTATTAACTTATTGCTTCGCCAGCACGAGCTAAATTACTGCTCAGAAACATCAAGGAAACGTATAAAGTATTCCAACATTTTAGAAATGCATGTGAGGTGACAACAATAGATGTTCACACTAAACATGGGCAAAATTTCAAGTCTGTAAATAAAGACTGAACGATTTTAGAAAAATATCTAATTGCAATTTCAACTGGATTCACGATTTTCTTTAAATCATGCTTTAGTGAAGTATTCACAATTTATAGGAACATTTAAAAACTTGACAGAGAATTACATCAAACCATTGAAACATCAAAAGCTACGACTCTAATGCAAGGACGAAAACGAAAACTGAAGGTAAGAATTGTTTCAAACTTTTAAATAAAATGTCAATATTTTAACATAAAAAAGTGAAAATTTTGAGAAACAAAGACTAAATTTGGAGACAGAAAGTCGAGATTTTGAGATGAAACTTCTTAAGTTTAAGAAATCAGTTTAAGATAATGTGGAAAAAAGTCCAAACTTTCTCATTTAAGGTTGAAATTTTAAGATGACAAAAGTCTAAGAACAAAAGTCTATGTTTTGAAATAAAAAGTTGAATTTTTGATATGGAAAGAAAAAACTCTAAGATTTACCGTAAGTCGGAATAATGAGAAATGAATGCAGAGGCAAAAAAATAAAAAGAAGATTTTTCAATAAGTTGTTGAATTTTGACTCTTCTCAAAACCTCACACCCATTCCTGCTTTTTCTGAACTGAACTTTTTAAATTGTATTTTTAGTTATAAAAACTGAAGAACAAAAAGAGCCATCTTTGACTCTTGAATTTTAAAAATTATGTAGCGCAAAATATCCTAAATTGTGTCAAGTTGATTAAAATAAAATCAACAACAATCCAAAGGAAAAAAAGGATTTTTCCCAACAGTTTTAGACTCAACACATGTGCGAGAAGCAGCTGACACAACATATCCTGGGTCAGTCAGGAGCAAGAAAAAAATCGCGGCTCTGAAATTGCGATTTTGATCAAAAAACGATAAATTGTTCAGCCCAACTGTAAAAATTCATATGTTGAAAAAAAATCCCTGAATCTGTCTGTGGTCTAGGGATGAGCAATTAGTCTCATACCATTTAATCATAATATGGCCTGCTGCAATACTCTTATCACAGCCAGTGCAATTTTTCTTTAACCTGTAAAGTGTCAGAATACCACATACAGTATTTACAACAGATGTTTTTTGCGCTACACCAGAGTTACTTATCCCTGTGTGAGATTGTTTTTTGAGATGTAAATCATTTAAACTGATTAAAACTTGGGTGAAACATGCAAACAGAAACAACAAGGCAACATGTCATTGTCCCACTCTTGTGCAGACTCCACAGGCTCCACCAATAAGAGCCAATTACAACATCATTATCAGGGTATTGTGAGCTTGTATCAGCAGATGAGAATACAAACAGTGTTGTTATGGAGAATAAGGAGCAGAGCTGCTAACAGCCAGAGCAGTAAAAGAGGCACGTCTGCATGATAAAGTGGCTCTCAGGTTTTGTATGTTGGTGTTCTTGACGTTCACTGACCCAGGCAGATTTCAAATAATGTGTGTTTTTATGATATTCTCAGAAAGTAAATGCTCCCAACTGATGAGCCTCTACTTTGCTTAACTAAGAATACTTTTTACATCCAGCTGTTTTTCTGAATGATGTAACTATATGTAAATTACTCTCGACTGACGTTACTTTTTGGAATTAGAAAAAATTTTTAGGTATCAAAAAGTTTCAACTGTTTCAAAAACATGTTGCTGGTATCACATGTAAAACGAGACAATATGCGTATTTTTAACATTTGACGTCATTTTTGCTCTATTTTCATTAAATATAGGCTTTAAATGATTTGTAGATGATCATATTCCATTTTTATGAACTTTTTTATGGAACTTTTATGGAATTGGGGTTGTACTACTGCACTTTAAAAAATTTATTCTTTGCTAATTACGAGTCTCGCTTATTCCGTTTGCATGTGTGTGAGATTGACAGGCGCTCATCCTCTGGTGTATGCAGAAGCTTTCATGTATTTTAAAAACTGTGCAGTCAGCAGAGAGCAAGCTGACCCAAACTTATTCATATTTTAAAACCTCTCATTCATCTTTCTTTCTCCCTCTCTCTCTCTCTCAAGTTGCAATGGCACATGGGAAGCAGATTGAAGCTGCTGTTTCATTTTTTGATTTTCTTTCTGCTCCAATATTTTTCCTCTTTATCCATTGATATCTGTTTCTTCTTCTAATCTTTCCTTTTCTTTGATTCCCCTCCTCTCTCCTTAATATACTCACCTCAGCCTTAGCGTCTAAAAGTACATGGAGGTTGTCGAAAGAGGAAATATTTTATTTGTGGACTTAATTTCATCGTCTTCCTCCAACACACAAGTTTTCCATCTTATGCTTTTTTTCTTATTTATGCTGCCGTCAAACACTGTGCATGATGGGAAATGCTCAGCATTCACTGACGTCACACCTGCCACATCACAGGGCAACACACAAACAGCAGACACACATATTTTCAATTACATGCACATTACTCATTCATCTGCTCTGAGTACACTTCGCAGGTCACGTATCTCGCATGTGTGTGTGTGTGTGTGTGTGTGTTACACTGGTGCCAGGTCCCTTGTGTATTCTTTCCTCTGTCCACACCCTGCCACTGCAGTCCTCTCTTGTCCTCTCCTCCCTCCCTCTCTCCTTCCTGTGAATAATGAATGAGTTGTGAAAGCAGAGAGCGTTTTTTTTCTCACACACACACACACACACTAACTGTGAGGTCAGAACACTGCATACAAGCTCCGACCCATGATGGGAATCCCTCTTATGTTGGTGTGTGTACACACCATGTCCGCCACGTCCTTGGTACAAAGATCGCTCTTTATACACACTAACACACACTCTCACACCTTTAGCTCTGTGTGGATGTGTGCTTAAAAAGGTGGATTCTGTGGGATTAACTGGGATTAAAATGAAATGCTGAGCCTAAATGGTTTCTTCCTTCCATCAAACGAAGCCTGTGTGTGTGTGCCTGTGTGTGTGTGCCTGTGTGTGTGTGCATGTGTGTGCGCCTTATCAATTTCCTTTATTCCTCTTCTGGAGGCACAAAAAACTGCATACATGTAACATTGTATACGTGTTTGTCTCTATCAGCAGAGTATTACATTTCTCATTGGGTCGATGCAGGGTGGGCCAGGAGCCCAGCGAGCATCGGACAGTTCCTATTTAAAGATATGCATCAGTAAACTTCAAAGACCGGAGGTGTTGGCTGCAGTCTCAGGATTTTGCTTTTTTTCTGGTTTCAGCCAGATTTTCTGCTACTCATCAAAAGTGAGGGCTCTGGCGTGACGAGCAGAAAAGAAGCTTGATGATGACATTTAATGATGAGTCTCTCTGTTAAGCATGGATTTAGTATCTGTGACATCACCCATTGTTTCGAGAGAAGAGTTTTGAAGTCTGTTAGTGGTCGTCACTGTACTGGACATGCTGACTCAACATAGCTTTTGTCAAGCAGGAGGCAAAGATGCGTAGGTGAAGCCGACTTCTGGCTTTCTTTTTAACAGCTACAGCTACAATCTCATAGTTTTGATGTCCTCTAATCCAGTGGTTCTCTAACTAGGGTCAGTGCCCCAGTGGAGATCTTTAAGTGCCTTGTAAAGTCAAAAACTATTTCTAATGGCAAATTTCATCCAGCATGAATTTTTTTTCTTTAAAAAGAGGGATTGAGGGGCATAGATGGCCTAGTGGATACGGCCGCACACCATGAGGTTTGCCCTGAAGCAGATGGCCCGGGTTTGAATCCGACCTGTGGCCTGTTTCCCACATGTCACTTCCCACTCTCTCCCCCTTTCCAACTCTATCCACTGTCTACTCTTCTCTATCCAATAAAGGCACAAAGGACAAAAAATAACTTAGAAAAAAAAAAAAAAAAATAGGGATTGAAATTTATGTAAAGCCATGCAAACAGAAAATGTTGCACGTTTTCAATATTTCTATAATGTTTCAGCAACATAAATTCAGCAATATTTAAATAATATTTTAAGGAACAATGATGAAGCAATATTTCAGAAACAGTATTTAGACAATAATGTCTCAGCAACAAAATCTTAGCTACATTATTCAAGCAACAGCATTTCAGCAACATTAAAAAGAGTTATGAAACAATGTTTCAGTAACTAATATCTTAGCAACATTTCAACATTAATTGTATCTTAGCCACAATTTTTGATTAGCTTAGCGACAATAGGTCTGCACCAGTGATGAAACAATATGTGTGTCAGCAACAATGTCTTGGCGACAATATTTCAGCAACAATATTTTAACCACCATACTTCAGCAACAGTATTTCAGCAACAATGTTTCAGCAAAATTTCCTCAGCATCAGGACTTTTGTACAATTTTTCAGCAACATTAGTTTAGCAACAATATTTCAACATTTTTATGTACACATATTTATATTAATATTTCAGTAATGTTTTAACATCAGCTTTACTTCTCATGGCTGGAGATTTCAGCTTTGGAAAAACTGTAACCAACTTTAGAGTAATTTCCTTTTTTTTGTGTTTTTTTAGTAATGTATTTCATTTGCTGTGGAATGAAGTCGAAATTAGGGAAAAGGATAAACAGAGTGTTTGTTCAACAGTGAACACAAACAAAAACTTGCAGCTCTTTAAAGAGCTGTGACATTCCAGGACATAACTATCACTGAAAAACAACCCTGTGAGACAGTTATTTATAAATACTTTCTATATTTACGTGATCAGATACTTATTTTGGTAATCCCGACTGTAAGGCTGTGAAACATTAAACAAACTCACCTGTGAGTCTGTTCTCAGAGCTATCTCTGTTTGTTCAGGCTTCCACACAGCAGGGGGAAAAAGTATCTGCATTAGAAACTGAAAGACCAAAACCTTCAGAGTAATAATACACTGTACCAGCATCACAACCTAAAACTCCACACTGTGCGGGGCCACGGTTAACTCCAGCTGACTCACAAATTGTCTTCTTTTGAACTAGAACTTCCAGGCCCTGCCGAGACAGCCGCTTCAAATCACCAGGCAGCAGCACATCCAAGGTAGGTTATGCACACACACACACACACACTCACACACACACTTAAACTCACACATGCAGAGTGAGAAACACCCCTCCCACGCGTCCTAGAGAATAAGACAGTGATAAATGTTGAGGTGCGTTCGTGTGTGTGGGAGAGAGAGAGAAAGACGTCTCTGAAGGGATACAAAAACTGATGAGCAGGGAGCTAGTAAAGAATGTTTATGAGGATGATAAAAGTCTGCAGCAGCAGCAGCGGCCTGCTCAATACGAAGGGTTTGTTTGCTCAGTGCAGTGGTCTCTGGTGCATCGTTTCTTTGAGGATGGTGGTTTTAAAAGTGCACTGTAGACCTCATATAGTTATATGATCTGCATATTCACTGAAGTGATCGCGTTCTTTACACTTTGCCTAATCAGACCTGTTTTAATATCTTAATCATAATCTGTGTATTCTAATATAAGTCTAGTTCCTTAACTGTTAATATTATCTACTCTCGACTGAACTGCAACCATATACCCACATGGTTATTGTCACTTCTTCAAGTGACAAACAAAGAGTGAACTATGGGAATTTTCTGAGTTTAGTGAAGCATATTGTGTTTTATGTCTTTTTTATGTTCCTCCGGTTAACACTTTGAATGGTTGATGAGACCAAACAAGAAAAAAGCTGGATCGTAAATTAAAGAATGAAAATGTAAATATCCGAGATCTGCAGGAAAACGACTCTCGTAAGGGTGTTTGACTTGTTACGGAAGAAAATTAAACGTCCAAGAAGACGAACAGCTGTTCCTCATTGATTCAACATCTTTTATGCAATGTACAATCTTTTTTTTTCTCAAACATTACCCATATGGTCTGTAACAACTACTCTGCAATCTTAGATTTGATTGTTCCCCATCACTTTTCCTCTGCTTTCCCTTCACAGTTTTCTCTTCATTTGTCTCATTTGGGGGGAAGTTTTAATAACCTGACTCACCATTGCTGCTTTCATTTATTGTTTAATAGAAATTGTCACACCCACACTTGAGGAAAACAGCTAGACTGTTTAGTTTTTGACTCTTAGCTCAAAACAAGTTCAGCGTTGAGCAGCTTCTATTTTGCTCTCAGCCATCTACATTAACATTTAGCACAAACAAGCTAAAGTCTTTGCAAGGAAGTTAACTCTCTGGACACTCGTTCAGGGGTAAGTGTTGCATCTTTCAGCTGTAAGATTGTTATTTTTTCTAGTTCTTTACATTTCCTCGTGTGACGTGTGGTTATGTATGCCTGATAAGTCTCAGTTTCACTGTAAATATCAAGCAACACAGAGGTTGCGAGCAAATTCAGAACTGTTGGAGTTTCAGGTATAAATAACCAAAAGAATCCTCTGAATAAATAAGCTTTTAGTTAAGTACATCTCCCAATTTATCTCTGTCTGGCTGGATCTTGGTTTCGCTGTTAACAGTTATTACATGGAGTCCAATAAGCAATCGGAGAAGTTATTAAATTTTCAGATGAAAAGCAGAGCAACATTTCCTCCTCTTAATATAAATGCTGTGGTTTCTTTGTTTTATTAGTGTTATAAACAGTGTCTGTATTGACCCGTGAAAAAACCTAGTTTGACTGTAAACATCAAGTTACACAAAATTTGATAAGCAACGAGGGAACTGTTGGCTTTTAAGATCGAAATTATGCAAAACTTCTCCTCTCCTCATCTCTGTTCGATGAGTCTCAGCTTCACTGTAGACGACAAGTTTCACAGAATCTGATTAGCAACTTGAGAAGTGAATGAATATTCAGATCAAAAGCCAAGCAAATCTTAGTTGCTCTGTTCATTTTTTCTTTGTTTTATGTCACAAATAGTGCCTATTGATGTGTTTTTCTGGTAGGTCTTGGTTTTATTGTAAACAGTAAATCACAGAAAAAACTGAAAAAAAAACCCTTGTCCTTGTAATTAGCTGGTCTTCATTTTTCTGAAATTACATCATGATACAGATTTGTAAGAAGTGAAAGTGCAAGCTTTGTCGGGTCCATTCTCCGAAGAGGAAGAAACTGCTCCAAAGCTCTATTTCTATCCTCTGCTCTCTTATAGTTTCTTTCTTTCTCTGTTTGAGTGATTCATAAGCGCTAACATCAGCACCTCTGCTCCTCCCTCTCTCAGATTCTTAAAAGCTCCTTGTCATCAAATCTTCTCCTCCCTGTATCTCTGCTTCATCTGTATCATCCCTTCTTTCCTTTATCCTTCTGTCTCTTCCTCTTTGAGTCTTGAGGTTGAGAGGTGAGGACCTGTACACTGGTGATCACATTGCCCAGCTTCTGTGTGAGAAATCGGGACCACATTCCAGTGTCAGCATGTTTGTGTGTGTGTGTGTGTGTGTGTGTGTGTGTGTGTGTTCCCTTGTGCTGACGGAGGATGTGATGCTTCACCGTTACCCATCATTCCTCCTCTTCACTGCGGTCAGCACTTCAGTCAGCTCCTCAATGCAAGGAGAAGAGTGATGGATGGCTCCTTATTAGATTCTGATTTGCCTTTAAACTGTGCATCAAGCTCATGACTTGACTTCTCATTAAGTCAAATGTCTGCGTTACATCCTGAGCTGCCCACATTCTCTGTCTCACACTGGTTCTATCGAGAAAAAACAACAAGAAAATCTATTTATGACTTGATGAGATGCTCTGCTTATCCGTAATAGTCCAATCTCATTTCAGTTTTCTGTCCAGCAAGGCTCCTAACCAGCGTTTCTAATGATTGATTTGAGAAGTAATAGAGCATGACTGAATAACAAAGCAATCTATGATGCTCTACGTAAGTCTATGGCTGTGTCCAAAATGGCATAGAACGTACTACATACTAAGTGTGTATAAACTGTTTACTACATACTAGAAGCATGAATAGAATGCCACCGTTCACACTGTAGTATACTACAAAGTTACCCATGATGCATTTCAAACCTCCGACGACAAAAATCGGAAGCACATCAGGTTATCAAATATCTCTGTTGATTCGCCACATTTGAAAGGTCAGAGAGTATTTTAAGCAAGAAAGTCACCACGTAGAACACCTAAATGTGGTCATTTGAGCCATAAAACGCACAGATACAAATTTTATTTCCGCATTTCAGACATTCCATTATGCTATCGAATCTTCCAGTCAGCTCCAAAACAAGAGCCCAATTTACAAAAGTGTTAAAGAACTAAAAGGAGATAATAAAAGATGCTTTTATTTGGAAAAGGGGAAGTTTGCATTATGGGGCTCGCAATGCATTATGGGGCGTTTGAGTGTGACTAATATGCCCACCTTGCATACTTCAAATTTTTTCCGATATAGTAAACATCCGGGTATTTCTTGCACACTCAATCTTTTCATACTATCTAATGTGAACGCACTACATAATCATTTTGACGTCACACTTAGTATGAGTAGTACGTTAGTATGCCATTTCGGACACAACCTATGTGATGGGTTCAGTTATATTGCCGTGCATTAATATGTGTTGTTCATTGTCATTTTATGAAAAAATGACTCGATATGATAGACGATTTTGATGATGACTTCAAACTGCATGAAACCCGTGAAACCTACCTTCAGTAACCATTATTAACTATTAGTGAGAAAATACTTTGAGGTGTTCCTCAGGGCTCTATTTTTGGTCCCAACAGGAAAGGAGGAGGTTGTGACCATTCATCCCAGAGCCATGTTCATTCCTCAGGATGGGTGGACTTTTCTTGCTGCAGGTGGGTAAATAAGTCACATCATAACACTTTTGGTCTTTTACCTGTATCTTTTGGTAAAAGTAAGTCCTAAATATACCCTTTTCTTGTTGACATTCTTGTTGACACAGCACAAGGGATAGGTACTGAGAAACAGTTCTTGTTAAGAATCGATAAGAAGTGGCTCAATCCATCAGCATCATTAACCTTCAGAATCAGAATCAGAATCAACTTTATTCGCCAGGTATGCTTGAACATACAAGGAATTTGTTGTGGTATACTGTGCTCTCTTGTACAAGGTCATGCTAAGGCATAAAGGTAAAATACTAATACTAAAAATTTTGCATGAAGAGTGTTATGAACAACTATCTATTCTGAACCATCCCCCGATTGATTCGTGACATTACGTCGGAGCAGCCAATCCTTACCTCAATATTCTGCCCTAGCTAGCCGAGCTTAGCACAAAGATAACAGTTTTCCAAGTCTGATTCAGGATTTGCTGCTTGAAGTTTTACGTAAGAAGCTGTAAAATTTAACACTCAAAAAAAGTTAATCACTCTTCCACAACAGATTCTTATTCAATATATTCAACTTGTTATATATATCCTAATGTACCAAAATCATAAGCCATTCACTGGCTTTTGGATCCAGCTTCAAGCTGACACTGAGTAAAAGGGTTTTCAATTTTTTTTTTCAGGCTTTGTACCAACCCTGCAATGCCCCTGCTCAAAAAAAGAAAATCCTTGTCTTTTTCTCACTGGTATTTCAGAAAACCTGATTCCAGCCTCTGTCTGACATAATTCATTTTAGTTGCTGTCTCTTTAAGGCTCCTCTCTTCACAACCCTCCTCTTTCTTATTGGCCAGCCCATCTGAGGCCTTTTGGACGCTTTATATTCCTCTCTGAAATAAACAGGGTTCCTACACATCCTTAAAAAGTCTTAAAAAGTCTTAAATTCATGTATATAAAACTAAGGTCTTAAAAAGTCTTAAATTCATTAAAATGTTATATTCTGGTCTTAAATAAATTACTCAAAGGTCTTAAATTTGTCAGGGCAGGATTTGTTAATGTTTTATTGATTTTTTTTTTGTGAGACTTTTCAAGAAGCAGATTTAGAGTGAAAACTGTCTTATAAGCTGCTGATATAATTTATCTGCATCCTAGCTCGCAGTCTATGACTATGAATCACTGTTTACATAGTTACATACAGATATTAACCAATGAGCAACTTAATGTTCAATAAACAGTCAAAAAGTGAACTTGAATGAGTCTCATAAAGTGACACATGCTATGATTTGGTTGTAATTCAGCAGGATCCCCAAACTGTCAACTATATTTATGTGTTTTGCCAAAATGGCATTAAAAAGGTCTTCAAAAGTCTTAAATTTGACTTGCCAAAACCTGCAGGTACCCTGATAAAGGAAAGCAGAATACCCCCTCCCAAATGTGTAAACTGTGTTGATATTAGAGTGTCCTCTTTGTTAGATCAGTTGTGTGGGAAAAAAAAACTTTAAGTCTGTTTTAATGAAACATTTCTGCCTGGATCCATGAACTTAACAGCTCTCTCAGGCTTCATCCAGTCACTTCAGAGTGTAACAGTGGTGGATGCTGTGCAGACCAAGGGCAGAGTTTGAGCGCGTGTGTCTGGACCTGACAGTGTGACACGCACTTACATAAGCAGGCAGATAAAGCAGGGTTAGCAGGAGGACAGCAGCAGGATAAAAGCCAGGATCCCACAAATACGCGCAAAGTGGCAGGGATTCAGAAGCTCACAACCAGCACACGCCCACACCGACACACACACACACACACACACGCACTCCTGCTCAGGCCAGGTTGCCATGGAAACAACCCCTCATAGGGAGCCTTCGCCCATTCACCCCCTTCATGTCCTACGATGTCCTTCCCAAACTGGTACAGCAGCTGTGCGTGCGTGTGAGAGTCTCGACTATGATCACTTTGCCGTGTCCTCAGTAAAAGTTCAACCTGGAGTCACGTCAGAAGCCATTATGTGTCAAAACGTTTCTGCTTTAAAAGCTCCGTGTGTGGGTATGACACGGCTTTTGTCTTGAGTGTGTTTTTATATCGATCCCACCCGTCGCAGTCATCCCAGTCAAGGCATCGCAAAATAAAACGGATGACTAACCAAGAAGAGAATGCACAGATCTTTGCTGCACATTTTGAAGACGCTTGTCCTCAAGCGACCCATGTGTTCCCAATTCGTGTGCTCGTTTGTTTATATTTGCAATTGTCAACTCGCTGTTAGATGTCTGCTGGGTGTGTGTGGGCTGGAGCTGACAGAGGAAAAAGAGAGGCCTGCCAAAATAAGAACAAAGACAAGCGTAATTCCCTCATCAGCGTGTTAGCTCAAATTCAGGCTTTCCTTCCTTTCCTTCTCTTCCCCTATTTGTAGAAGAACACACAACTGCTGTCCTGTACAGTGTTTTAAAGTGATGTATTCTGTGTAAGTTTCGTGAATATCAAAAAAGATTTCAGGTCCAAATTGTTATTCTTTGCCAAAACTCCTGTGTCAAATACATAATCAACCAATTGCAAAAAACAAAGCAGTTCCTTAAAGAGGGGTTCTTCGTTTTTTCCTTATTTTAAAAACAGATGTAAAGTAAAAAAGCTGGATGTTCAAACAAAAAGTGAACAGATTTTTAAGCTACTCATATTTATATGTTGTGGAAATCCCTGAATCCAACTGTAAAATAAATGAAAAATGCACAAAATCTACATGAGATTCTCATGAGATGTTCCCAAGACTTTCTGAAATGATGATGACATCACAAGAGGATCTCCTGAAATGTTAGGGTGGGCCTCAAATACCAAGGTCTGCCCATAATTCTGCCCTTGACAGATGCATTTAAAAGACTGGCCAATCAGAGAGAGGGGAGTTTGCTGAGCAAGGGGCCTTAAAGAGACAGCACTGAAAACAAAGAGGCTAAATTGAAGCTTTTCTAAAACACCAGCGTGAAAAATTAGAATTTTTTTTGAGCTGTTAGTCATGTAAACTTCTACTGGGTACCAGACAAACACAATAAAATCAAAACACAATACCCCCTCTTGAAGTGTCTGCTTGAGGCTGGTTCTGAAAGAAAAATAAGAATCCGTCAACACTGGTGTTACAATGCACATTTTGTTCCTGAGTCAGAGTCTTTCTGGCATAAAACTGGGGTGCAACCTCCCTGGCTTTTTTGAATCTGATTGAAAATATGAATATATATGTCTCCCTGGAGTTAACTTTTCACATACATCCTAGGATCACCCTGCTGCAGGCTGTTCAATTCATTCCCCCAAGAAGCCTCTTTAGACCGTCCGCAATCCCCTGAGGACTCTTCATACGCTTGATATGCTGGTTTTAGTCGAGCTCTAACACTTTTATTCATAACCTCCGTACTCCAGTCTGCACTGCGAAGCATCACCGAGGGTTGCTCTGGGTGCTGTGGGTGGCGGCATTAAAAATGTATGAGTCTCGGCTTAGCCTCCTAAATCTGCTCGTATGCTCGCCGTCCAAAGAACTACAGGGAGAAGTGCCAACTAATTTATTGTTTTTCATTTCTGGAGTAAAATATCACGAAAAAACATACAGGAGGATGACGTTTGGAGTTAAAAAGTAATTTTCTGGTCTTTGAGGTTTAATCAATTCTGCGTGTGGAGCATTTACAAAGGTTTTATTAGAGCTACAGCTAATGACGTTTCCCTGAACAGATGATTAATTATTTTGCACAAATGAATGACAAGTACTAATCAGAGTCTAACAGAGCCAGACATTGCTCATTTTGTTTGCAAACACTCATCAAATATAACAGATATTCACATTTTAATTTCAAATGTGCCGTCATTAAATCCTTTGTGCGAGGTTTGGTACCGTGAAGATATGCTCCACAGCTTCAGTCTTGAGTCATAAATAGATCTGTACTGATCCTGTTTTATAGGTTGGCTGGTACGTCAGAGTTATTTCAGTGCGAATCAATAAAGGGATTTTCATTGTGGCGTTCTTCTCCACCAACATCCCTATAAGATAAAGACTGTAAAGAGCCCCCACTCATTTCTGCCAGTGTCACACATTAACCCACAGAGTGTCATCAATTTTCCTTTTAGATCCATCTCAGTCTTTTCCCTTTCTTCTTTCTATTTCTGTCCCACACACATGCATGAATTTAAACACTGCCGCACACACACTCACACACACACTTTCTCTCATCCTGGTCAGCAATATGTTTCTGAAGCTGGCGGCCATGCTGGGAGGAAATGTGATCTGGCTCATAAAACATGGATGGGATGATATCTTTAGAAACTGCCTTCCTCACCTCATCGCAACCGAAAGGAGACGTCTCTATTCTGCGCATTGCTCACCCCACTGTCACTCTTTCTAACCTGGTTTTGTCCACCTCACTGAATTCTTTCTTTTTACTCTGTCTTCTTGATCTCAAATGGTAAATTCCGCTCATTTTTACATGCATGAAAAGTAATAAATCGTGAATTACTCATCCTCTCTCGTCAGGCTGAATGATAACGCATCTAATCTGGAGTCAAATTTAGCTAGCTTAATTGTAATTCGTACACTGACTTCCCGCTCCTTGGTTATAGTCTGATGACGTTATACTCATCTAGAAATGACGACCAACTTTACGCTGTTCTGATGCAACATTCTTTTAAAGAGTAACATCTTCCAACTCAGACATCCTTCTCTTCATGCTACACTGTTTGCTGTCACTTTTGCTCTTTGCTAAGCGACTGACTTGTCAACCAATCAATCAATCTTTATTCATATCTCAAGATGTTGTCCAAATAGGCCTGTCGGAATAATCAATAAATCAATTAATTGCACGATAATTAAAGATGTGCTTGATAAGTTTGCCGGGCTCGATAATTTTTTACTCAGCAAAGACTTTGCTGTATCGCTGTGACATTTTTTCTTATCAGCAACAGAGTCTATTTTATACATTGCCTTTGGTTTTGTGTGGTTTTTATTCAAGTGCATTTTTTGCTAACAGAGACTGACAGTCAGTGTTTTTGTTTTTGGTTGTGTTGATTATTTGTTTTGGATATTTACAATGTATTTAGTTCACAATATAATTCCAATTTTAAATATTCTTAGGAGATAAAAGCTTATTTATCTTTAAAAGGGTGTACTTGCACTATGATACCATTATTATTATATTAGTTTAAAATGGTATCAAAATGGCAATATTAACGTTAATCACAATAATTTCTTGGACAATGTATCGTTCTGTTATTGTGACAGGCCTATGTCCAAACATTAATCAAAAGTAAAGCTAAAGTTGCTTCACTCCAGATCATTGACAGAACAAATGATAATTTCTTCCTATTGAGCTACTGCAGCCAGGGCATCTTCTTTGATGCATGTCACAAACTTCCAGTTTCCTGCTTTTACCAATGTCCTATCAACCCCAAGACAAGGTTAAAAACCCCCAAAATAAACCTAAAAAACAACAAAAAATGGGATTAATTGAGAGAAATTGGCTTCCACTTGCTCTGCTCTCCATATAGGTTATTTTCATGGAAACACTTAAGCCTGATAATTAACGATTGTTCAGCAATATTGTAACTTAAAACAGAAACCAGAACACCTTCCACACTGAAATCTAGTTCCCCCTTGTACTGATTACATAAAATTATGTTTAATCCATGGATTAAGAATATGTGTATAATTTTTAAAATGTCACATTTAAAACGATTCTGTGTGATATTTTCCACTGTGCACAGCCCACTCAGTTCTTCTTAGAAACCTATTACAGATGGTTGCTTCATCCCAGCTGAGGGAAAATCCTTCAGTTTCTTTCCCTCCATTTTAAATGGTTTTCTCCGCCTTTGGTTGGGTGTAATGTGATTCTAACAGAAGAGAAAATGTGTCTGGCTGAAATGCACTGTGTGGGTTTAAGTATGTATCGATGTTGACGTGTGACTACATCTTGAGACATGTTTCATTTTGGATCCGGCAAGCTGACAAGAGAGCTGTCAGCACAGGACCGGGTGCTGTAACACACTGTCACTTCCCACAAAGACAAAGTGTGTGTGTGTGTGTGTGTGTGTATGTGTGCCTCTTTCTTTGTGTCTCACTATATTTCTATTTACAGCGATGTTTACCTGTGTAAACGCAGGTGCATTATGATGTGTGTTTAGAGAGAACAGCCATCTGTGTGACTGTCAGTGTGTCTCATTTATTGCCTCTGGTTGTCTCTCTGCTTATTTTTGTGCCCTGGGCCAATTTCGCAGACAATTCAGTCACAGAATCCTTTATAGACCAGGTGATAGCGTGGCTGTCCTTCAATTTGAAACAGAGAATATTCTGCAATCATCTATTTCTGTCTTCCTCCAATCTCAACTCTACTGTTATGACACTTTAACAAAATGTAAAAGAATATGACATCGACCATGGATTTATGCAACAGCAGCGTGAGTTTCCTGTGAATTGGCTGAGAAAATTAGATCTAAGTCTCTGCAATTTCAGTACAAGTCGGAACATTTTGTTGGATTATGTTAAAGCACTCAGAGTTGATCCTGTTACAAAGTCGAAACAGTGGCATGATAGTGAAATATGTTTAGCCTCTGGTTGAAACCTCACCCTTTCCTGACACCTCCATAATTACACCTGTGTAATTATACTTCAAAGTGTGTTACACATAGACTGTATATAGAATGGACAGCGTGGCTCCGCCTGTCAACGTTCTACGATTTTGAAGCCAAAAAAACCCTGTTTCTCCAGCCGCAGTAGAGAATTTCCGGTGGAGCCAAGTAAAAAAGAGAAAGAAAAATATTTATTTCTTCTTCTTTAGAAGGGTTAGTCTCCTTTTGGCTCTCTTTCCTGAAGTTTCTCATATCCCCGATAAAAACTACTCACGAATGGCAGCTGTCAACTATCGTAAAACCAAACTATATCGCGTTTTTTAACGTCTAATAACCAATGTAAAGCCAACTTCTCATTAAAAAAAACACCTGAACACAATGCAGCCAAATTACACCGTCATACTACCTTAGCGTAAGGATGAGAGAAACGTTTCTACCAGGTATCGTCATTTTTTAAAGTTTTCCTGGCTCATATCCAGAATGCATGGGGGGGTGGGGCTTATGACCTATACTGCAGCCAGACACCAGGGGGCGGGGCATCTGCTGGAGGCTTACGTCCACTTATTACCAGTCTATGGTATTACATCATAAAATTTTAGAAAAAAAAGTACAATACAATAAAGTACAGTTAATTAAAGCTTATTGGCTGCTGGAGTTTGCTTTATCAGTATACTGTGTATTGTATGGACAGACTTAGTGACATCACCCATTTGTCTCTGAAGCTGAGTTTTGAAGCCAACTGTCGATGGTTACCATCGTAAATTTGGGTCCTCAACATAACTTTGGTCGACCTAGCATTTGAGAAAGAGTTAAACTCGTTATCTAATGTCTTCAAAACTGCTGTAATTGTAATAACTCATAATTAGAAGTTGCTATGAAGAGCTATGGCTGATTAGCTATTAAGCTACCAAGCTATTCATTTCTGTGATACACTTGGAAACCTTGATAAAAAAGAGTTTCAGTCTATCATATATTGGATTATCATCCTAGTATCTGAAACTGATGATGACAACATTTTAAGTCAATCAACGTAACTGTGCAAAAGTCAAAGAAAAAGTAAACTACAAGTTTTTTCCGGAAGGACAACTTTTTTTAGCAGTATTTGAGGGTCTTCAACTTCTGAAGAAACACTTTCAGGTGGTTTCCATCCAGCTCAGGGACCAACGAGCCTGAAAGGCACGAAATACTTCAACAGCAATAGCAAGCATCATCCTTTTGGTGACAGACTCAACAAAAGAGCTGTTTCCTTTCAGACCCATCACTTTGTGCTGCCATCAGGGAGAATCATGTAGGAGGCAGAGACACCAATTTCCCCTCAGACTCCGACCTTTTCTTTTGTACTGGAGGCCATTTTTTCTTTTCTTCTCTCACCCTTGCTGTTTGCTTTTTTGCTCTCTTCAACTTCATGTTCAACCAGAAACCAAATGGGACTTTGATATTTGAGTGTGACTCACTGCGAAAAGAGAAATCAAAGTCACAGAAATGACGAAAGAAAATCTGCAAATAAGTTCAGAGAAATGTTCTTGTTGAGTTTCTTGTATTGAGACTTTTTTATTTGTGTTTTTTTTTTTTAGATTTCTGCCAGGTGGAGCTGCGTCTGCTGGCTCACCTCTCCTGTGACCCTGAGCTGCTCCGTGTTTTCATCAACCCACAGGCCGACGTCTTCACCATGTTGGCCTCTCAGTGGTGCGCCTCACACACACTTACACAGTTCTCCTTTCACCTCTCCTGTGAAGGTGAAGCTCCTCTTTCTCCTCCCCTCTATCCAACACCTTTTCTTCAGTGTGTTGTCTCTGTTGTGTTTCTGTGTGATCTACCTTTACCCCTGTCATCCATCTTAGTCAGTTGTGCGGCAGAGGGCAGCCTGTTAAACAGATTACCAGTCCCACACACACCAGATGAACAACTCCACTGAGGCTTTACATTACGTGTCTCGTATTCTCACTCCTTCACCTTCAAACAAATTAACTGGTGTCACAGTGTCTCTTCTCTGGTGACTGTGGATTGCTTTCTCTCTTTTACAGAACCCTATTTTCTGTCCCTCTAAAGAGCTTTTTGTCTTTTTCTTGCCCTTTTTGTCCTTCCTCTGACAAACGTCTCTCCTTTTTAATCCCCTCTCGCTCTTTTCAGTTTCATTTTTCATTTATTTATGCTTCATTTTTCCATCACTCTCATAGATGTTAATTCCACTTTTTTCATTTCCTTTGTTTTTGTTCAACTTGTTTTGAATTCCTTCCTCCCACGACTTCCTGAGCTTTTTATTCTTTGACTGCAGCCACAAAGTCATAATTCAGATTTTGTTTTTTTCGTGGAGCGCGAACATATATAGAATCAAAACAGCAGTGCTTTATATTTCACATACGCCCACTCACCCACTCAGAAAAACAAGCGAAGATGCTAAAAATATTTAGCATTAATGTAAACATATGGATGAGTAACACAACTCAAGCCACAAGCAATACAAAACCTTTAGGAATATTTGTGTACACGTACACAAAAAGTCTGAAAATGAAAGTGAAAGTAAAAGTAACATGGTAATTGTGTGAATAGCTGCAAACACACAAACATGCTAACAAGTACACGTCTCTGCTCCCTAAGAGGAAACAAGAATGAATCTTTTTCTTCTCTCACATTAGAACTTGTATAATATAAACTCAGAACAAAGTCTAGACTGATGCCCATATTTTAAATATTTTTATATAAAGCTCCTGTGAGCAGCCTTTGGTTTCTTTTCATTTTGGCGCCTCCTGCATTGATCTTATTCCTACACTGATTATGACAATTAACCTTAAGCCTGCTTTATTTAAAACAAACTATCATTCTCTCTAAGAAAAAAGGCTGTCATCAGCTGAAAGTGAATCCCTTTGTGTAACACCACCCCCAGCAGCAATTTCTGGCAATCAGAAATAACTAAATGTAAAAAACAAAAGGTTTTTTTTTTAATACAGCTGTAACAAAACAATAGTATCAATTTAGTTTAGTATCAAGTAAGACTCACTTGCTTTGATTTCAGTGTTTGCAGTGTTAGCTGCTAGTACCTATTAGTAGAATATTCCTCAAAAAGAAAATAAGTTTTTGTTTCTGTCTTTAAGATAGATAGAGTTAACAGAAGAGAAGCACTTAAAGCATAATTACTTCAGATTTTATACTCATTACCCAGAGGCTACAGCCATCCAGACGTCCGACCTTATGACACTCTGGAGCCCCCTAACACTGATCTGCAGTGGCAGCTCCCCATCAGCCCCCCTTGGAGATGCCACTTTGCAGACGTGTCATCCCTCCCAGTCTGACTCCCAGTACCACTGCTGTCTACGAGTCCTATTACATAATTGTCTGTGTGTCCGTTCCTGTGTCTCGTTTCCTTTCAGCCTTGTCTGCTCACTTAGCTTACGTCCTTCTCTGCACTTTGTGTCCTTTTAACCTCAAGTCTCACATCTTTTCTCTTCTCTTTTTTCTTCTTCCATGTCTCAGTATTATCTTTTTGCCATCTTTATTCTGTTCTGCAACCCCCTTCTTACCCTGTTAGTAACATAGTAGTATCTGTTGAGAAAGTTAGGGTTGCCTTTCTTTTCTTTACTACATTTTGGTGAGGACAATAAGACCAAGTTTTGTGCCATCTACTTAAACAGTATCAGGCCAAAAGTTGGGACACACTTTCTCATTCTATGCGTTTTCTGTATTTTCATGACTATTTACATTGTAGATTCTCACTGAAGCATCCAAACTATGAATGAACACATGTGGATTTATGTACTTAACAAATAAAGGTGAAATAACTGAAAACAAGTTTTATATCCTAGTTTCTTCAAGATAGCCGCTCTTCGCTCTGTTTACTGCTTTGTATACTTTGGCATTTTCAAAGAGGTCGTCACCTGAAATGGTTTTCACTTCACAGCTTTGCCTTATCAGGGTTAATTAGTGGAATTTCTGGCTTCATCAATGGGGTTGGGACCATCGGTTGTGTAGTGCAGAAGTCAGGTTAATACACAGCCAACAGCCCTATTGGACAACTGTTAAAATTCATATTATTGCAAGAACCAATCAGCTAACTAAAGAAAATCGAGTGGCCATCATTACTTTAACAAATGAAGTCAGTCAGTTCAGTAAATAGTCATAGAAATAAAGAAAATGCTAATTGAATGAGAAAGTGTGTCCAAACTTTTGGCCTGTACTGTAGATATCTGTGAAGTAAACACAGCGTGTCACTCTCAACATGCTTCTCTTTGTCTCCCAGGAAAGGGGTGAGTGAAGACAAAGTGACCCCTGAGGACCGGGAACACGCCAAACGCATTGTCTACTCTGTTGTGTACGGGGCAGGTAAGGAACCAAATACAAACACACACACAAACAGGGAGTGTTGTGTTGTATCAAAATGCATCATATCGCTTTATTAGATTGTGTGTGAGGGTTAAACCATCTGCAGAGAAAGTAAAGTATAGAAAGAAGTGGAGGAGGAAGGAGATTGTAGAACCTTAGAGTTGTGATTTTATGCAGAAATATAGGTTGAGTGAACTCTACAGGGACATCGCTGTTTCCTGAGTTTCTTTCATGTTGTGGATCACTTTTCAGAGCGAAGGGGCAGGAGGAGATAAAAATAGAGGGAAGATGAATGTATTATGTTCTCCCCGTGGCCCATGAAGAGCCTTGTCTGTGTCATTTGTGACCCATTTATGTTCTTTTCAACACACTTGCACGTGAACACACATGACCAGAGCGAGTGTAAAAGCGCACATGTGGGCGAAATCGGGGCCGGCCAATCATGGGCGTCGTATTAACATGAACGTGTTTGGAGCTGAAATGGACATTTGCTAAATGTGAGGGTGTTTACGTTTGCATTGTGCTTTCACCTGTATGTTGAAGGCGTGTTTTACTGTCACCCTGCACTCTTCATCAGGTTTTACTGCTGGTGACCAATTTAAATGCTTACGTAGAGCTACTGTTTTTTTCCATAGGGTACCACGACACAGCAGCAGCTCCTGTCACGCTCTGCTGTCACAAAGCTACAGGTCTTGATATTGGACCTCTAATAAATGGCTATTTTTCATACGCCTGGAGTCTGGAAGAATGAGGCTTTTAATGACTTAAGAGCTTGCTGTCAAAACATGACATCTTGTGTTCAAACGCAATCAATCAATCATACATCATTCAGGTAACAGAGCTCACTGCATGGCATTGCTTCTGCTCTAGATGATGGGCTGAGTTTCCAGTTTCAGTTTTATTTACTGTTTTCTGACCAGATGTACACAGACAGCCTACATCAATAACACTGACACCCTCACAGCAAAAATGTCATACACAAAAAAGTTCTTTGGAGAGCTGTCAATGCTGAAAAAAACTAAAATCTAAGCAAGTGTTTACATCTGATTATTTTGTAAGAAGTGTCTTTATTGTCTTGATACAAGCCAAATTCAACTGACAAGTCCAGACACGTCTTATTTCAAGACAAAAATTACATCTAGATTGCTTATAATGAGTCCATCAATCAGGATTCTTGCTAATTCTCAAAAAAAATCTTTCACTAAATATTTCCTTATTGATTGAAGCTCATAAATCGTCTTCTAATGCCTTTATTCATTTGTGAGAGATGTTGAGTTTTATGTGGGACATGTTTCAGACGAATTCTAAATACTTCATAAAGTCTGGTCTATCTAGCTGGTGTCCTAAATTATTCTCTTTGTGGATTTGCTTGTTCACATGACAAATTCAGCATATAAAGCAGCTTATTATGTATGCATTAGAAACCTCCAAACACTTGGGAGTTGGAGAATAAAATGAGACCATGAACAGAAGACTCGTTAGCAGGGACTAGCATTATGTGGCAAAAAAAACCTTCTAAACTGAAGATGAATTGATGTGCTTGGGAAAAATGATATTAATTTTTTATTTTTGGGTCCTTAAAAATATCTTTATAACTCTTTAGTTGATTCTTAAAAAGTCATCTGTGGCCATTTCTTGGTGTTTAACCACCTTTTTACGACTTTTTTACCTTATTAAAGCCAAACTCCACACCAAAACAAATTACTAACAGTGAAGAGTTGGGATATGGGGAGTTCTCAAAACAGCAGATTAGACGAACAGTTCCCCAAATAAAAACACCCCACTCTCTTCTTTGATACTGGCACTACTTTGTTGTTAATCTGTAAACTTTCCAAGTCAAATTTGGGGTCCAAAAAGTTTGACCATATGTTGTAACTTGTCAATTTAAACAGAGAAGACTTTGGAGCTCGGCAACAAAGGAGGAGACTTCCAGAAAGCTGTTAGAAGCTTAGATAAAGAATTTTATGAATTGTGAATTATGTGGAGCTACTGCAAAGCTTTCAAAAAGATATATAAAGCCTGGAAATGGACTGATATGTTACCCCTCTTTCACCTCATTATAAGAACTAACCATAAAGACGATGATGATGTAAGAGAAACAAAAAAATACATATTTTTTACTTTAGTGAGTTTTGATATTTTGGCTTACTTTCTGGGAGAAATCATGTTGTCCATCTTTTTATCCAGGCTACAATCACAACCAGCAAAAAAGTGAGATTTTACAAACTGCTACACATTTAAGGCCAACCTAATACTGAGAAATCAAAACTGCACTTTAAAAACCTGCCTGAAATTCGTGCACAGTTACACTGGCTCTGTTATGTCATGTTTCCTGACCCTAACAGGATACATCATCACATAGAACATTTACTGTTCCCGCTGAGAAGAACATCACAACAAAATCAAGAAACATGTTTAACCAATCAGCAGTCAACTTAAAGCGCATGGTTTGCATCAGATGGTGAAGGGTACGGGGCCAGCTGCAGTCTCTCACTGTGGATCACGAATGTTTACACCGTGATCGAGAAGTCAACAAAATCTGACGCTCTCAACACGATCATGGAGTACTGTGTGGGTCTGGAGAGAGAAAAATAAGCATAAGCTCAGACTGATGAATGAGTCAATTCATAGAAAACCAATTTAGAGTGATCGTGTAATGAGTAAAGACTATTCACCTAAGACTTGTAGTGGAAAACAGGATGCAACGTCAAAGCTAAAATTATGGGAATGTAAAAGACGGCGACAAAGTGGAAGCAGTCACTGAAAACATGAGCTAGAGGAGTAACAGGGGGGTGTCAGAGAAGAGAGCGATGTAGGGGAAAGGGGAAGAGAGGAGGAGTGGGGTGGGGCAGAGCGAGGGAGACGAGAAGTGGAAGGAGGTCCTGATCATCACAGACAGGCGGCTCTTAGTGGGAAGGATGCGTAGTCATGGCTACCAAAGACTAAAAGGAAGCTTTCTCCTGCAAGACAATAATCAGGGCAGGGAGGAGGGGTGGAGTGGTGCTATGGACTCCTGCACACACATACAGATATAAATGGGTCAACTTATATAGAGGGTGGAGGGGAGTAGCATGAAGGAGGTGAGAGTTTGAGAAGACATTCGTTATTATTAGACAATTTGGACATATGAATAATAACAGGCATTTTACAGCTGTTGCCTACATTTTAGTAGTAATACTATGGAAGAAAAGAAATCTGAAGGTGAGGAAGAATCTGTACACACAAAGAAGTATTCTGGTTTCTGTTTGAATTACATTTGTCACCCAGGTCATATCAAATAATCAGTATGGAGAGCAAAAGCAGGCAGACCACAATCTGACATAATGATGCTCAAACTCACATCCGTGTGAATCTTTTTTTTTCAAAAACACTATAAAAAGCGTACTTTTGTACAAGTGCCAACAATAAACAGATCGTCTGAACTCTTCATCACTTAAGTATCAGAGGAGCCCATGAAATTTGGCTCAAAGGTTAAAAATCATATCTGGGAGGTGTTTGAATTCTTTCTGAATATTTGCAGAGTTACAGTAATGGGTGTAATTGTGAAATGAGATCAGCTTGTACCAATCACAGCCTTTGATTGGTACACTGTTGCAGTGAAATAATACACCAGATTTTGCCGTAAAGCTAAGGCTGGGCAACAAAGCCAAAATATTAAATCTTGATTTTTTTTCCTGCTCAGAATACAATTCACAATTTGAATCAATTTTTCTATGTCAAAGATAGTATCTTTTATTGGATGCCAAAACATCAGAATAACTGTACAGGCAATAATCCTTTTGCTGAGGTAATCCCAATAAGAACATTTGCATAGGCATTGTGTTATAATACATAAACGTTTTTGAGAAAATATGGAAAAAGTCAAATGAAAAAGTATTGACAAGGCAGTACAATGCAACTAGGCATCTCAAACTTGGAGTCAGTTGTTTTCAGCAGTTTTGAAAAGCCAGGTTTTTCAGCTGAGTAGATGCGTTAGTCCACTGAGTTAGTAACGTCCTTCTGTTTCTGCCCTGACCTGACTTTGGGAAACTGGAGCTACACTTTGCTGGGATCCTAGAAATGATTAAATTTACTTTGCGGACAGGTCTCGAAAGGCTGATATAGATTCTGATCTTTTAGCTACAATGAGGGGCCAGAAAAGATCAACGGGAGCTAGAGTCAGTAGTAGGCCAAAGGTCTTTGAACTGACCTCATTCAGCAGGAATGCAGCTTCGTACACACAGGAGCACACACACACACACACACACACACACGTTACATTCTGAGTGAGTGACCTCCACAGCATCTTCAGAGTTACTGTGATTACACAACAATTCTGAAAGGCTCTTTGGCACTGACACATTTCTATGACAGAGCAGCCGCCTCATGGACAGAAGTGTCAAGTTGGATCATTTCAAACATCTTCAGCTGAACTTAAAGCAGGGTCATCTCAGATATTCTCAGAAAAAAACAGAGCAACTAACATTGAGCCAGGTGGAACGCCGTTTTTAATTTTAGACACACAGCACCACAATGTGTTTTAAATTGTCAGTTATGAATCACTGCATCACTTTTTAATGGACCTCAAGGCATTTTCATTTATTTATCTTTGGCTCCCTAAACACTGAAAAGACAAAATTAAGCAGCTTACTTTGAAATAAGAACTTTAGATTTATTTCGCTCAAATGCCAAACTGTGATAGGGTGATGAAACTCTCCTTTTTAGTCCTCACCACACTCTCAATGCCTTTTTACTTCAAATCTACTCGGGCTTAATCCCCAGAGATAAGTTGGTAACACTTTATGAAACAACTCTCTGACAGAGAGCCTTGAAAGTTCACTTCTGTCGATGATCTTGCTCAGTATTCTGAGTATTACATGATGACAGAGCGTTGACAGAGCTAAGGAGAGAAAAGCTGAGAAGAAGAATGAATCTTGAAGAGGCTTAAAAGGGTTGTAGAGAGACTGGATTTCACTCTGAACCTTTGAGGGGCTCTGAATGCCAAAAAGTACCACTTTTCTGATATTTTAAGACATTATTGTTGAAGGCAAGCGATTGTACCCCAGCTCTCACTTCCTCTTCCACCTTTGGGGCTACTTTGACATGACATTACTCATCACCAACCACACATTAGTGCACACACACACACACACACACACACCCCTGTGGCTCGAAACCACACACGTGCAAGCATCACACCAGCTGTGGCGCCTTTTAGCTCACCCATTCCTCTCCTCCATCGATCTCTTCCTCACCTTTAACCCTCTTCTGTACTCCTGCTGCTTACTGTGCGCTGTACTCTCCCTCCATCAAACACACACACACACACACACACACATGTTGAAGCTCTTACCTTGATCATAAGTTTTCGCACACATACAGGGAAAGAGAAAGAGTAAGGGAGACTTACCTTGCAGTCTTTCTGTGATCCCTGTCCACTTTCCTTTCATCTTGTCCTCTTCTATCGTTCACCCTTCACTTGGCTCGACATTTTTCCCCCTTAATTTTTCACCCCCTGGCCCCGTCTGCCCTCTGCTCACTCTCCTCTGTCAGCTTCTTTCTCTGGCGCCTGCCTCAAAACTTATTCAATGATGCAACGTTCAGACTTTTATTATGAAAATCAGATCAGAAAATAGCGGTAAAATGTTTCTTTCTCATAAGCACACATGTGTTAGGCGTAGATATGTGATATAAATGAATGCATAAACAGTACGTTGTTGAACTGCAGGTCGAGAGCGTCTGTCCGGGATCCTCGGGGTGAGTGCCGAGCAGGCCAGCAGATTCCAGGACAGCTTCCTGCAGACCTACAGAGAAGTTCAGACCTTTATTCAGAGGACCATCCAACAGTGCCACAAACAAGGTCTGTGCTAATACACACACTGTCTCCCAAATCAAATTGTGACACCCCTGAACGATGTCAGTTTCTACCTCTGTCCTGACTCCCACATTCACACCGATTTGTTCCTGTTTGCACCACTTTTTGTCTTCAAATATAGTCAATTCCTTCGGTGAGGAGGCAGAAGCATCTAAACACAACACACTAACATGTGATAACAGTATTGATGTATAACCTGTGTTCCGTTTCACTGCAAATCAAGCGTTTTTTTGTGTTCATCCACTTCTTGAAGTAATATCCATAAAATGTCCTTGTTAAGTTAATCTTCAAGCAGGAGTCAGCCAACACAACAAAATCAGCAATAAACCTGAAATTATTCTATTTTGTTATATTTTCTACAAAAGGGGACTGTGAGGAGGACTCATGTAAACTGTTATGATGGCACGAGCCTTGCATTTGTTTTCAAACATGAATGGAGATTTGACATTTAGCACTACTCACAGCCCAGTGCTCTGAGACATACCCAATACATATAATGTGAGTTAATCCTGGTTGTGTCCTACCAGTGCTCATCTACCAACTCCAACCTCACCAAGCAGAGCAAACTTAACCTGGCTCTTCATTTTATTGACAGACTCTCATGTTTTGAACGGACCACTGCAGAATAACTGCTGCATGTGGGTTGGAATGAACATTATCACAAACAGCTTAGCTCATATTTCAGCCTCCAGGTTGTGTTTTAGCCTTTAGCCCATGCTCTATCATTCTTCTATTTTGTTTTCTTCTGCTCTTCTGTCCATTTTCTGTCAGATAGTCCAGCTCCTGTTTCCACTATTACCATTAAATAAATCACAAAAAGCATCAAATTCAGCAGTGAAAAACACAGATACAGTTGTGCCTAAAAGTTTATACGCTAAACTTTGTTAGCCGCCGAAGTGTTGTCATAAAGACTTTGACCTGCCAGAAATCAATCTATTCCAATCCAACCCGATCAGGAAGCTAGAACTAACTGCTAAGAATTAACCTATTCTGGTGCTGAAATTCTCATTTTAAGTTTTATATTATGAGCAGACATATATCTGGATATGAGACTCTTTCAAGATCACTCAGAAGCCTCTCACAGTCTAGATTTATCTATTTCTATTTTTGCTGTAAAACACTTTTTTTTTTTCAAATGGTCCAATGAGTTATGAGATTTTTGAATTTTTGTAAAATTGGTGATTCTGTGTTGTTTGCAACATTTCAGACTTTGATTTTGTTTTTACTTATATTCTTTTTGGTTCTGTTTTGTTAGATATTTTTTTTGCTTTCTGAGCCTTTGGAAAGAGCACGACACATGCTGAGAGTGGGGAGTGATATGTGAGAAAAAATGCTGCAGGCTGGATTCAAACCCTGGCAGCCCGCCTAAGGGCTAGCCTATGGGGCGCGCAACTGAGGCCGCTATTGGCACCTCAATGTTTTAAGTCTCTGCTGCAGTCTAATATATTTCTGTCTTTTGGGTTGAGCAGTTTCATTATTTTATGTTTCCTAAGCATTAGTAGGATATGATTTACAACCTTTTCCTTTGCGTTATGTTCATTTGATGTAAAGGTCTACATTTTTGTGTACACCCTTTTGTGACTTGTTTTAACATTATTTGAATAATCTAGGTGCCATGAGTGACACCTGGCTGGCACCCTCAAAGAAATATAAGCTCATAAATATAAGATAAATCAGACTTGCAGTCACAAATGTTGACTGTATCCAACAAAGCCCTGTATAATGGTCACAGTTTAATCACAGGAAACGAAGTGGAAAAGAAAATCAGCAAAATGACTTTGAGATATGTGTTTGTTTAGGGTAAACCCTTCTGTCATGCCCTGTGTATGCCTCCACACACACACCCACGCTCTCGGTGGGTTTGAGTGTGTTTGTCTGAGGAGGAAGATGTGCTTACATTGGCAGGAATGAGACAAACTGCTGTGGGTCAATACTTGAAGCGGACGAGGTGAATGAGGGAGAGGAGGGGGCTGAAGATTCAGATGGGACAGTCTTTTTATACACAGCCTGAACTGCCAACACAGCACACCTGAGACTTAAACAAGCTCACACAGAATAGTGTAAAGTCTGCACTTTAACCCTCGCTGCACAGAGTACATGGGTCCAGCTTTGACAGGCAGAGATGAAGTTGCTGCAAGCGGCAACACACAACATTATTTCTATTCAAATACTAGAAAACAAATGCAAAGTGAAGCTGAGAGTGGACAGATTCTTTCTACTCACATTTTAAACAACATAAAATAGTAATGCAAGATGGTAATACTAAACGTGGGCAGATTTTCAAACCACTACGTAGTCGTATGTCGTAGGAATTCTTGAATCTGTCTGTAAACTGCTCAAAATTGTCAGTTCTAAAAGCACAAGGTCTTAAGAAATTTGATGAAAGATTTCAATGAGATTGCTGAGTTAATGGGGTCGTCACATAAGGGTCTCCTAAATGGTTCATGAGGCGTTGGAGGGATGGGCCTCAAACACTAAGGACAGGCCTTCAAGGGGCTGGCCCATCATAGCGATCGGGCTTTGTTAAGCAGGGAGCCTTAAAGAGGCAACAGCTGAGACAAAGCATTTCAGACAGGGGCTGAAATAAAGGTTAATTTTATTTCATCTTATTCTCCTCCTTGGTCCTCATACCCTTCTGTGGTAAAGTCTATTTGTGAAACCTGTCACTCCACTGTTTCCTCTTCACCTTGTTTCCTTTGCCGTATCACAGCTTTTGTCAGAGGGCTCAACCATGTGTGCCAAAGGAAGAAGTCTGGTTAAAAGAGAAGGGACTGTGATTCATAACTTATGTAACTTATCAACATTTAGACTACTATACTTAACTTATCCTTAACTTACATATCACAAAAGGCGTAGATAACTGCATCTCCAGTGTCAGGTAATCTTGATTTGCAGCACATTTGGAGCTGGAGCCATCGTTTGGCTTTTTACAACACATTTCTATTTGCATCTGACCTTTGCTTGTGTTACTGGACCTGCTACACCGGGGGGAAACATGTCCCTTGTAAGCCACTATTCAAAACACTGGGGCCAACGTTGGGTTAAGACCTCAGATATCTTTATTTATTATGTGTACGGACTCAACTAATGAGTTAAGTATGAACCAGTTAGAGTCTAATCAAATCAGTGGGAATCTGGGAGAAAGAGTCGCTTGTGTGAGCACTAAAACATGCTGCGATGTCAACTCAGGCTTTCTCCTTGGGCTGTTTGTGCATGGAAAAGTAGGTCCTTAGCAATTTTATCTTGTATAACAGCCTTGTTTTGTGGCAAATGCCAAGAATTAGGTCAGGGCAGTCAATGTTTTTCTTACCACCTTTGTCACAAACACTGACCAGCCGCCACTCACCGACAGGTGCTCCATCACCCGTGAGACGCCCCGCTTCCCTGTCCCTCTGAGGTCAGCTTCCTAATCGAAGCAGCATAATGGGCTCATCCTTCCAAAAAATGCGGCGCACAAATCAGGGTAGATGCCTCCTCGCTCTCAGGGGCAGAGCAATGGTTACGCCAAACAGTCGGCTTTAATTCAGCTCATCACCATGGTGATCCTCCCATCGGAGACAGAGCGGGGATTTATCTCCCCTAGTCTTTGTCTTGTGTCTCTTGGTCCCTCTTTATTTTTGTTTCTTAAACACTATCATCCTTTACTCTCCACTTATATTTTCACATCTCTTTTCTTTTACCCTCCCTCACCCCACACTAGAAATCAAGCTTATCAATGAAATGTGTCTGTTTCCAGAAGGAAATTTACAGTACCTCTTTAGATTCATGGGCTGTGACTCAGAGTAGAGATTAATCTGAGCCACAGTCTCGTCTCCACTCTGCACAGTTTGGACATGATTGGTATCCGATACAGCCATATTTTGTTCAGTGTTGCTGCATGCTGGCAGGCTGAGTGGAGCTGAGGGGGAACAGTGCCGGCTCAGCTGCTGTCATATTTGTTGGGAAATGTGTTGGAAAGGGCAAAGTGAAGGTGAGGTCAGTATCACAGTGTGTGTGTAACAGCAGAGAGAGAAGAAAAAAGCTGAAGCACAGAGACGAAGCAGAAAGTACAAAAAAGACAACAATAAAGCAGGAAACTGTTTGTTTGCTACAAGATAAATCACCCGGAATCTCTTTGACATTCTCTGTCTTTCATTTTTGAAATGAAATAAAGCCACCTCTCAGGGTAAGCCCGCACATCTCATCAAATCTCTTGAGACAACTGCTTCACCTTCACTCGAACAGACACTGCAGGAGAAAAGAAGAGAATTCCTTTTTTTGAGGGGGACACGAAAACCTGGCCAAGACTTTTGAGAGCAACAACAAACACACAGAAGCTTGGATCTACATCAATGTGTGAACACGACCTCCCTCTGATGCCCGCTCAGATTTCTCAGGGACACACTCCTGGTACTGAGGAGTCGGCTCACGCCTGTCGGTGATAAAAAGAGGATTTGCTGTTTAGCTGTCGCTTCTGCTTCTTATGCTCTGTCATGGATAATAGCTCTTGTCAGCAGAAATGGCAGCAGAGCTCAGTGATGAGTGCAGCGTTGAGTCAAACACTTTATGCAAGAGGGCTGGGTCTCTGAAATGTCGTCTCAACAACATTTTGAGATTTGGCATAAAGGCGAGATTTGACTTGGTGCTTATTTGAAGTCACGGATGCTAAGATGTATAAATTCAGAGGAAAAATAAGGAAATTTGTGTCAGGTTGGCCCTTTGGAAGACCCTTATTTCAGCCTCTTTGTTTCAGACGCCATTTTTGAGGCTTCCCAATCCACAAACCCCCTTCACTCTCTGGTGGCCTGACCTTGGTGTTTGAGGCCCGCGTCTTTAATGTGTTATGAACCAGTTAGGACAGAGGCTGGCAACTTTTAATACTCAAAAAGCCATTTGGACCTGGTTTCCACAGAAAAGAGAACACTGAGAGCTGCAAATCCTTTTTGACGTCTAAAATAAACAACAATGCACAAATCTTTCTATTTTATGCTATTATTGAGGTACTGCGAAGATAATGCATACGCAGCAAGTATGTTTGCAATTTCTCACCCCTCATTAAGAATACTGGTAAGCCACTTTTGTCAGAATTCAAATTAACTCGCCCAGGCATCATTATATTCATCCATGCTTGGCATACCTTGGATTGAAAAGCTTGATAAATACGCAGTGGTTGTGACAATGAGCCACGCGTCAATGTGCCAGACCTGCCACCCGTACATTGTGATACATATTTTGAAAGACCAAAAATTTAACACATTGAACTTTAATGTTACAAGATCACAACAAATAAGATTACAAAGAAACACTTAAAATTTAGAGTTACAGTTAAAAAAAACTGACAGACAAAAAAGAAAAAACAGTTTCATCATAATTTCCAAAGTGGCAGGAAGCCACAGCATAAGGATGAAAGACTCGGGACAGTGACAAATGAGAACCAAACAGCTTATTCCGCCAATGACTTTTCTTTGCTGTTGTCTAATGGATCGGATGATATAAATCCGGAGAAACAGGACAGATCAGCAACTGTAGCTTGTGGAAGAACCATACACAGCCTATTATTTAGAATAAAATCTAAAAGTATGAGATGGGAGAACATCAATTGTGTTTGCTCTGGCCTTGCAAAACCAACACAGAGAATTAACCAATGAAGAGACAAGGGCTGTTTACTGCCTAAATTATAAAGCATAAACTTTTGACACTGTTTATATCTGAGTGGCACCATCACCATCCATTACAGGTCAAGTTCATACCTTCCCGTGTTTAAAAACAGCATCCATTTGGCACAAAGAAAACTGGCCATTCCTGTCATCAAGCCTCAGCACAAAGGTTGAATTCCTGGTCAATAGGTCACACGCATGTGTCACAGGTCAGTGGCAGGAGGTTTTTGTGGTTTTTATCATCCTTTGTCCACTCATTTCCTTTGCATTTACACTGGTGTGCATGGTTGTGTGCGTGGAGCGGATCATTCAGGTTTCAGGCCCTGCTCGGTTTTCCTCACAGTAAGGGATACTGAAGGGATTTGGCCCCAAAGCCGGCTCCATTGTCTGGCTGTTGGAATGTACTGGTTCACTTTGTGTCACTGTGTGTCACTGTGTGTGTTTGTTGTGCATACCTACATTTGATGATGTGTGTTTTTTGTGATACAACATTGAAGACAGCTAAATTTGTGCAGCAAAGACAAATTCCCCTGGGAACAATACAGTACAGCCTAATTATAGTGTTATACCATAATATGTCATTTCCTATCCTATATAATGTATCACACCATATAGTATTGTATCATATCATATCACTTTGTATCATACTGTACTGTATTGTACTATATCATATTGTATTGTAACAATTGTATGATACTGTATTGTACTTTATCATATTTTATCGTATTATAACGTACTATACCTTATTGTGTTGTATTGTATTGTTTTGCACTGTATCCCCCCCTCTCCATGTGGGGGTGGGTGTGTTTGTGTGGGTGTGTGGGTAAGCTGGTGGGGGGGGTCATTGTAAACCAAACAGCTCCAGTTTTTTTCACTCAATATTTTTTTGACTTTGGATCAGCATCCTCCTTCTTAATGATGTGATACGCAGAAAAAAATGATACAATATGATTAGATTTTGGACTGATTTTGGAAACAATGCTGCAAGATTTAATATATTTCAATACCATAAAAAATGTTATGATATAAAACAATGTGATTTGATGAGATATGATGAGAAACAGTGAAAACAATACATCACAATACGCATCAGCATAATTTGATAAGATTTGAAAATATATGGTACAAATGAATATGGTACAATCCAAAACATTATAAAACCATACAAAAGGATCCAAAACAGTTCAATGCGATTTTAAATTACAGGATATGAAATGATAAACGAAATGTTATGAAACAGATCAATACAATTCAAAGGATACGATACCATGCAGTACAATTTGATAATATATGATTAAAAACAATTTAATAAGATTCAATAGGACATGAAAATACAAGTTGTGAAATTATGCAAAAATAAGATTTGAGAAGATACAAAATGATGTGAAACTAATCAATATAATTCAATGCTGTACGATTCAAAACAACATTACTACCATAAACTATGATTTAATACCATGGGATTCAAAATAATACAAAGCATTAGATAAAACTATTCCATAAGATTCAATACAATATAATATGAAATTGTACACCACAAAATGATGTTACATTTTTACCAACAAATTATTCATTAATTCTGTGTAAAGTAATGATCTTTTAAATTTATTTGTGTAGGTTATGTACTCTCCATTATGGGTCGTCGACGCACCCTCCCAAACATCAACTCCCCGGACTGGAGCATCCGCATGCAGGCTGAGAGGCAGGCAGTCAACTTCGTGGTCCAAGGTAGGAAAGCTGACTGACGACTGTTCGTGTTTGGATGACGTGTTCGCGTCTCTGTATGACAAGAAAAGTACAGTTTTACTCCTAACGACAACTGAGTGCTTTTGCAGGTTCAGCCGCTGACCTCTGCAAGATGGCGATGATCAGAATTTTCAGCCTGGTCTCCTCAGACTCAATTTCTGCCAGGTACAAATGTTGCCCCATTGATTTAAGTAGCTTACATTACCAACCTTTCTTCCTGAGGCACACTTACGTATGTCATACAGACTTAATCATCTTGCACTTTGATAAATTTCTGCTGCTGCATTTCAGAAAACCCTGCAAATATTAGCTTGAATACGCAACTTTGTTACATTTGTTTATTATAATGAAGAGAAGCAATAATTGTGTCAGTGTTTATTTTGTTTCTGAATGTGTTTTTATCTGAAGGCTGCTCGCTCAGCTCCATGATGAGCTTCTGTTTGAAGTAGAGGACTCACAGGTGGAAAAGTTTGCAGGTAATTTAACTGCTTCTAATAAAAAAATGTTTGGGAGATTCAAGAGGGGGTGTTTGGCTGTCTCATATTTTAAACGTGACTTCAAAATAACAATGTCGGGAGTTCATGAAAAAAAGATTTGCAAACCTCTGCACATCCATTTGTTTGAGACATCTCTGAATCTGATTATTGAGTCATAATAAACTGTTAAGAAAATAGCAGGACATCTAAACAAAATTTGCTGAAATTATGATGTCATCACATAAGGATCTCCCAACTGGTCTATTACAAATTTGATGGGGTGGGCCTCAAACACCAAGGTTTTCCCACAGCTCAGACCCCGGTGAACTGGCCAATCAGGGCTAAGGGAGACTGTCAAGAAAGGAGCCTTAAAGAGGCGGCTGTTGAAGAAAAGTGTTTCAGTCACAGGCTGAAAAAAAGTTTTCTAACGAGTGTGAGAAAAATTAGGATTTGAATCATGCAAAGTTTCTAAAGCCTTTAAAAAGCACAATTCCCCCTCTTTGATCTGCTGCAGTGACCAAAAACATGGTCGTTCATCTTTTGCTTATTCTTCTACCTTTGCTCAGCTCTGGTGAGGAGCACCATGGAGTCGCTTCAACACATTGATGAACTTGGAGTCCATCTTAAGGTAAGTTTACAATAGATTTAATGCTTTTTGTTATGGTAGGACAGATGGATGTGTAATCAAATTGTGCTCTTAGCTTGAAACTGTAATGTTGCTTTTGAAACCTGCAAGTTGATTTTCTAAGCGCTTAAAAATCATTCTCACAGCCACTAAAGAATGAAAAATGTTCCAATGTGAAAAAACACACTAATCTGATATTACAAACTCACATTTGTGCTGATAGTTTCTGCATGTCTAAGTATTTTTACCTCCTTCTGTCATGCAAAAAGAAAGCCAACCCTCCCCCCTGTGAACTGGTGTAGCTTCACTTTTGGGGAGCTGTCGTGTCATCTATCTATTTTACCCAGTCTGTAATCTAAACCTGCTTCTCTTTCTTTTGCTAACTTCCTCTCTTTTCATCTCCATGTTCCTCCAGGTTCCCCTGAAGGTGGCGGTCTCCAGTGGCAAGTCTTGGGGCTCTATGTCTGAGCTTTAATCCCCCCCCACTACAACATGTCTGCCCCCAACCCTTTTTTTTTAACTCCTCCCATTCATCATTCCTCTCCCTTTTCCCCCCATGTGTGTTGGATCCACTCTCTCTTTCCTGCCTCCTGCTCTGTCAGTATGTTCTCATCTTTTGTTGTTCCATTTCTCTCATCACAGTCTCTCTCTCGCTCTCCCTTCGCTCGTCCTGCATCCACATTGCTATGGAAACCAGGCAGCTGCAGCTCTTTCCAGGAGCCACAGACTGGATCACACCAGTTCTTCCTCTCTCTCTCTCTCTCTCTCTCTCTCCATCCTACAAAAAAAACTACCCTGTCCTCCCTTGCTCGGTTTCACACTCTCTTGTTGAGGCTGTTCTTGTTGCCAAGGTGAAAGTGTACATTTCAGAGCGTGCTTGATGCTTCATAAGAATGTTTGAGCGTTTAAAGACAAAATTCTCTCTCTCTGTTTGAAATATGAGGTGCTGTCTTATATGGAAAATGTCCTACTTTTTAATTTTCTGCATCTTCTTGCTAAATATGAGCCTGAAATACGTTTGCGAGCTGTTGCTTGTTCCCACTCGGTAAACCTGATGACCTCTTCTCGCTGTTTAATTTCCACAGGCAGTGTTTTCACGGTTCACTTCACACTAATGCTCACTTATTCAGGAGGTATTTTTATACTGACATTCTGCGTGATTTCAGAAATGTTAAAATTCTCTTTAAAAAGAGAAATCTGTGATCACGAATCAGTAAACAGTTGATTCAATATCCGACTATTCTTCAATTTTTTTAACAGTATACATTTGTTATATTTTCAGCACATCTCTGAAATAATTTCTACATTTTATCTTTTTTTTTCCAGCCGATTCAAAGCACATAATCTAATTCTGCTCATCCTCTCTCCACTCTTGGCTCGGGCCCACTCTCACTCTCCCCTTTGTCTTCCTTGTTACTCCCGCTCTCTCTCTCTCTTACACACATTCCATGAATACTTCCACACACCCTTGAAAATCAGTCACCATCCAGGCACACTGACCGAGTTTCCTCGTCTCTGGCGGCCATGTTTGAGAGTCTTCGCCCCTTTTGACAAACCCTCAAATTGAGATCCTTTAACGCTGCGGAATGAGTCAGAGCAGTGACATTTTTAACAAAGCTTAACCCTTGTTACCTTTTGGAAATGTCACCTCCGGTTCCCTGCTAATTACACATTCTGACACTTGTGCAGCCCGACGGTTCTGGCTCGTCACGTCTTTACATTCCTCCACTTTCTCTCTCTTCTCGTTAAACCTGCTGACAGGGCTGTGAGCTCATGTGAGAGCAGCTTTTCTCACCGGGTCGGTCCAAGCATTTCAGAGCCAGAGCAGTGAACAGTGTTATGGAAATCTCCCTCTCTATTCTCTCATTGTTCTGTGGTTTAGGGGTGCACAGCCGCCCCCCCAACACCCCCTTTCAGAGGGAAGCGTGAGACTGGTATGTGCCGATTCTAAAGGGTACTCTGGTGCATATTTGGAGAAGTTTTTAGGGAAGGTTTGACAATAAATAAATAGCTCTTTTGCTGTTATCAACCTCAGAAGTGTTAAAAGAAATAAAATATCAGAACCATACTGCATTTTTCGCAACTTTCTGATTTACTTTTGAGTGTAAAAATTGACGAAAGAGGTATGGTACGTATCCCGCATCACAGCAGCTTCTTGTCCTCAAGGGCCACCGTCCCTTTACCGACAAAATAACCGGTTTATGTTTTCAATTCTGCACCTTACCGTTAAAGCTCCTCAGAGCAACTTTCAGTTTGATTTGATTATGGCGCCTCCTGTGGACAAAGTTTTCATCTCATCCTTCTGCTCATCTTATCTCATACATGTGTAAGTACCATTTCTGGATCTATTATCTTTGCTCTTTAACCAGAAAGTGTGTCACTTATGATTTAAAAACCTCAAAAAAGTAAAATCTTTGTGGCTCACCTTAATGTGAAAATGATGAATCTTGTTGCTAGTCGTCGTATTTGCTCATTAAAAGACACCAAGTTGTTTCACCTCTAGCTAGAAACTCCTCACTGGAGCTTCAATCCAAGTTTAGCTGCTAGCCAGCTTTAGCTGTGTGCGACTGAATCAAAGAGTAACAGCATGTTTATCTCACACTGTGTCACAACAATAGACTGCTCTTCTATGCTGCTTTGTTTCCTAGATCTTCATGAGATTTGCTGAAATGATGAGGACATCACTTGAAAATCTCCCAACTTGTTCATGACATGTTTGAAGACGGACCTCAAACACTAAGGTCTGTCCATGGCTTGACCCAATCAGAGACGAGGCGGTTTGTGGAGCAGGGAGACTTAAAGAGACAGCAACTCAAACAAGGCTGAAATAAGGGTCGGTACAGAGGCTAAGAAAAATACACAGCACCCCCTCTTTAATTGAGCAAGCAATATATTAATATCTTACTAATATGGTATTAAACGTGTGCTCTTGCTTCCTGTTGTGTACTTTTACCAGGTCAAGTGACTCCACTGAAAGCCCAAAGAAAGAGAGGATTATCTCACGGTATCTATTATTCTTCTGCTGCTCTAAAATTCTAAATTAGATCATAATTACAGTTGTGTATCTGCTTTACGTCGTCACTTAAATATCCTGTGCCTTTCACAGAAGATTACGCCTGAGGGTCCCTCCTGTTGTCAAGAGCAACGACGTGAGCTTCCCCTTTGCTGCCATGGTGACTGTAAGAAGACCTTATGGTTCATATCCACATTTGACACTTATTTTTATCTCCCACTGTGCGTCATCCCCTTCCAGGAGTTAAAAAAAAAAGTATTTACAGTGGCACTGTATAAAAGCTTAATGCATCATCATTTTTAATTGATACAGTTTATGTACATCCAGTCATAATGCAGAGAAACGCCATCTTTACATCTGTACAATGTTCCAGTTGTTGTCAGTATAAAAGAAAGGGTTAATAATCACAAGAATGATGGTAGTAATCCCCAGTGTGGTGATACAGCAGGCTTTTAAAGGAAGAGCAGAAAGGAAATGAGAGCCAACAAACCCCCGATTTGAAAAGAAAAAGGTTGTCAGTGCAGGCTCACTGAGGTCGGGCAGTGGTTGTACCAACAGCGTCGACGCCGTGGCGCACATCAGTCATCACACCAAGCTCAAAATCTTTCTCTTTCTGTGAGCCTGGTGCTATTTTCTTCACATACTGAGAGGCCTCATTCCTCAAATTCCTCACTAAAGAAATTTTATGCCTCAAAAATACTCAGTTACACTTTAACTCCCACCCTTTCAATCCCTACATCCCTCCTAACTATCCATCAATCCTTGCTTCCTTCCATCCCTCCGCCATGGCCGCCTGCTTGACCCGCCTGCCTCCCCACAGTGCGTCTGCATATCACTCCCCTGCTGTGCTTTGTGCGGGTCAGTTTCCTAGCAACAGACAACAGCCGCGACAGGCCTCCGGGGCAGAGAGCGCCTCCTTCAGCGGAGCGGCTCAATCGCTCACTCCACACTCTGGTGTGAGGCTCTTTCTCTCTTCAACGGCGTGAAAGTTCAAGCAGACAGGCGGGACAAGGAAGGCTGAATCACCCCAGAGTGGGGACACCAAGGCTAAGATGGCGTGCGCTGTGGCCCCCTAAAGCAGCAGCTCTTAGTCTGTATGGGATTGTCATGAGGTAATACAGATGAAGACACCTGTATTACTGTAGAATCTCTTCATTAGTGCTGTAAATATCTTTAAAATATACTTTTATATATTTTAAATCCACAGTTTCTGTTACAAAAGGAGTAAAAATGACCCCCAGATGCTATTTACAGTAAAATATACTTTACAACTTTACAGTTACTGACTTACAGATTCAAATGAAAGACTTTGAATCTCGCTTGTAAGAAAAGTCAACATGTTTGAGTTGCAATCTGGCAGCTGCAGCATGTTTTTGGATTGATCAGAGCAGTGGTTGTGGAGTTGCAGTGAACTAGAAGTCTTCGCCATTGGATCAAAGCTAAAAGAGACTAAAGAGCCGATTGTGCTCTCGGAGAAGCGGCTACACCATCTTTTTTTTTTCAATCCTGTCTGCTTGAACTGCTCACTTTCAACATCCATTATCCTCCTTTTTGCATCCTTTTTCTCTGTTTCCTATCAACACCAGTACAAATATGCCCGTCACCTTTTTTTTTTTTGAAAAATACAACACCTTTAACACTTCCTTGTAAAGAAAAATACAAAAAAACGGAACAGTTTACAATCAAACACCCCTTCAGGCTTGGATATAACTCGTATAATGCTGACACTGTGACGGCATTAATCGGTACAGTTCAAGGATTTAACATCAATGCAGCATTTCATGTAGAATCTGTAAAACCATCATTAATAGTTTGTTATATTGTGGGATTTTTCCTTTTTTGTATTTATTGCTTGATTGGATGGCACGTGGGCAGGATTTTTGTAAAGAAGTGTTGAAATAAAACGGCCTCATAAGGAATAAAAATGCAGCAAGTACTGTCACCTTTGGCAAATTCTCACCTCCAAAAGTAGCCGTGGGTCATAGTGCGAATTAATGTCTTGTATATATTCCTATGATACATACAATTCATAACACAGGAGAAACTTTAATCCATATTCTTCATAGGAAATGTAAAAAACCAAAACTATCTGTACCGTAATAGCAAAACAAGACACAGTTGTGCTACAAGTGCTTATGTGTTCTTGGCACCTGTGGCCTCAGTCCAAGGTGAGTCCTTCTGAATTTGCCACAGCGGATCAAAGTCCTCACTCGAGGTAGAGAGAGAGAGGGAGTCCATGCTTTAGAGCCCCCGTTTAACTGCCAATGTGGCACATTCCTCCCTCACCCCTCGCCCTCCTCGTTGGGTGGAACATTCCAGACGACAGCCATCTTCCGAGACAAAAAAAAAATAATTTGAACGCCATCGGGTCGGTTAAATCCAGCAAAGATGACAGGTTGCGGTAAAATAATACAACGACGATATGCAGAGATACAGCTATTTACAATCACACAGAATGTCTAACATCTAATGTAGTGGTTTAGTCACTTCATGAAAGAACCAACAGCTGTTTTACACCCTTTTTCTTCCTTGTTTCTCTCATTCACAAAGTAAAACAAGCAACCAGGAAAGATTAAAACCTTTCTAAGACCATTAATGTTTGCAGTTTACATTCATGCCTGTGAATGTTTGCACACTGTCAAAGTAACACAACATTCCCACAGGATCTGTACATTTGTGCGCTTTTGATTACTTCCCCACCTGGAGATAAACTAAGTGAAATATTGATCATGACACATGTTGATAAATTCAGCATTTGGCTTGTTGAACCCCAAGATAAACTGAAACTACAAAAGTTGAAGCTTTGGCTTTCTCTAGCCTCCACTTCGGAATCAGATGATCCTTTTTTGGGTTGTAAAGCACTAAACTTAAAAAAAGCCTCTGCCGTCTTCGGAGGCCTTAATGCAGCATACCTTCTCAAACCTCGACCAATAGGACAGCACATCCGCACAAACATCACAAAACACATGAAAGAAAAGTTGTTTGTTGGATTGTACATCAGCAGAACGTTTTCCGAGGAAAGGTTTGTAACTTCGTTTACACTCTGGTTGAAGTTGCATATGCGGTAATTTCTACATTCTAACAATGAAGTCTGCGTCACCAGCTTGAAACGGGAGGTGAGAGTTCACAGGGTGTTCACATGGATTACAAAACAGGCTAGAAATAAATGCATTATAGTCAGTGCACTTTATCTTTACAATTCAAAATCACCCTTCAGCTACCTAAAGTCATGCAGTCCTCGTGGTTTTTGACCTCCAGCGTTTGATTCCAGTGCATAAGGCCTTAGCAAAGGCGTTTAAGTGATATTGTTCAGAATACGAGTTAGTACTGACTCTGCCCCCCCACCCAAAAGAAAAGAACCAAGGAGTATTTGAAATTTCATCTGGCAAAAAACAAAAACAGAGTTGGCAGCAGCAGAAATGGCTCATAATTGACAGATTTCACATTCGTCCACAAGCCCCAGAGCACAGTTTGTTTTACAATCCCCCTCAGCACTCCAACACTCACTCTGAACCTTTAGACTGGTTTGAATCGTACGGTAAAGACCAAAAATCACTTGCAGAAATAACTGGCATAAGTTTCAAGACATTTCAGATTTGTTCCCAAAGCCTCAGCACCACTGACGCCAATGTTCGCCAAGGTTCAGGAGCTGCAGGTTGGATGTTATTGACCTTTTTCAGTCTCATTCTGTATTTGGAAACATTCCAAAAAACAAACCTTGTCTTCCTTTACTTTGTCGACTCAGTGCGACATCAGTGGTATCTGTTGCTCCAGATATATCACAAAATACTCTCTGGTCTTTCTTTGACTCTTCAGCAACTCGAGAAAAGCAGATGCATCAAAGTATTGCGGGACATCCTCCTTGTGTCAGCCTGATCAAAACATCCAGTGCCATTTATTTATATACTTAGTACTGTTTTGATCCCTTCAGTGCATTTTTGTTGTGCCTTTGATAGAGATATCTAGTGTAAGTTCAAATAAAAGACAAATGAGTCATAAGTAGTTAAGTCTCCCTCAGACGTGGCTGGAACTCATGGCTTAAGAAAGAAGGAGGGAGAAGTAAGTACTGGACATAGACACGGGTCTCAAAGGCTTGATGTAGTTAGGTTCAACTTTGTCAGTGATTTGGTTCATGTAAACACCACTGGTTGTTTAGAAGAAGTGGACATTGCCTGGAGTGCCTTGGACCTACATTACATCAAATGTCCAGCAGGGGGGAAATATAACTTCTGATAACCCAAGAAGTTTTCAAGATTCAAGTTTCTCAAACCCAGCATGAAGTTTAGGTTTAGGATAATGGGCCAATTCAGATTGAACATTGACACTTATCTAGGACAGGGAAACCTGCCTGTAACCTTAAAATACCAGGGGTACAAAACTAATAGACCAACCCAAAAACGAACTCTAAAATAAAAAAAGCCCTAAGATACTTAATATAGCTGATTGTTTGGAAGTTAGTCCACCAAAGTGCACGTTGCCGTATACCTGAATTTATCTGCCACTGCCACTGATACCGATACCGTTGTCATCTGAGCTTTGTCACCTTGGGGATCTTGCAAACTGTTTCTTAACTGCTAAAAACATCAAATGTAACCCCTAGTTTTGCTCATATTTTTGTAATATTTGATGAAGTAAGCAGTAGATCTCGAGGAAACCCCACTTTGGAACTGCTGAGATACGGTAAATGAATTCGGGGGGGTTAATCGCCATAATTAACACTGCTAAAATTTACCTAAACTGAGATGCGGCCAGGTGTGTCCTGCGCTCACTTTTGGTTCCCAAAAATACTGAAATGATGCAGAAATTTAACATTTCGGCCCAACATTGCCACTGCCATGTCCACTTCTTTTATACAACTTGTAAGATATACCTTTAAATTTAAAAAGATAAAGAGTAGGGTGGAAAGTGCAAAAAAATGTAAGATGAAAAAACAGGTAGTTAAGGTTGTTCTGACACTGATTTGAGGACACTTTGTCAACTGGATCCAAGTCTAACCTTTGGGTGATATCACTACCCTGCTGGCCGTGTTTCCTCCATCTGCGTAAAGTAAACTTGACATTAGGAGCTGGGGTTTTATTTACGTGTTTCATGATATACTGCATGGGAGTACATGTTTTTCTGTAGCGTTGTCCGCCAAATGCCCATTGTTGACCTTCCAAGTGTTTGGGAATCTTCCCACAAGCTGGTTTTATTGGAGGAAATCTCATTTTTAGATTAAGGAGCACTGGCTTGTGTCTGGTGTTGATTTTAGGAAATGAAATAAACCTTCATAAAAGTACAAGTCTATGATCCACTGTATTCCATGTGCTAGGAGTTTCTCCCCTAAAAGTTATATTTGCATTCAAAGACACATTTCATGCAAATGGTACAATTTGTCTTTTTTTCCATACAAAGAAACACACATTTCTTTAATATGTCCATTATAAAAAGCTTCTTTTGTTTTTATAATATATATGTATTTATATATCATATTTATAAATTCTACACTTTTCCAGGGCAGGCACCGTACACACACCGGGTACAGAGGCATGCCACACTTGCATTGCTTTTTGCATTCTACAGTTGGCTGGCAGGCGTGATGTCATCCAGGAAGTGCTGCGTTTTCACCATGAGACGCACACACTTTCGCTGTTTGCATCTCATGCATATAGCTTCTCCGAGAGCATTGACTCACCACCTGGATGACATCAGACAAAGAGGCGGGGCTCAGGGTTGGTCCAACAAGCTTTAAATGGAATAATAAAAGCAGTGCAGCAAGGCTCTGTGGCGCATGCAGAAATGGGTGGAGGAATGGGTGTGGCCTGGGAAAGGAGAAGTCAAAGGTCGGTGGAGGGTTCAAATGGTAGGTTTGGGGTCAAGCCCAGGGTTGCAGACAGATTCATGAGTGGGGGAGGGGAAACATTTGAGGGAGGGTCACTGCTAATTTCATGATGATTACATTTCTCTTCTTTTTTTTTTTTTCTTTTTTTTTGACTTATGTGTTTTTTTTGGCTTGTTTTTTTTTCTTCTTCATTTTTAACTTTTTACAAATAATGGTTCATGATGACACAAATTAGGCTCAGATTGGTGAATGGCTGAATCTACTGCTGGTTGTGGTCAGAGAATGGAGATGGAGAGGAGTGCAATGAGAGAAACTTCAGTTCGCTACATGAGTTTTCAGCTGTACATACAATATAAATACATGAAGGAGGGGGAACACTCATGCCGTTACACTAGTTTTGATAATTAGTTGCTATTTGTGCTCAGTTAGGTACGCTAGGTTTGCAGGTATTGCTTGTATGTTTGACCCAAGTTGTTCCCCAATAACCTGGACTATGCAAGGTTGCGGCTACTTTGTGTTTGTCGTACCTTTGACGATAAAATTTGCATATTACAATGTGGTAATATGTGTGTTACAAAATTACTAATTATCAGTCAAATAGTAAACGTATTCAAAATGTTAGAATTTATCTTCCTCAATCAGTAAACAATGAAGTACACATAAAAAGTAGTTGGTTAGATAATACTCGACTTGTACCAAGAAAGTGTGCGTCTCTTTGCGCAAAATAAAAAGTTGTTCTGCAAAGACATGGTCTTTACACACACACGCACGCGCGCACACATACACAGTCACAGACACTGCATACACACACTCACACACACACAGACAAGCTCTGACATGCAGCTATATTGTTTCTCAGGACCTGGAAATTCACCTCAACCAATCAGAGACCCTCTCTGCAGCATTCGAGAGAAAGGCAGCGATAAACTGAGGGCAGGAAACAATAGACAGGGAGGGAGGAGGGAGAGCAGGGTGCGAGTGGAAGATGGGCTGTGTTGATTCGAATCCATGCAGGATGCAGGAAACAGCGCATATTCCGGTCACCATCCTGCCATCCTTCTCTCTCACGGCGGGGGTCTGTAACACACTCTCGCTGTGCTTCAATATGGTGTCTTGGGAGACTGGCGAGTTGCCAATTGACATGATTCTTGTGTTTTGATTGAGCTCAGTCCACAATGCAAGCTTTAAAATGCAGGAGTGCAGCGCTTTTTCAAAAGAGAGTGTGTTTCACAAGCACCCCCGGCTCGTTTTGCGCTCAGGAAAGCCGTATTTGCACCTCCCAACCAGTCCATTGCTCCGTCCACCCGCCTGTCACAAGATGTCTTGTCGAGCTGTTTCTAAACCCGTCTGTTAAATTGGGAAATCAGAAGAATGTGGGAAGGAGGGGAAGGTTTGAGGTAATGGGGGAAGGGCAAAGAGATGACATTGGGGAGTTGTAATGAAGGGGAGGTATTGATCAGAGTCACATGATCTTGAAACCAAAGGGGCCTGGCTGGGTGCCTCGTCAGGGTGCTGGTTGGATGTCGTCTACAAAAGCCAATTAAATTTCCTCCCTCCGTGGAAAGGGAGGGGTAAAGGTACCAAAAATAGCTTAAAAAATTGAGATAAAAGAAACAAAGTCTTTAAAAATGTGAAAGTATAATAAAAAACAACAGCAACAAAAGCATAATAGTAATGAAAACGTTAGTGACTGTAAAGATGAAGTAGTAGAAGTGTTAAGTACTTGAAGTTATCTCTAATGACACAAAATAAATAAAAGCTGTCAGAGTAGAGGATGCGGTCGGGGCTTTCGGGTGAAAAAGGGTCGTTGCTCTCTCTCTCTCTCTCTGTCCCTCTCTCTCTTCCCATCTCCCCCTCTCCATCTCTCTCTCTCCCTCTCTCTGTCGCCTTTCACTCCTCACGGAGCTGCAGGCGGTAGCGACTGTAGCGGATCTGGAAGAAGAGCCTCTCCAGCGGCGAGCGACTCATCCCAGGGAGCCTGTAGTCCTCGCTCTGGCCCGTTCGGCGGAAGCCAAGTGACTCGTACAGCTTGTGGGCAGCCAGCTTGACGGCCGTCGTGCCGAGGACCACAGCGGCGTAGTTGTTCCGCACAGCAAACTCTAGGACGCGACGACCCAGGGCCTTTGCAATGCCTTTGCCGCGGTAGTGGGAGTCCACTGACATGCGCCGCAACTCAACCGTGTTGTCATCCTCACGACCTTGTGCCGCCACGATTCCCACGACACGCCCATCCAAGACTGCCACCCAGAAACAAGAGCCTAACAGAGACAAGAATGAAAAAGTTTGGTGTAATTACAGTAAAGTGACCCAGTACGTGAAGGTTACTACAAGAGTTGAAACATTCTGAAGAGCATTGAACAGACACAAGAAGTTTGAAACCTGCCTTACGTGGGTACTTTACCTATTTGATGATTAGTTAGCCTGATACTGGTAAAAAGCTTAAACCTAGTTACTCTAAAAAAACTACGTTCCTTTGGATTAGACAAATTGCGTGTCATAAAACCAATCTAATTTGTGTACTAGTTAGCTTAAAAAATACCAGTCTGCTGGGCATCCTTTCCACTTTCTTCGCAAAGCTAAACCAATTAGCTGCTGGTGGTTGCTATGCAGCTAGAAACTGACTTACATGTGGTGTCAGACTTTTGTTGAACCTGTGCCGACAGCATATTGATGTACTTTCCAGAAATGCTAGTAGAAGACAAGACCTGGGAACTTAAATGTTCTTATATACTGTGAAACAAAGACCAAAAAAATCCAATTTCTAGTTCTTTGGCTTTCCACTTGAGAGAAATTAAGGCTCTAAAATAATGACTCATGAGTTTAACAGAATAGTCTTTTTTGAATGAAAGGGAAAGTGAAAGGAATGAATAAGTGTTTGGCTCCAGAGAGTTAAATCAGAATGAACGGTCTTTCTCTCCATTAGCAGTGTGTTGCATCATGTCCTAATGGCCTTAACGCTCTGAGAGGAGGGAGAATAGAATAAAAGATGCAGGGAGAAGATGAATGAAGAGGGCAGAGACCAGAGTCTGACTGGTGCTTAATGGCATTAGCCACTCAGGGAAACACTGCTGATTAAAAGCTCAGGCATGACGGAGTGGTCACTCAGGGCTCACAGCGCAGCGGAGCACAGACACATATTGTATTGGACAGGAGGGTTTAGCTTCGTGATGCAGGGGATAAATCTTACTTTTTGAACCACAAAGAGGGAAAAAAGACTCAAATCACAGTCAGACGCTCTGAAAGGTGAATACACATGTTAACAGACAATGCCCCACCACCAGAAGAGATGTCTTTTCTTTTGATACAAATCTATATCCCTGCTGCTGTGTCCAAGCTGTCTGCTTTTATATTGACTAGACACACAAAATGACTACTTTTCCACCTTTGACGACATTTTTAAAAGATGTATTACCAGTCTTTCTTGCTTTCTTTCTTTCTCAGTGTATCCTCTGTAAGATGCTTTATCATGATTGGTCAAAACCTGATCACCTGCTATGTCAAATTAGTTCCTAAAAAGAGCTCAGAGTATAACTCCTGCTTGTTGACACCATGAACTGCAAGATTGGACAAAATTGTTGGCTTTCATTTACATCATATTGGAAATTATGTGCCTCAAACATTAGCTTCTAATAGTATAATTTTGAAAAAAGAAAACAGGCTGAAACTTTTGATTCCTTTGAAGTGATATTGGAAAACAATGAGGCTTGAATGTTAGATATTGTTAGCAGCATATCAGTTAACAATGTGGCTAAAACATTGTCTTCCATTAGCATCACATGGGGAAAAAAATTGAGGCTGATTTGTTAGCTTGTTAGCATCATATTTGTTATTAAAAAAAGAAAAAAAAATGTTTCAGTTATGAGTTAGTAACTAAGCAATGAGTGGGATAATGTATGTTTTGTGGGTAGTTATGGGAAATGCAGTTCAGACAAAGTGAGACAAGACCTCCCTACTTAGTTTACGAAAAAAATTAAGCAAAAAATTTTAAATAAAACCCCAGAGATTTAAAAAAGACTCTAGTAGAAAAAACAGTTCCCAAATTCGAAACCCCTCTGTTTGCATAATCTTCACAAAACTCACTTTTCAATCTGCGGTTCACAGATTGTTAAATCCTCTTGAGCAAACAACATTTTGCGTCATCGTATTATCTTTGAATCATAATGAAGCATCCTTTTAAACTCAATCAGCAAGCAGTAGCTCGGCCTTTTCTTTGCGATCATAATCTTTCAAGCGAAACGACCCCCTGGACCTCCAGTTTCATATTACATAACCCTCGTCAAAACAGCCTCCATCAATGTCAGCAGTATTTACGACATGTTGGCAGTGGTTACACAAAACGCCATCTGTTTGTTATAGATGAGGTTAATCTGACGTTTTCGTGACTGGCAGCGTTTGACCTGCGGACAGTAAAAATCTGCATGTTCATGAACGCACTCCCTGTCCTTGCCTCTTTTCTTCCTCTCCCTTATTTGAGCTGAATCTCTTGCTATTACACAAACCAGGCGGTGCGATTAGCATCAAGCACCGTGTGTTTGGAGGGATTTGATGCCCCTGTAGGTCGGTGTTAAGCTGATTCAGAGGCTTCTGTTTCTGACTCAAAAAAACATTATCGTTATGGGATGCAGCTGCAACCAAAGTTGGGCGCTGGTTCGCCAGGACGGTAAACTTACAGCAACTGGTGTCATTAATCTCTTGTAATTCAGATCAGTTTATGAGAAGATTTGCTTGTTGCCAAAAGAACAAACTTTTGCATGCTGAAATTGTCAATTGAAGTGACAACAAGGGAAGTTCACAAAAGGATGTGATCAAAAACATATTTTGCATCCAATGTCTCCAGACATCAGATCACTGTGCAGATCTCTGATGTTTTTTCAGATACTGATAGTTGCCCTTAAAAAACAACCAACAGTTTTCTCTAGATGTCAGTTTAAGGCATCAAAATGTGAAGGCGATTATGTGGAGTGTTTACGTATGAGATTGTTTGTACACAAGCAGTAATTGGTTTAGTATCTGGCAGCCGTCCCTAATGCTATGGAAGGATGTTTCATCACAGACAGATGTCAGACTCATGTGGCACTCTGCTGGCATTATTACGCTGGTGTGCGGCGCAGGGAGGAGGGTTATACTTCCATAAAGCCCTTCTGACCATCTGTCTGAACTGAGCCTGTGCCAGCAATGAGGACAGAACAGGAAGGCACGCAAGCCAACTACCAATCTGCCCATCAGACTGTGTGTATTACTTAATACTGCGTCTAGTTGACATCCCTTGACTCACATTACACGCTGAAAGAAATGAGGATGTTTTGTGTCTTATACCCCTCCTCTCTCCTCAGACTCTGCCTTTCTGGTGAAAGCTGAGCTGGATATATTGACCTCTAATCTCCCTGACATAACAACTCCAGGAACTTTACATCTGCTGCTACTGGCACTTTAACTGCGCGGATTAAATGAGTGATCATTGTTTCTGCTGGGAACTGCACTTCCTGGAGATGGATGGATAAAGAGAGAGAAAGACGGAAAGAACAAAAAGGACATAGATAAAGCTGGAGCAGAAAGAGGCATGATGTTGTGCTCCTCTGTGAGATTAAGATGCTCTAGATTAGTGACTGAAACGTTACAGTGGATCGAAAACAAGTGATGTTTTCAAGTGTGTGGTAAAAGTAATGATACTTTTTTCTTGAGGATCTAATTTGGAGTCTGATTCTCAAAGATTCTTGGACCGCAGAGGCAACTGTTGGTACCTGACAGCAATTTAGGTTATTCAGTGAGTCATACCACTTAAGTTCTATCAGAAGTAACCTTTTCAAGCACTGGGTTGATTGTATTCAAGGTCCATCCATCCCTTTTCTTTCACCTGGCCAAGCAAATCAGCCTTCCCCCTAGCAACCCTGTCCAGCTGGGGAATCCAGAGGCATCCCCTCCAACAATTTCTGTCTTAATCCCACTTAAAGAAACCCGAATCACCTCCAAAGGGGGGCATCTAGGACACACCAGTCAGTCATGTGATTGAACAAAACCCAGAGACATATGAAGCCATTCAAAGTTGTTTGAGAGTAGCTGTGGGGTAAGCTTTCAGAGTCTTGAAAATGAGTGGGTGGATTGACAAGTAACTTAGGCACACGATTGCGCCACTTAGGGCAACCCCTTTGTTTAACAAGTCCTTTGAAGTCTTGCATAGATCTACTACTTGTTCAGACTAAGTTTTAGGTTGTGATAAGAAACATTAGAGGCGCAGATATGGCCTACAGGTTTGCCAAAAGTTGCACTCTATGTGGTCAGCGAGTGAGTGGGTGGCTTTTTTAAGCAATGTACCTTACAAGGTCTGTGAGCTTTTGGAGCAAGGGTCGTGTGGACACTCAAGAAATTGCAGTCTTTGACCCCTCTGAGTTGTTTTCAACGGGGGAGGCAGCTGCTTGATTCAGACCAACAAGTGACTACTGAGTTTTCTGTGAGCATCACTTCTCTCTCTTTGAGGCAGACTGAAGGGAGAAGGCTGTGTTCAAGTCAGAGTGAGGGTGCAGATTTTTCTTTTTGGACCACCAAGATCATCTTGTTGTGGATTTGGGCGTCAGTGTGAGGAGTTTGGCAGATTGTGATGAGGGAATCAAGGGATGGAGACACTCTTGTGTCTGACAGTTTTGGTGGGGAAAGGAAAATAGCCATCTGTGCACTAATTTCATTAGTTTAGCTTAGTCTTGTTCGTGCAGTTTTTCTCAGACTCAGAAGGTCTAATCTGAAAAGACAAGGCGATAAACATTTGACTGTCTCTTTTCAGGAAGTCCCAAACCCCCTGTTGCTTCCTTCCAGCTGCTCCTTCCTGAAGACTTGAGCTTAATGCAGCATTAATATAGAGCATCAACCATGTTTTAGTGCACAACTGAAGCCAGAAAGTCGAATAAATGAGCTCACTCACTCAGAAAGAGGTACAATGAAAAAGATCATTCATGTGTCCGTTAGGGAGAAGAGCAAGCAGAGTGGAAGGAGGGAGGTGAAGCATCTGCAGTAACAGTAATCGTGATGAGCCTGAAAGGATCTATTATTGCTGCAAGGGCCTACGAACAGGAGGGGGGGTGGGAGGAGAGGATCGACCATTATTACAGAGGGGGAGGGGGAACTGGAGAATACAGATGAGATCTCAGGAGGGAAAAATAAATCATGGCAAGGAGTGAAAGAGAGGAAGAGCTCGTCTAATCATTCAGAACGATTCTCACACCAGCTGGAATCAGATTACTATATTCTTAATGCAGTGGATCAAATTTCTTTCACTACTTTTCAGGGATATTAATAAGCCTTGGTGCTGGTGGGTGGGAGTGTTAAATACTGGCTCTTATGAACCCGGTGTGAAAACACTAAAAAAAAAGCCGTCTAACAAGATTATTCTGTTTTTTAATTTTCCTTCAGATAAAACCTAGAGCGCTAATTCAGTCGATGCGTGTTCAGTCTAGACGACGCCTCGATGTGCTGATCTGAGCACTCTGTGGGTGTTAGCCCTGAGGAAGCATTGATACAATTAGCTTTGAAACTCCTGTTAGGAGTTTTTATCTGACTAAAAACTGAACCAAACCATCAGTGAAAAGATAAATTTCTTCCATAAAGTCGTTCATTAATGTTTAAAAACACCAGTAGAGATGGGTGTTGATCGAGCTGATTACCTGCATGCGACTGAAACAACCTAGTCATACATTTTCTCTGGCAAGGACAATCCAATAAGTCATACATATTAGTGTCAATATAATGCAGGGTTTTGCTATGCAAGCGGTCTTGAGCATCTTTATGTTTTAAACAACACATTTTGCTTCTCTTCACTTCTTCTCTTTAAAATTTTGTCCAATTTTCACTGTTGAATTTTCAAACTATATGGCTTCTTTAGGAGATGCTTGCTATGACTTTTCCTTTTTCTAGCTTTTAAACTTTTTTACTTATGTTGCATTTTGTCACAAAATGTTCCCACTTGAAATGAATGGAAAACCTCATCCTTTCTGCCTCAAACTCCTTCAACTTCAAGGAGTTTGAGCTTCAGCGTACTCCAATTAAAATGAAGAATTTTGGCTTGAAAGCATTGGGCAATGACTTTGGATGTCTATAACTTTAAAGTTCCTGTACCACAGCTGCACCAAGCTAGGATTTGCACCTGCCAGATAATCAAATAATCAAGAAGTTAAAACTCCTGTAAGGATTTTTTTTCTAGCCGCGAAATCAGCTAGAATTGATACAAATTCTGCTTTATGACTTAAGCGTTAGGGACAAAATTTGTGATATTTTGTGAAGTTATTTTATACGACCGTCATCACTGACGCAGGGTAGGTGGATTAACACCTGGATGCCAAAACGAGAGATTAGTCATGTTGCACATTTGAATTCTAAATTGAAGATGGATAGGATATGTATGGGACAAGTTCAGTTCAAAGACCCAACCCATCTGGCTTTGTTCAGAAGCGGCACGAAAATCAGCTTAATCCAAAAGTTCCTGACAGGAGCTTTGAACAGTGTATGTTTCATATTAAGAAAAAGAAATATCCAGTTTGTAAGTTTAATATTCTTCACTTTCTTTAAAGACGCTCTGGAAACACACATCCTTCTTTATGCCCTTTCACAAAACCACACTTAAAGTGTGAGACACACCCTCCTCCTCAGGTCAGAGTGCACGTTGCGAGTATTGATTGGTCTGTCACGTATAACTCATGCCTCAGCAGTTTCCTTCGCCGTCACGGACAAACGAGGGCGAGAGAGGAGAGAGGAGGCGATTGCCGGACACAGGACGCACTGTCCACACATGAACACAAGCACACAACAAGCATGCAGCTGCGGAAAATGAAAGATTCATGTGTATTGAGCGCTTAAGGAAACCTTTAGCTTCAGCTTAGCCTTTAAGCCAAACTTAATACACGGAGGAGGGTGCATGCATTCATGTGAAGTCAGCTCTATAAGTGGATTTTTACAGTTTCCTTGTTTTGTCTTTAGACATTTTAAAGCTTTCTTCCTCTGGTTTATCACTGTTATTGCTGCTACTGCTACCAGGCCCCTCCCTCTCTCTTTCTCTTTCCCCCTTGGGGGTCAAAGGCCAACAGGCAGGGCTTGACACTCTCCCTCAAAGTGCTACTGTTAGCTTCAAAAGTCTAGGTCTGGGTATTGTATATGTAGCTTCTTTTAAACCAAAACAATTCACTCTTAATATACGAGCAAAAAGAGATATCCCCCATGTATCAGAAACTTATCAGCTGTCCAATAACAGGATTAAGAAAGCTCATCTTTCAGTATGAGCAGCTGTGATTGGTCACAGAGGGAGAATACATCATGAGAAAATACACATCCCTGCTGCTGACACCTCATCTGCTCCCTCCGTCGAATGTCTTTGTTCAGTATTGATTCAGGCAGAGTGTAAAACAAATGTCGCACATGTTAACGCAGGTTCAGCATTCAGCCAGAGAGACGAGCTTCAGTTTCTCAGAGTCTGCAAGCTACGAGGAGTAGAAATAAAACATGACATGAAGCAATCTGTGATCACACTTAATTATGTGGTCAGGGTGTGAAATTATACTCCAGGGAGGAGTTTTCAGCTGGTCAAAAAATAGACTGGAATTAAAACTGATGTGAAATGTTTGAATGTTGTCAGGATGAGATGATCAGATAAATACTTAGTAGGTAGTTTTAGGACAAGATCAGGGGAGATACGATGTATGATTTTTTCCCCGAAGTCATCAAAAGCATCACTAACCAGAAAAGCTAAAGCTGTCCATTATACCAAAGTTTTAAAAAGATGCATTGATTTATTTAGTTTTTGTTAGAAAAGCAAACTAGGCTACTACTATTCTGTGTTTTCAGTCTTGATGCTAAGCTAACTGTGTAGGTGATTTGAGCTTAACGCTGAACTAACCTTTTTTTTTTGTTTGTTTTTTTGTTTTGCAATGTTGGCTTTTTCCAGCCAAGAAGGCTACAACTTCTTTTAAGTATCTGTTAATATGTTTCTTGCATATGATTGATGAAAACAATCGGGAACTGGCGCAGTTTTGAGTGTTTTCGTGTTTTGAGATCTCAAAGTTAAAAGCTAGTAAAGCCCAAAACCTAACTATGTTCAATTATGGATTAAAAAACTGCAGACATAGGATGTAAATTCTAACATAGTACAGGCAAAAAATGCTCATTTATGAATATTATTGGTTTCATTTCCTGGAAAAAAGACCCTTTGATTAATCTCTTTGTGTGCTCTAGTGGTATGAGTATTAATGCTATGAGTAAGTATAACTGTTCACTTTTGCTGGTTAATGGACAAATGGTCCAGTACATTATTATTCTCTATTTCTTTCCAGCTATTAAAGAAGTCTGAGGCTGTTTGCTCCACTGGGAGGAAAAATCACATCCTCTGTGCCAGAATGATGGATAACCCAGATGAGTCCCTGCAGCGCCTCGCCTGCACCTTCACAGAGATGAGAAATAGAGATGAAGAGAAGGAGGAGGAGCGATACAGGTAGGAGAGAAGGAAGGGGAATCTGTGACTGTAACTGCAACAGGAGAAAGAGATAGAAGAGAAGAGGAGAGACAGAAGAAAGCCCTATTAACATGAGGAGCTCCACTGTGGTGTCAGAAACACACCCAGGAGACTCTCTTCTTTTTGTGCTCACCAGAAAGCTGTTTGTTTCTCTTTTTCTCTCCTGCACATAAGTCGTATATCTCACAGCTGAGGAGCACACACACACACACACACACACACACACACACACCCCTCTGATGCCCCCATTTTCTCTCCGGCTCTCTAGCACCTCACGGAGTTTCTCTTTGGCTCTCTTTCGTTCGCTCTGAGCTAAAATAAGCACAGCAGGTACAGAGGGAGGAACCAGTCTTTAGCATGTAATACACACACACACACACACACACACACACACACAGAGCTACAATAACTAGAAAGTGTTATAATACCCTCTGCATTGTGCGACCCTGCAGTGGTCATAATGCCTCATTAAACAGCCAGTATGTCTGAGTGGGTATCACTTCCAGTCAGGAGGATTTGGCTCAGTGTCTAATGCTGCCCTCATTAAATTACTTTCACTTTTTGGGCACTGAGCTGCTTCAGAGTGACTTATAGCGAGGCCACAAGGAGCGAGTCAAATAGGGGGAATCTTCCTCGTTCTCTGTTTACAGTCGGTTTCTCCTCCTGATGAAATATTCAAGTATTTGTCTTTCTTTTACAACATGTAAGGATTAAGTAATGATAGGTCAGACAGCACCTTACGTAAATTCTCTGTAAGGAGACAGGAAAATTGCAAAGTAATGAAATTATTCAAAAGATGCTGACAGCTGGAAAAGATTTTTTTATGTCCATCTCTGTTTTATGTAAAACCTGTGTTTGCGACATGTTAATCTAGAGTTAGCTGATGCTTGAGCATGTAACCGCATCCCACAGTTGGTAATGTATGTCCATGGTCCAGCAAAAAAGCGTAAACTGCTTGTTAAATAAAACGCAAAACGACTACAATTGTCTCCAGGGGAAGGGACTAGGGTAGTTTTTGGAAAGTATGTGCTTTTTGACCTCAAGAACATTAACCATGAACTAGGGACTTTTTAAAGAACTATGCACTTCTAGACATCAGTTACTTTCTGTAAGAACCAGAGACTTTTTGAGGAACTTAATAGTTTTAAGCTGTAAGAACTTTCCTTTTTGAGGAATCATGTGTTTTCAAATGCAGGAACTTTACCCAGAAACTAGAGAGTTTTAGAGGAAATCTATGTCTTTTTTTTCTGTGGGAACTATTCACAAGAACTAGGGACATTCAGAAGAACTATGTGTTTTGGACATCAGTAGCTTTACATAAGAACTATGAACTTTTTAGGAACTAAATAGTTTACAACTGCAAGAACTTTCCCAAATAACAAGGGGCATTTTGAGGAACAATGTGCTTTTAAACAGGACCTAGGGTATAAATTTTGCTTTAGTGTCATAGATTTACCCCTGAACTGTTTCTGTTTGGGGCAAGTTCATTCCATAGATCCAGGAACTTTTGGGGGCTGGGGTCTGCATGCTGGATTGTTTCTGATTGGTGGAGCACCAGTGGTATAATTATTTCATCTCTCCCACCCAGCTGTGATGGTCTTGGTTTAGTATTTCCTAAACAATGCTCCTCTTTGCCCCTGATTATGTGTCAGCTCCTGGTGTTTCAGTTTAAAGTGTGACCCTGTAAACTGGAGACCTTTAACTGAATGTGTCAGTGGATATCCACTTTACAACTACTGATTTCAGCTACAGCTTAAAATATACTTTAAAAAAAACCATAGACTTCTCCAAGTGGTAGAAAAATGTATAGACAGTGTTTGTGGTTTTTAGTGTGACTTTACCCAGAAGTTATGTTACTGCTCTCAAAGGAAGCTGCAAGTCATTTCAGTTTGACAGCAAAACCTAAAACTACAGACTTGCAAAAGGATCATTTTCTTTTATACTTCTCTGCAAAGAAACATTCTTCATTAAGCTACAGTATTTATTCAAGGTATCTTCTAGCAAGCACGCTGTAGCTGTTAACAGGCCATAGGTGGAAATATTGATCGGCAGATTTACTCATTATTGGTTTATCGCTTCCACTAAAAGACTCAGAAAGAGAGATGGATGGAAAAAGGAGGAGGAGTTTGAGTGTTCAAAGAAAGCCCTTCCAGCTGATGCTGTATTTCAACTGCATCAATTTTAATCTGTCAAGCTCTAATTGGACTGTTACATTTGAATAATTGATTTTTAGTAATTAAAGCCCTGCGCAAAATCCTTCTGTTCGGCTTTTTGAATTTACCCTGATCGGTTGAATCATACGTTCAGTTGTTATTTTAGTAACTATGTATACTTCCAATCGTTGTCCCTTCACTTCACTGTGGTTTACAGCCTCTCTGCCTTCACACACACACACACACACACACACACACACACACACACACACACACACACACACAGGCTTTATTATGTGTGAGATGAAAGAGGTGACAGCTGGCCTTAGGAGGCAGCAGAGTGAGTGATCACAGCGCACACAAGGAGGAGATAAGAGTATTGATCGCTGTAGTCTCTCCATGTGAGCAGGGACATGTGGCTCCCGTTAAATCTGTTCCTATTACCTGAGAGCTTCGACTTTATTACATCCAGATTACACAACTTCAGAGGTAAAAACTAAAGGAACTCTCAACGTAACGAATCAAATTTATATCTATTGATACAACAATTCAGAATCCATACACCACCACACTTGTGTTACGAAACGTAGATATAAAACAATGCTGCGTTGAATTAGTGACGTTTTAGAATGAAAACTGTCAAGGAGACCAAACTCCACTGACTTGGCTAATTTTACCAAGGCGGCTAATTTAGTAAACAAAAATGGAAGCTATATGAATCAGCAGTTTTCTGGTGCGTCAGATTTTACACAAATGGTAACAGTTTAAATGACACAATGTCATGTGGATTATGTTAAAACCAAAGCTGTAAAGACTGAAAGTTGGAATTAGCGACCTAGCCTAGCCTAGCCAAACGTGCGGTTGCTCTGTACAGGGGCAGCGTCCGGTGAAGTTTGTAGTTGTTAATGATACTTTGTGAAAAATGAATTGAAAAGCTGCAATACCAGAATATGATCCTTAGGAATTTAGTGGACAATACTTTGAGTTAGTTTTATAATTTTTCATAGATAGAATGCTAAAAGATATCAGAAAATATCAGAAACATTTTTTCTTTTGTCATTATAAAATTACAGCAGCGAAAGTTCTTAAAGCTTGGGCATTGATAAAAATCCACAGCTAAAATCTTAGAAAAATGAAACTAGGCATGGTTTTACCAGTCAGTACGCATTAGCTAACAACCTGAAATGCAGTATACGTATTGTATCTAAACAAATCCACAGCGACAGTCTAACAGCACAATGGTTGTAACAACAGCCATGATATTGTAAAGCTTTACTACAAGGATTTAAAGAAGTACAGATCAGAGCTAGGCAATTAATTGCAAATTAGATTGAATTGCAATATGGCCTGTTGCAATAATCTGACCCCAGACTGTGCAATATTTCTTTAACCTTGAATGTGTCAGAATACCAGACATTATTTTTTGCCGAGATATCTTAAGCTCTACACACGTTACGCAACCCTGCTCAACTTCAGAGCCATGAATACTGAATACTACCTTTGCAAGAGCAACAATCTAAGTGGTGAAAAGTGGCAAAAATGTCAAGACGTAGCTATAAAAATAAGTTTAAGGTGGCAAAAATGGTCAAACAGCAGCAAGAATTGGTAGAAAGTTGGAAAACAGTAAGAAAGCAGCAAAAAAAAGGAAAATGGTCCAAAGTGACCAAAAAAGAATGAAAAGTGACTTAAATGGGCAAAAAGCAGTAACGAGTACCAATGTAGTTGTTAATGTCGATGTTCATTTAACAACATCTAAGATTGAGAACCTAAAAATAACATTAATCCCAGTGGCAATGTACGGAAAAATAATCACTAGTATTGTTTTTGCAAATCATTCAGCCCTGACAGATGTGCCGAAGAGGATGTAGTTTGGCATTATTTTGTTCTGAAAAATGGATAAAGTTACATGTGCATGCACTGGCTAGCTCTGCTAATGTTAGCTACACATGTTTACCTGTAGGCACAGTGATCCCATGTGTAGCCACGTGGAATAAATCATGCTCAGCTCTGACTTTTCACTGAGTGTTTACTTACTGTTAGACTCAGAGTTAGTCACAATTACAGTTCCACCCACTCTAACTCGATGCTAAAAGCACAAACTGAAAATGTCTTTTACTTCACTGAAGTGCGTTGTTTATTTGAGGAGTTTCAGGATGTTTTAAGTTATTTTTTCTGGTGTGAACCTTGTTGCATTCTCAAGATTACACACTTCTAAATGCCATGCAATGTTGTGCATTCATTGCATATCACACAAACTTAATAACAACCAACAGTGACACATGAGGTGCCTCTCTGTTAGGAATTTATGTCGGTACCCAGGTGTCCGCCCCCTCCCTTTGGGCCCATTTACTTCGCATGGATATAATCATTAGCATTGTCACAGAGCGGTGGTGCCTGACCCCCTCTAAACCATCACAGCCCTGTGGCAATAATGGGAATGCTAAACTGCAACTGTGCACGCTCTGGATTACCCAGCCTGAGGGCAGAGTGTCAGAGGGGAAGAGACAATAGGGGGTAATGTGGTGGCTTAACCAAAACCTATTTTTCACCAACTAATTGGTTCGAGTGAAATGTGTCCAACAGATTTCAGGGCGTAAGAGACGTGTTAAGAAAAAGTGTTTGGCTTTAAACTTGACTTCAGTAGGAGAATAAATACTTTGACATGACACTAGAGTTCAATTGATTTTTCCAATTAGAAGCTTTGGCAGAGGAAATGAGCCGTGTTCCTGCAAAAAGTGTATCAGCAGTTTTCTCTACACAATCGATAGCCCCGTGATGCAATGCCTCCTCCCTCTCAGCTTTCTCGAGAGCGAGAGGATCTCCGTGAGGAAGCAAGTGGGGGAAGGAGAGGAGAAGAGATGGGGAGGAGGGGTGGGAAACAAGGGTAGAGAGGAGACAAGAGCTGCATATTTGATGAGTTGCCTCTGGATGGCCTAAGACTCTCTTGACATCCCTTTAATGGAGTCTCTTGCAGGTTTGCCTTGATTAAAATTGTCGGTAAAATCCTTTTAAATCAGACATTCTCAAAGTCAGGCTCAGGGGCCAATCGTGGCTGAGGTCCATTTTTATGCAGCCCCAGGTTTCATCGTATGTCACTATAATTAATCATGTTCTAAATAATGTGTACATTTACCGTTTCTGTCAGGCGCTTGAAGAAAACCCCAGTATGTAAAATAAAAAATCTGGACTGTGAAGAGTCCACTAATATGAAGCTAAAACTCTATGCAATCTGAAGAACAATCTCAAGAAATGCGTTGAGCAAATGCGCTTCAAATACGTTGAGTGTTCAAAAAGCACAAAAGTGGACACTAGACCAGACTAAAGCTATGAAAGAAGAACAAAAGTTGATGCATAAAATGGTTCAAATGTTAATTTAGAAATATTTGGGGCTAATTTTTTCTGTCAATAGTGGTTTTTAAAACAGTGATACAGAAGCCCATTTCCTGAGTTAAAAAAAATAAAAATGAGAACATGGATTTGTTGAGAAATTTTTGCACATAGAAAGTTAAAATTTTGAGATAAAAAGTCAAAAATTTGAGTTCAAAAGTCAAAATTTTCTGAAAGAAAAGTCAAAGTTTTGAGATAAAGAAGTTAAATTATGAGTCAAGATTTTGAGATAGAAAACTGAAATTTTAACTTTTCGTGGCATAAATTTGACTTTTATCTGAAAATTGTGATTTAATACTGGCAAAAACAGAATAAAGAAATCTCAATGAAGCCAGTTTTTCATTTTGATATTTGAAGAAATGGGCTTTGATACAATCACTATCAAGTCTTCATCCTGCTGTAAAAACAATCATGACATATTTTTTCCTATGTGAAGTTTAACTCAGGTTTGTAGTGATGACACAAGCATGTTTGACTAAACTTAAAGACTAATTTTTTTTTCAGAATTCACTCAAAAGAAAAAAAGACCTAGGATTTTATATTTTACTTTCACTGTTAATAGATATGTCAATAAAAGCTTTCTTGCCCTTGGTCATTTTTAAAGTATCAACTACAGCCCTTTTTCAAAATGTTTGGACACAAGTGATGGAGCATTGCCTGCTAACAAACCAGACATTTGTTTCTCTGAAAAACAACACAAAAGTTGAATTAAACAGCTGCATATCTCCCATGTCTTACCTGCAGGTGTCATGTAATAAGCCTCTATGTCAGCCATGTCCGTGTGCAGAGCACAGTCCAGATAACTCTGGATAACTTTCCTGCTGTAGTAGTAGCGCGCACCCATGAGAAAGAGCGGCGCACAGCAGGTCAGCGTGACGGATTTGGTCACGTAAAAGCACATTACTATGGAGAAATGGAAGAAAAATAAACGAAACCTGTCAGAAGAGAGAATCACATGTTTGATTTTGGCAGAATTTGACCCCAAACAGACACAGAAGACAGAAAATAAAAGCAGAGGCATTCACAAACATGATCAGGTCTGTTAAATAACATTTTGATGGAGAGAAATCAGGATTAGTTTCACACATGGCAGAGACATTGCATCATCACTGTGAAATAAGGCACATGAGCTGTAGGGGAACAACTTGAGAGTCTGTTAGTGAATTTCTATCATCCACCTCAGTGTGTTGGAGTATGTAGAGGGATGTGACGCTAGGGGGCGCTCATGGGAACATAAACAAGCAGGCTGGGTGCTGCATAGCATGTTGAGCGTGGCATGCAATTAACTATAGTTAGCTTCATCCTTTTACACCTCAGCCTCGATGCTTCACATTACTCTGACTCTTAGAGGCGAAATGATAAAAGAAATAAAGCGGTTAATTCTGAGCTGCTGAGACTTCATGGTTCAAGGATTAATTTCTGGGTGTTTCACAGCCCGGGCTGACATGTTTCATGACTTTTAAGACTCCAACAAAGGTCAATTCACACTTTTTTCCCGCCCAAACTGTGGCGCAATTTAAAGTGCGTCATAATTCATGAGGCTTTGATCTCACGCCGCAAACATCAACAAAAGCCAAACGAACCTTCGGTGCAAAGCTGGCGCATAAACTGCTGTGCAGAGGCGGAGGGGGGGCGCGTGTGCACGCTGCGTGGGAGTGTGTGTTGGAAAGTGCGGGGGCTGTTTTTTTTTCTCTCTCTCTCTCTCTTTTGAATACGTGCGCGCACCCTGTGGGCCAATCCTCAAATTCATTCACTCATTCATTCACCGGCATGTCATCACATCAGCATCAGGCCCGTCGGTTCCTACACGTGCACCATGCGCCCGGACGGCCATGCCTTTTGTTGCATGATGGGCAACATGCCGGTAAATGCCGGCGGTACGGGAGCCGAGAGGGCTCAGTGTGCATGGGGCTGCAACAGATTTCAGCTTTGTCGCTTACAGAGACATGTAGAGCTGCTTATCCTTGTGATGGAATGAAGACCTCAAATAAATCACCTCAGGGCGCAAACATGGAAGGGAAGCGCATTGAAAGTGATAACTCCTTCATACATAATTAATGTTCGGTATTGCGCAGAAGTTTTATGAAGCCTTATTAAAGTGGGTCTGAAGCCTATATGATGCACGGTAACGGGGTACTTACCTGTCAGAAGAGCGTATAAAAACTGTGTCTTGGGCTGCTGCCTGAGCCCCCTGAACGCAGTGTTGGGTATCCTCTCCATAATGCCCTCGTAAAAAATGCGCCGCACCTCCTCTTGATCCCCGAGCTCGAACTCGCGGATAAAAACCGCATCTTTCCTCACATCCTTCGCCTCGGCTGGATTCAGAGCCGCGCCGGACGGAGGAGAGCTCCACATGATCGACTCTTTTTTGGTCCCAGGTATAGCATCGTGCTCGTCCGCAACAATTTTAGTCTCGCAAACCATTTTGGGAGACGAACAATGCATGCAACTGGCCGCAGAAAAACAACTACAGTTCGGAAAAAAGGGGAAGAATGAGTGTGAAAATGGGTGATGCGTGAGGTTTTGTTAAAAAACAGAGAAAAGATGAAGGGGAGGAGACGAAGGGGGGTGTTCTGCTGCAACCCTGAGCGTTTCTGACGACCAAGACTTGCCGGTGTGACTGGAGCTGTATTTATAAACGCGCAGGGCGGGTAGATTCAGGTTCAGGGGTTGGGGTGGTCCTGCGCCGTACAGATTGGTGGAGGCGCTGCGCCGTTAAACGCTGATGGATGGACAGAAGAGGGAGGAGGGGGAGAGACAGACTCAGTCCCTCTCTCTGCATCTCATCAGGAGTGTGTGCCTATGTGTGTGTTTGTGGTGTAGGAGTGTGTATTTCTGAGGATGTGCACTCATGAGGAGGGGGTGTGATGGTGAGATTGCGTAGAGAGGTTGTTTCTGGACAGGTTTCTCTTTATTCTCTCAGTCTTTCAATGAGGAGGATCCCCGGTTTGTTGAGATAACTTACCTTGGCTGTAAAGGATGCGATACGCAGATTTGGGGGCGCAAGGTAACGCGGGGGCAATGCGTCAAACTGGAGGAGGAAATCCCATGCAGTAACAAGGCGGCTGCAGCTAAGAAAAAAACAGTTTATGTTCAATCAGATATGAATATTAAACGCGTAACCTACTGTTATTTAAACCGTGTTAAAGAAAAATAGATGTGCGTAACCGTCAAAATATCTAAATGCGTCATTTGTTGCGCAGTTTTACATACTGGAAAAATCTGTCACACTTAACTTAAGTTGCTTTCTGTCATAATTTTGCATTAAAACACAACAAAAAAGCCGAAATCTATCTTTATTTGTGAGTGCGCACTGTCTGCAGGCTCGCAGTGGGCTGAGCAGCCTCCTCTGCCTCATGACTGACAGCTCTGCTGCACTGCAGTGATTCCTCCACGGCTTCCCCTCCGCTTTGTCGCCCTGCTCTTGCTCCTGCTACACATCAAACCCCTCACACAGCGATTATATCTCGCCTCGCTGCGCGTCAGAAAAACCTCCCATCAACCCAATCAGTGTGCGAGCTGCACCGCGCACCGAACAGCTCGCGGTGACGGCGACACCGGCTTTTACGCACGACTGCAATGAGGCTGCTAAACACGGCTCTTTGTTGTCCCACGACACTCCCTTTAATTAACCACGACTATGATTATACAGAGCAGAGCTGGTGTGAACTGAAGTGCGCTCATGTCGTCTGCGTGCTTTTATTTTGACAGCAAAGATTTGTAGTTTTATTTTAACTTAATGCCACTTTTTTCGTTTAAAATTGTAAAATACCTCCAATAATTTCCCAGCCCCATCATCACACCTCGATAGCTTTGCTTCATCATGAGTCTGAGTTTTTTTTTTTTTCCACCTTTACTCTGAATCATCTTCATTCTAGAGAGAAATTCCTCTCTGAGTGGATGCGTCCAGCCTCGGCACCACCGTCACATATGTAAAGCAGAACTAGTTTGAACTGGATCATTAGGGGCAACCTGCTATTGATAAGGCTGCACCCGCCCCCACACCCTCCCTCCCTCCTCCTTAAGGTATCCCCTCCCCCCTCCTCCCATCACAGAGCCACAGGGGTGAGGAGGAAAAGGAAAGAGGAGGAGGAGGGAAGAGGAAGGCAGTCAACCTGCTCAGTCAAAAATGCTCTCTCTCTCTCTCTCACGCACACACACACACACACACGCACACACACACACACACACACACACACACACACACACACACACAGCGCTCAGCTCGGATCATCTCGCCTCATACGAACTGCGGTAGGAAGATGGTTGTCTGCGCGTCAGCACCTGCCCTGCACCGATCAGCCCTGGGATGCTCTGAGCATGCGCAGTGTTTCCTTCTGGTTGTCTAGGCACTGGTGCTTTCAAGTGCTGTCGGTCGTCATGAAGCTCCAAATGAGCAAAAATACGCTGCATGCAAACTCTATATATATATATATATTTTTTTATAAATATTTTAAAGAATATATAACATAATTTCAGTATTATTTTATCCATTTAAAGGGACGGTGAGGACATTCTGAGCACTCTTGTAAAAGTCTAATCTTCCGAAAAATCACTGATCTCAACCTACAACTTGAAATGGGATTATCAGCGCCAAAATAGGATATTTCTAGATCGTAACTCTTGGCTTCCCGGTTGGGTTGAGCATGACTGGATTAATTTGCGGCACACTGGAGTCTCTATGACAACGCCACGCAGGCTGACAAAGTTTAACAGTGAGAGGAGAGATCCATGCTTTTTTTTCCGAAAACAATTTCTGTGATTTGTTTGGTATTTATATTGGAAACAGGAGCTGAACTTCCTGAAGGAAACAGAACAGAAGAAAGATAAATGATGGCATGTGTTACCGGCTAAAGGCTGAAACATGGGCTAAGCTTCTTTTATAGTCTTTTACCAAACATGCAAACTTGAACGCCTCTCCAACCTTCCACTACAAACTACGACACCCGAGAATCTACACACAGACCCACATATTGTTCCAATAGCCATGAATGTGACCTCTGACCCCTGTGGCTCCCTGCAGCCGAGGAAACTCCGCCTTGAGGTCACATCTCGCCCTCCTGCCCCTGATCCCGCCGTGACCCCTGACACTTGTCAGTGGCTGAGCAGACAGGCAGAACTTTAACCCTGGTTACCCCCAGAGTTTAGCCTGTTTTCCTCTGTGTTCATGTCGAGGAAGGTTACTGTTGAAGTTTTATGCCGTTTTTTTTGTTGTTTTTTTCTCCAAAAGAAGTTCTTTGGTTCATTGGTTGTGTTTGCACTTTGACATCTTTGCACAAAATGAAACACTTTTAAAATGCTACATGACCAGGCTTTAAATGAAGATTATATTCTCTCTAAAACAAAAGCAGAATACCTTTGAAAATGGTCCTGCAGATGTAATAACTTTTTAAAACAATAAAGAGAAAGTGTTCTTTTTGTGAGACAAATCTACAATTTTTTGTTTAATACTTCAAAATTGAAATATTTTGTTTGTAATCCTTCCCAGTTTTTTAATAGAATTTAAGCTATGATACAAAAACAAAGCCTGTGTATGTATGTTGTTTGAGATCTGAGTTACTTCTAGACGCCTGTCTCCCTCTTGTGGTCACAGGTCAGAGTCACTAAATCTTACTGGGGTTTTTGTCTCGGCTCTTTTTAATTTTTTTAGATTATCAGGCCTCTGTAAGTGATAACTTGACCGTAGTTTTACATACACATTTTTTTTACAACAAGCTAAAGCAGTTATCCACATATATTTTACAACACTGCAACAACCAAAAACAAAGTCAGTTTCTATCTAATTTTAGATTCACCTGACAAGTCCAGGTATTTGTCTGAATTCAATACTTTAAAAGACAAAAATAATGCCTGAAATACTTGTAAAGAGTAAATAAAAGAATCCATCAAAGGGGTAAAAAGGTTTGCTTGTTAAGATTATTGTACTTAGACAATATTCTTGTTTTAAGGAACTTGAAATGAAAACCCTAATTCTCAGCATTTCAACATATTGATATTTGACTCTATTATTAGATTTCAGTTTTCAGGCAAGGTGACCAAATGTCATCACAAAGAATATTTATTATTAAGCCAAAAAGAGTTTTTTCCTCTTCATTGTTCAAAGCCCATTTTCTTTTTTACACTTAAAAAATGAACACCCACTTTTCTCTGGGGACTGAATCCAGGATAGCTGTGCAAGAACAGGCATAAACCTGACAATGATGGAAGAAAAGGAGCAGCATGCATCTCTCAGTTTACCAGCAACATAACTTTTAACTATTATCTATTGTTATTTGCCACCTAAAACATTGTAAGATTGAAGAATTGTAGAACTGTAGAATCTAGAAGGTTAATTGAGACAGTACTGCTGTTTTAATCTGTAATTCAAACCTTTTCATGTGCATTAGTGTTCTTTATGTGCGCAAGTGATCATCAAGAGTCTTTTAACAAACTTGCTAAACAGGTCATGGCTGGTTACTCTAAATACAAACGATATGTTCAAACTTACAGTCGACCAAATGAACAAAGGACCAAATATTTGTCTCTGTTTGACACATCAGTCAAATTGTTGCGCCCTCAGGGCACCGAAAGAACAGACTGTTAGAAAACAAACATCTGAAAAACACAGCAGAGGTTCCAAGTGAGTCAAGGAAATTGAAAAAACTGAAAATATTGTCTCAAAAGATAGATATAAAATTAGTACAGCTACTAAAAATTTCCTGAGACTCGTATTCCTTGTAAAATGATAAATCTTTTCATCAGCCTATCACTTCACTCGCAGTGTCTGCTGAAGACACAGCAGCTCAAATTTCATGCACCTTTGAGGCTCCTAAGGCAAATTTAAGGTGTCACTTGAATCATGAAAACCTTGAAACAAAGCTCGAGGCGTGTTCTTAAAAAGAGCGTGATCTTTTGCATATATGAAAATGCTTTTTCTTAATATTAAAACCCCCACAAAGTTTAATGTTGTTGGAGAAAGTTATTTGATTTTAATCAAAAGATAAAAATGAAAGAAAATTCTGTTCATTGAAATTCTTCATTGAAGTGGATGTACATTTTGTGTCCTATATAATAATTTAAACTTTACTTCATGTCTGAATATTTTTTTTCCCTTTTTTTGGACTATCCCACAAACTTTTAGATAGGGTCTTTCTCTCGAGCTAAATTTTGGGTTAGCTAAGCCATGCTAACATCAAAACAGCAACTCATCCAAACTTGCTGTAAAAAAATGAGTTAAAATATTTTTAAAGATTTTTCAAACCAAAAATACATAATATAAACTGTATTTGTTTTTACATATGCATCAAGTGTTAGCTTGTCCAGCTAACTAGCCTGCCAGCAACATGGAAAAGTTGACATTCAGCAAAAAGAAGCATTTAAAAAACCAATCAACTAACCTAAGATAATGAACTTTCATTACTATGAACACATATAACATAAGATATTGCCTGTGATGTTAAAGAAACGGGTCTGAATTGTCTTACAGTTTTAGCTAGTACTAGCTGCTCTGTTCTTATGAGCAGTGCAGGATCAATGAGCAGTTCTACCTGTATAAGCCTTTGATTTTGAATTATTTACAAAAACAAAAAGTTAACTAAGCATGTTTGAAATAAAACATCCAAAAGAGGCCAATCAGAATATAATATATAGGTTCAGAGATCTGCTCTGTAACAAAGTGAGGTTCTACTTCAAACTTCCTCATACAGGTTAGGAGTTAAACAAACATCACGAAAGAAGTCAGGCGTTGACAGAGCAACAGCCAAACCCACCAAGCTAACGCAAGATTAGTGTGAGAAAGTAAGAACTGATAATCCCAGGAAGCAAGAGTGTAAAAGAAAAAAAGCCCACAAAGTTCCCTGGTGTTAAAAAGTGCTCATACTTCATATACTACTCTTTTATCCCTTTTATCTGTCCCTGTCTCTGTCATTTTCATTAATCAGCAAACTCATTCTGTGCCTGGAGGAAAATGAGGAAAACTATAGAATGAGAGAGGGAAAATCAAATATTTGACTTCGAAAACAAATATTTCCCAACTGTCCTTAATGATGCATGCTTGTCTCTCTTATGGTGGTGGGTTACACTGAATGCAGAAAAGAGGCATTAAAAACCCCAAACTTTATCTTTTCTTAGAGATAATGACGATTCAGAAACATACTGTGTGATTTTTTTAATGTGAAATACATTATATATCTATATGTTGAGCAAATGAAAAAATATACTTCCATTCTTTGATTAACATCTCCTTGTATTTTGTTTGAACAATTTTCTTGAAAAAACTTCCTGTTCATCATATTGTACACATGGTTTGCATGTAAATGAAAGTGTAATAAATCAAGAGCATTTGCATGATCTCGTTCCTCTGCACTGGAAGTTTCCGTGCCTTACATCTCAACACCTCAGGCCACTGTTTGTCCGACCAGCACAAACATTTGGTGGTTCCTCATTGGCTGATCTTTTCGTTTTCCTCACCGTTTGTCACTGAACAAACACGTTTAGCCTAAAAGTATATATAGTGAAAGTTCATCTCCCGGAAAGCCAGAATTCTCCTGACGTGAAAGTTCATTGTACCCAGAGCTTCCACAAACCGTAGGTAAGCAAAACATCTTAATTTGACCTTTTACTTCAACTGAACATATTCTCTCTGAAAACTTACCGTTGTTTCATTATACGCTTTACTTCTTTCAGAAAATGAGGGTCCAGATTGTGCTGCTGGTTGCCGCTTTTGTGGCTGTAGCAAGTGCTCTTCCACTTTCCGCTCCAATGCCACGTATGACCACTCTTGTTATGCACCATTGTAAGAAAACAAAGAATGTTAAAGTTAAAGAACTTATCACTCTGTGGAACACATTAGGTTTTTTTTTTCATTCCATCTTTAAGAACAAAAATGAATATTTTGGTTCAAACTTGACAGAGTAATAAAAAATGAATAAGTTCCATCGTGTTGCTGTTTTGTCTCCAACAGACTCTGATGAAGCACCTGCAGCTGATAAACCAAAAGCAGATTCTCTTGTCGCTAATGAGCTTTCAGAAGATGAAATGCAACTAGAGGCCGTGGCAGCCGAAGAGCCAAAGCTTGAATCTCTCGCAGCGGAAGAGCCACAGAAGGGATCTTGGAATTCTGCTGAAGAGCCACAGAAAGGATCTTGGAATTCTGCTGAAGAGCCACAGAAGGGATCTTGGAATTCTGCTGAAGAGCCACAGAAAGGATCTTGGAATTCTGCTGAAGAGCCACAGAAAGGATCTTGGAATTCTGCTGAAGAGCCACAGAAAGGATCTTGGAACGCTGCTGAAGAGCCACAGAAAGGATCTTGGAACGCTGCTGAAGAGCCACAGAAGGGATCTTGGAACGCTGCTGAAGAGCCACAGAAAGGATCTTGGAATTCTGCTGAAGAGCCACAGAAAGGATCTTGGAACGCTGCTGAAGAGCCACAGAAAGGATCTTGGAATTCAGCCGATGAGCTACAGTTGGAATCTCTTGAAGCCGAAGAGCCACAGCTTGAATCTCTTGTAGCCGAAATGCCACAGAAAGGATCTTGGAATTCAGCCGATGAGCTACAGTTGGAATCTCTTGAAGCCGAAGAGCCACAGCTTGAATCTCTTGTAGCCGAAGAGCCACAGAAAGGATCTTGGAATTCTGCTGAAGAGCCACAGAAGGGATCTTGGAATTCAGCCGAAGAGCCACAGAAGGGATCTTGGAATTCAGCCGAATCTGACAGCGATGAAAAGCCAAAGATGGACTCCTCTGCATCTGCCGCTGATTCATCTGCCGCTGAAGAGCTACAGATGGAAGATGACAGCTTCATGCAGGAGGCCCTGGACGAAGATAACCT